>JAGSMP010000273.1:0-600000 GCA_029286625.1 Parnassius orleans
TACAGGGAATGGAACTATTTATTCCATCATCTGTGGTACCCATCGGTGGCAGATCGCAGCCTGGTTTGGTCGCTCCTGTAAGACTGCATTACGCAGTAAGCAGGAGTTTTATCAGGCCTGGGCTGAGGCTTCGGCGGCTCAGGATGTAAACACCAGCATGCTTAAAAGAAGTATAACTTCGCCTCCAGGTCCTTCAAAAGAGTTATTGCCAAGGCAAAGTCAGAGCACATAGGCAGAATTGGCGAGAAACTAGTTCGCCTTCCTTCGGGAACCCGTGCATTCTGGTCTCTCGCCAAGGCTGTCCAAGGAAATTTCTGTAAGCCATCACTACCATCTCTGCACAGGGAGGATGACTCACTGGCCCACGACGCAAAAGAGAAAGCCGACCTTTTAGGCTCCCTTTTTGCGTCCAACTCGACTCTTGATGACAGGGGGAACACACCGCCGACCATCCCGCAGTGTGAGTGCTCTATGCCTGATGTGCGATTCACACAGTGCTCAGTACGCAAAGCACTCCTCTCCCTGGACATCCACAAGTCGAGTGGGCCTGACGGAATCCGCCAATTGTGCTGAGGACGTGCGCTCCAGAGTTGGCACCGGTTCTAACGCGTCTTTTTCGGTACTCCTACTCTCTAGGTGTTGTCGCGAATTCATGGAAGACAGCTTTCGTGCACCCGATTCCTAAAAAAGGTAACCGCTCTGATCCGTCCAATTACAGGCCTATCGCCATCACCTCCTTGTTCTCGAAAATAATGGAGTCAATTATTAACTGCCAGCTCATGCGGTACCTTGAGGAGCACCAGCTGATTAGTGACTGCCAGTACGGTTTCCGTCAGGGTCGCTCAGCTGGTGATCTTCTTGTTTACCTAACACATAGATGGGCGCAGGCGATCGAGTCCAAGGGGGAGGCATTGGCCGTTAGTTTGGACATAGCGAAGGCCTTCGATCGGGTCTGGCACAAAGCGCTTCTTTCGAAGCTTCCTTCCTATGGGCTTCCCGAGAAATTGTGCAATTGGATCACCAGTTTTCTGGCTGATCGGAGCATCAAGGTCGTAGTAGACGGTGCGTGCTCCGATTACAAGCCTATTAACGCTGGTGTTCCACAAGGCTGCGTGCTATCACCAACGCTGTTTCTTCTGCATATCAATGATATGTTGCAAACCGGTAACATTCATTGCTATGCGGATGACAGCACAGGTGATGCTCTATACACCGGCCGTGCCAATATTTCTCGGGAAAACGTCGCCGAGTACCGGAACAAACTTGTGTCGGAAGTCGAGACTTTGTTGGACAAAGTCTCGGATTGGGGCGACTAAATCTAGTCAGTTCAATCCCCAGAAGACACAAGTTTGCGCGTTTACCGCTAAAAGGAACCCTTTGTCGTATCACCTCAGTTTCAAGGCACTCCCTTGTTGCCTCAGCCAGTATCGGAATCCTCGGCGTTGACATATCGAGTGACGTGCAGTTTCGTGGTCACTTGGAAGAGAAGGCAAAATTAGCCTCTAAAAGCTTGGCGTGCTCAGTAGAGCAGGGCAGTATTTCATGCCGGCACACCGCCTGCAACTTTACAAGGCGCAGGTTCGGCCTCACATGGAATACTGTTCCCATCTCTGGGCAGGGCCCCAGTGCCAGCTCCTTCCACTTGACCGCATTCAGCGCAGAGCGGATCGAATCGTCGACGACCGAGTTCTTTCCGATCGGCTTGACTCACTAGCACTGCGTAGAGATGTTGCATCTCTTTGCGTATTTTATCGCATGTACCACGGGAGTGCTCTGAGGAATTGTTCGGACTAATTCCAGCCGCTCAATTTGACCATCGCACATCGCGACAAAACTCGCGATACCATCCATACCATCTGGATGATTGGCGGTCCACCACTGTGCGATTTAGAAGATGTTTTCTTCCTCGCACAACTTCCTTGTGGAACCGATTACCACCAGCGATTTTTCCGGACCGATACGACTTAGGGACCTTCAAGAAAAGAGCCTACTCCTTTTAAAAGGCCGGCAACGCATCTGTAATTCCTGGTGTTGCAGTTGTTCATGGGCGGCGGTAGTCATAACATCAGGTGAACCGCAGGCTCGTTTGCCCCTCTCCTATAAAAAAAAAAAAAAAAACTAGTGTTGCACGGCTGGTTACGATTGCATGAGATTATACAGATTATAATGACTTAGGATCGTACAATACTAGAGATGAGCCATAAAATGTGTTTAATAGATTCAAATTAGTGAATTTATATATTTTAAAATATTTGAAATTCATTATAATTAACATTATTAGTAACTTAAATAATTAATAAAATATTGTACAACGCTACAGTACCAGTCACGAGACTTTTCAAAATTCCATTAATTCGTTAATAAACTTCAAATTGCGCAAAATTAATTAAATTTTTTGTAGAATAATGGGTGACAAACGAGTGCACAGTCCATCTGATGATAATTAGATACTATGCCTCGTAGTCGCTTCATCTACTCTCAATAAAGAATCAAGGCGATGCATTGTTACCCCAGAGGACTAAGATAGAATGCCTCGTTACCAGTAAAAAGAGCCTTCGGTTCTCTACACACACAATACGAAACAGAGCAGTATAAAGCTGGTACTTTACAATGATATTCTGTAAAAGCGCGGGTCTTACTCAGTTAAACCTACCCATTTGTGACGCAGCAATAAAATAGCTATAATCTTATAGATATAATCGTTGGTGCATCTGTTAGTGGTCACGTAACTTCAGAACAACTTGACCGATTACGGTAATTTATTCGTTACAGCCTATCAGAATTCAAAAATTTCAAGTTATGTGTGTTAATACTTGACTTCGAATCAAACCTTATTGGCAATATATTTACATAAACTCACCCCACTATCAAAGCAAGCAAGTTTGCAAAGCTACCTTATGTTTCATTGCCACTTCGAAACCAAATAAATGTAAAAGAAAAATGTGAAACCGTATACAAAGACTTTATAACATGCTTTGGTGTTTGCAACAACGTGTTATTACATTACATTACAGAACAGTTTTTATTATTTATTTTTAAGTTATTCATTCATTGCAGCCGTCAAGTCCAATATGCAATATATCATCAACCTTCTGGTATGAGCCCGTCATATATTATTTTCCACATATGTTGATGGTAATTTATTGACTATTTGGAAATAATCCTCCCGTTTTGCGTTGAAGTAATTTATTATTATATTAAAGTCATCCAAAGAATTAACGCTCAACAGTCTTTTGTTTACGGCCTTATATCTCTTATTTCGTATGAGTAGTTTCATTGTATAGAAAAATGAATAAACAAATAACTAAAGCTTTTGAAAACGAGAGAATAGGAATTTTAATTATTGCTCGTAGCATCAGTTCAATCCTAAAAATAAGAATCCAACTGCCTTGATACCACATAACTCGCTTTATGTAACGTCTCAAATACGCGTTTTAAAACTTTGTTTATCATACATTACATACATTCATTAACATTAGTAGTAAAAAAAAACTAAGATTATTTGCAAACACAATCTTTTAAAACGAAACAGAAATATTATAAAGAAAACTTCTTCAAAATGGGTATATTTGCGATTCAGTTTAGCCTCAGTATTAAATTTTAATGTAGTTACAGTATGTTAGTTTTTTATTTTGTTAAAATTGTGAAATCGATTTTAGAAAAAACTTCATCACGCAATGATTACGTAATTCAGAGACAAATTAAATTAGCTTGAAGACGATATCATCATATATTTTCTCGAGATATGCGAGAGAATAAGTTCACAAACATACATATTTTTGAAGAGACATATTGGACTTAGAAATATCGAACCCTTCAAAAGATTTAAGTGGGAAGTTAATAAAATGTGACAATTGTCTAAGCTCAGTGAGTAGCTGAGTACCGAAATTAAGACGAATGCATAAAGGCTCATATGAGGAAATCAGGCATCGATGCCACGCTTGGAACGCTGCTAACTGCAGCATTTTATGTATTTGACTTATTACCAGAAAAATTCATTTATTACAGCATATAAAGTCCACTGCTAAACATAGGCCTCCTCATATTGCCTCATAGGGGTTATTTTGCCTTGCTGCCATTTTGCTTGCAGATGGTTTGGCAACCACTTTTTAATATTTTTGATGCTGCCCATCATCGTTTCAATTTCCTCTGCCGCCTCTTACGTCTCCTGTTTCAGATCCCTTTGCCCACTCGGCACTCACTGCTATGATATGGAGCAATATAGGAATTAATTCTCTTACGCCGCCACTACATGCCTATTTTATCTATCTGTTGTCATTTTCAATACAAATGACTAACCCATTGCACGGACGTCTATTGACTAATAAGAGATGACTCGCGATGTGGTTGCAGTATCAGAGATTTCGTCACCTCACTCCATCTCATGGCACATAATCCGTTTGCTAGTCACCCGAGCATTGATTTGTAATGTGGTGCAACACGTGTAGGAGATAATTGGCACTTGGAAAAAGGCGATGCGTCTGTTAGTGCTACCCAGCGTGATTGACAAATCATTCAACTCTGGCTAATATAGACCTGCATTGAGCTACTGCAGCTCAATAGGTCTATATCAACTAATATTGTCATACTTCGCCATATATCATAAGTAAAAAGAATTGCCTAGCTGTCTAGTACTGTAGTAGCCACTTACTATCTGGTGAACTGTAAGTGCGTTTGTCACTCCAACTTTATTAAAAAAAAAAACATTTATAGAGACACAATGCTAATTTATTTTAGCTGCTAGTGGTAATTTCAACCATAAAAAGTCCTTTAATATCAATTAATATATGGTTTCGGGTTATATTCATACAAAAGGAACAGCTATATTCCCTGCATTAAAATTTACATGTGCCACACATGTTAATTTTAATGGTATCCTTGTATACCATATACATTTTTAATTTAAAAAAACATTATATAATAGGTAATATATTAAAACATAATTTAATAGGTAAATATCGTATAATAGGTATCTTTATAAAAGCCATGCAACATGAAAATATCTATTTGATTAAAGCGAGACAAAAGGTATGTCACCCTTTGTCTTGTCTTTATGTTGAATTTTCTTTAACATAGTTAATCATTCAACGGGACGTTTTCAATTGTGTAGTGTGCAACAACTTGACCCATTTATACTATCAAGGCCAAGATAGAAATAGATAAACGTTCGCGGCAAACAATTACTTCTGTCGGAATACTAAATTTTTTTTTTTCAGTTATAAGTCACAACAATGTTATAAGCAATTAACGTAAGCTTTTGGTAATCTGATGATTCAACGATTTTGTGGCTAAGAGCATTTGAAATGGACGTTAGATATGATTGTTGTCTTGTCCATGTTCATCTTAAGACCCATCCGTTGGGAAAACAACTGACGGCATTAAGTATAGTATACTAAGGTTATCCAGGGATTTTGCAATAATGATTACGTCGTCGGCAAATCAAAGGTATTTTTTTTTGCAGTGGTGAAGAGTTTCGGGTATATAATGTCTCCCTGAAATATACCTTTATGCAGTTGGATAGGTTTCGTGCACTAGTATATAAGCGGAGTGACATCGTAGCGATACTATAGAAGCATTTCAGCACCTCGATGTACTCACTGTCAACTTGACATCGCTGAGGGGACTGTAAAATCGCCCAAACGTCGACTGAATCGAAGTCCTTTTCATATTGCACATACGCCAAAGATAGCGGCATATAATATTCTTCAGTCTTCTGTATACTCTTTCTAGGTTCCTGTAAGAACAAAAAATAAATTCAGTTTTAATAAACAGCGAGGGAATAAGTTTTAGGTCACTTGCTTGTGCAAATGTGTTTTCAGACGTAGGCGCGCCACCTGCGCTTACCTAAAAGGCTGTATGAATAACGACAAATTAATTTAAATTAAAAGTTATGTAACAAAATTGTCTCATCGAATTCATTTTAAAAAAAAATTCTTCTTCCATACAGAAACGAGTAATAATTGATATTATTTACATTGCCAAAATTTAATTTAGATCAATTAATGTCTACTTCAGTTTTTGATTACCACTGGTGAGCCGTGGCACCAATAATATCGATAATTGTAATTTTTAGTGCTGATTTAATATGTGCTTGACGGTGAAGTAAAACGTCGTAAGGAAAAGTCCGTCAACCACTGGTCCAGAGCGGTGAACTAACTGCTCGACCCTCTAAGCAATGATAAGAGGTTTGTGTTACAGCACTTTAGTACAGAAGTCTATTAAAGTCGGCACTGCATCATATGCTGCAGCTATATTAGTAGTATAGTTGTAGCACGAATGGGTCAGCTCGACCGGGGAAGGGCCACGTTCTCATAGAATACCAGCGTAAAATAGCAGCTTAACACTGCTGTGTTTCGTATGGTGAGTGTAGAACCGGAGACCCTTTTACTGGAAAAGAGGCATTCCATCTGAGTCCACCGGGTGACAACGCATCTGCATTTTGATTCTTTATTGAGGATGATGTGATGTACATCCCCAACAGTACTGTGTGCTCGTTTTCACCCTATACTATAAAAAATAGATATTACACAACAATTTCAATACATCAGCAAAATAGATTCAGAATGCAACAGGTTATCGTGCCACTAAATGTCTTTATTTTATTTACTGCAACAATGCTTATTCAAGAGCTTAATTTTTTTTCTTGATGTCAAACAGCTCTAACTGTTCACTTATATGAGTATTCTCTCTTAGAAAAATTATATACAATTATTCTTCGTCAATTTGAAATTGTCAACAGTTTTTTTACAAAAAATTCACAATTATTATACTCGTATATTCTATAAAATTCTCGAAACATACAGATAACACGATAGATATTATCTTTTATTTACATTTGAAACTATTACTTTATTTTAAAAACGTTGTGGTATAGTACTGTTAAATATTTTAAGTGAATATTTTTACCCAGGCGATATTAAAACATTTACATATATTTACTCTATTCCATATCCATAGTATAAAGACGGAAGAAAAATACAACGCCAGAGACAGTGCCTTTGCGCAGAGACATTGCATCTCTGTGCATCTTCTTGCATATATACCACGGGAAGTGCTCAGAAATTGTTCGGATTTATTTCAGGTGCTGGATCTCACCATTGTATACTGCGACAAAGCTCAATACTCCATCCTCATCATCTCGACGGTTAGTGGTCCATTACCGAACGATTTACGCGAAATTTTGAATTTAGTGTCGCCTGCGGTTTTCTATGGCGGAACGACTTGGGACCTTCAAAAGCAGCCTACTCCTTTCTAAAAGGGCAAGACACCTGCAATTCCCTGGTGTTGCAGATGTTCATGAGCGGCGGTGATTATCTACTATCAGATGAGCCGTATACTCGTTTGTCTCCTCGCACAACTTTTTGTGGACCAGACCGATACAAATTAGGGACCATCAAGAAAAAAGCCTACTTATTTTTAAAAGAACAGCGACGCACCTGCGATTCCCCTGGTGTTGCAGTTGTTCATGATCGGCGGTACTCACTTACCATCAGGTGAGCCATGCTCGTTTCCCCCTTTTTTTATTTAAAAATTCTGAATGGATTTCTTACGTGGCAGAGCTATATTGCAGCTATATTATGGTTGTAGCACAAATAGGTCGAATCCACCGGGAAGGACCGCTCTCACAGAATACCAGCGTAAAATAGCAGTTTAATGCTGCTTTGTCTCGTATGGTGCATGTAGAGAACCGGAGACCCTTTTTACTGGAAATGTGACATTAATCTTCAGGGGTGACAATGCATCTATATTTTGATTCTTGATCGAGAATAGATGTCTATGGGCCACAACGTACACTTACACTCAGGTGGACTATGTGCTAGTTTGTCAATCTTATTCTTTAAAATAAAATAAAAATAAATGATGTCACATCTATAAGTAAATTTGATGCTGTAAATAAATTTTTTATCTACATAATTCCCGTGTAGTGGCGGGCAAGCATATCTTTTCGTGGGTGTCGTAAGAGGCGACAGAGAGAAACTGAGGCAGAAGATGGGCAGCAGCATCTTTCTGATAACAACAAAATAACAATAAAAAACTGCGTTTGCAAGCCCGCTCGCCAAGCGTGGCGACTATGGCAATATACCCCCCATGATGAGAGTTACGAAGACACGGCCCCAAGTCCCCGGCGATCCGGCTATTCCTGGCTGCGGTGGCGACCATAGTAACACCGGGGCAGGGTGTGCTAAGAATTTCTGGTGGAGGTTCGATAGCCACCTAAGTCGACTCGACCTGGCAACATATAACCCTGAGGATTGACGAGAAGATCCTGGAGCTGGAAGAAGAGATAGACAAGTGGCGCTGGAATATTATAGGATTATTTGGAATATTATGAAATATTATATGGATATTATAGGAGGTCCGAGGAGAGGGGGCGGACACGGTAATCCTCGAATCCGGCAACTTGTTCTATCACCGGGTGGGCGACCATCTGTCCCAAGGAGGGGTCGGATTTATCGTCCACAAATCTCTCGTTAACAACGTTGTAAATATTGGGAGTGTGTCAACGGGAGGTTGCGTACCTTATACTCAAATCACCAAACGGTATTCGCTGAAGGTCTTAGTGATGTCTTAGATTAATGTATGAGGATATATTTAGAGCCATGCCCTCCATAACCATTACAAAATACGGTTTCGACCCAAAACTAGGCGCAGAGAACGGTGAGCTGAAGTTAGGAAATTTGGAATAGAGCAACCCAGAACAGGGCCAGCAGTTGGCCGACTTCATGGAGAAAGAGGGACTCTTTATGATGAACTATTTCTTCCAGAAGCGGCCCCAGGAAATGGACCTGGTCTTGCCCGTCGGTCCGAAAAAATGAGATTTCATTATGACGACTAGAGGACTTCATTATGACGTTAAGTTGAAAAGGTCACGTCAAATGAAGAAATCTGCTGAAGGCAACTGAACAGACAGATCTCCAAATGCATGCGGTGTGACTTAAGCAACTTCAGTACAGCTCGTATTGCAGTAGCGATTGAGTGGAACCAGGACTCCAAAGTCTTTGCCAGAGATCTGTCTGTCAGAAAGAGCCAACTGTCGAAGCTGAAGACCGAGTGTGGCAGCATTGTTTCCGAGACATCTGAGATTTTAAGTGAGATTGAGAGGTTCTATGGATAGCTGTTGGATGTTGGAGCCACACGTAAGTGTGAGTAACGATCCAAGAGCAAGTCTTATCCGACACTATTCCGATGATATTCCGGACGTCAGTCTGAATAAGATTAGAATGTCTCTCCAGCGCCTTAAAAACGGTAAGTCCCCGGGCAAGGATGGAATTACAGCGGAGCTTCTGAAAGCGGGTGGATAACCGGTACTTGAAGTCCTTCAGAAGCTCTTTAATTCTGTCCTCCATGGTAGCACTACACCGGAGGCGTGAAGCAGAAGTGCGGTGGTCTTGTTCATCAAGAAAGGCGACAATGCTCTCTTGAAGAACTACAGATCGATTTCCGTTCTGAATCGCGTCTACGTGCTGTTTTCGAGAGACATTACGAATTATCTCACACGCAGACTCGACGAATTCCAGCCTCCCGAACAAGCTGGTTTCCGATAAGGCTTTAGCACCATAGACTCTTCGGCAAATTATACAGAAGACCGAAGAGTACAATCTGCCACTTTGTCTAGCGTAGGTGGACTATGAGAAAGCCTTTGATTCCGTAGAAATTTGGACGGTGCTGCAGTCCCTTCAGCGGTGCCAAGTTGACTATCCGTATATCAAAGTGCTGAAGTGTTTGTACAGTAGGCCGAGAGGTGTAAGACAGGATGACGATATATCCCCGAAACTCTTCACCGCTGCATTGGAAGACGTTTTCAAGCTACTGGACTGGAAATGATACGGTATTAACATCATTGGCGAGTACATCACTCACTTTCGATTTGCTGACGATATAGTCCTTATGGCAGAATCGCTGGAGGACCTAAGCACTATGCTAAATGACCTCAATAGTGCCTCCCAACGGATAGGTCTTAAGATGAACATGGACAAAACAAAGATCATGTGTAACGTCCATGTCACACCTATGCCGGTAGTTTTCGGGAGCACTAAGCTCGAAGTTGTTGAAGAGTATGTTTACCTGGGACAACTAATCGGACTAGGTAAGTCCAACTTCGACCGAGAGGTCAATCGACGGATTCAACTCCGCTGGGCAGCGTTCGGGAAATTACGACACATCTTCTCGTCAGATATACCTCAAAACTTAAAAACGAGATTGTACAACCAGTGCGTGTTGCCATTGAAGACTTATGGACCTGAGACGAGGTCCTTCACTGCTGGTCGTATGAGAAAGCTCAAGGAGCTATGGTGAGGGCTATGCTCGGGGTTTCTCAGCATGATAAACTTAGAAATGAGGATATCCGCAGTAGAACCAGAGTAACCGACATACTCCAACGGATTAGTAAGCTGAAGTGGCAATGGGCCGGCCATATAGCTGGAAGAACCGAAAACCGATGGGGAAAAAAGGTTCTCGAGTAGCAGCCTCGTATCGGTAGGCGAAGTGTATGGCTACCCTCCACTAGATGGAATGACGACCTGGTAAGAGATGCAGGAAGTCGATGGATGCAGGTGGCTCAGGACCTTGCATTGTGGCATTCCTTGGGGGAGGCCTATGTTCAGCAGTGGACTTGTGATGGACTGTAATGATGATGATGATGATGATGACATAATGCTAAGCGAAGTGTAGGGCAGCCTCCACTAGATGGGTGACCACCTGGAGAAAAGATACAGGAAGTCGATGGATGCAGGTGGCTCAAGACCGTACTTTGTAGCGTTCCTTGGGGGCATATGTTCAGCTATGGACTTGTGAAAGGCTGTGATAATTATGATGATGATGATAAAAACATTGGTAACAAATTTGCAATTACAAATAAAATAAAAATTTCAAATAACTGTCCTCATATAATCCATATGGAACACAACAGTGGTGTAATCGTAACTCCATTTCTGTGTTTATGCATGCATTAATGCCCTCCACACTTTGGGTAAACAAGTACGTTCGTTTTGATGTAAATATTTATATGCGTACTACTATAATATGTCAACTGCCCTTTGGTCTACTAATAATAAGTATTTCTTTTTTTGCACGAGCATGCGGCTCACCTGATGGTAGTAACTCGCCGCCCGCCAGACACTAGAAGAATTGCAGATGCGTTGCCAGCCTTCTAAAAAGTAGACTCTTTTCTTGAAGGTCCCTAATTCGTATCGGTCCGGAAAAATCGCTGAACGATTCCACTAGGAAGTTGTGCGAAAAACTTCTGTAAATCGCACAGTGGTGCACCGCCAATCATCTAGATGGTATGGAGATATATCTCGAGTTTTGTCGCGATGTGCGATGGTGAAATTGAGCGGCTGGAATTAGTTCGAACAATTCTTCTGAGCACTCCCGTGGTAGGCGATAGAATACGCAAAGATATGCAACATCTCTTCGCAACGCCAGTGAGTCAAGCCGATCTGAAAGTGCTCGGCCGTCGACGATTCGAACCGCTCTGCGATGGATGCGATCAAAATGTAATGAAATTTAATGGAAGGAACTGGCACTTAGGATCCCGGCCCAGAAAATATTCCATGTGAGCAACCTAAAGTTGCAGGCTGTGTGCCGGCATGAAATACTGTCCCGCTGCTGGCACACCAAGCTTTGTAGAAGCCAATTTGGCCTTCTCTTCCAAGTGACCGAAACTGCACGTCGTTCAATATGTCGACGCCGAGGAATCGATACTGTCTGGGCAACAGGGAGAGCCTGAAACTGAGGAGATACGATACACCGTGGTGAAACATGCATGTCTGAGAAATAAAAACATTTCAACGACATATGAAGTCGCCGTCACGCACTGGAACAGCGCGACAGACAAATTGCTAAAAGACCCTCTCAGAAATAAATGAAAACCTGGCCCCAGCTATGAATAAATATAGAATGATTTTAATTTTTAAAAAGAGAGCCGTTCGTGTCATTAAATTTCGTTTAACGCAGTTATTTTTAATTGTCCAAAGCTGATTTCTGTCTTATTATGGATACATTATTTGAAAAAGTTTTTTTTTTAAATTATGGATCTAAGCGTAGCAGAATTCTCTAGAGCTGTAACTTTAATTGAAAGCAAGTGGCACAAAAATATTGAGTTTCAAATTATAGTAAGGTACGTGAGGGTAATATCATCTTATGCTTTGCCGCCCTATAAAACCAAAACTAGCAAGAGGACAGAGAAAAAAACACAAAGTCGTATACTATAATTAATATATTAAGAAAAAAAATAGCAAACAAGCTTTGGCAATAATTAGGAACACTTCGAAAAATTTACTTAAAAAAACTTTGTACATACGTGGTAGGGCCAAGGTGCAGCTATATTTATAATATATAGTTGAAGCACGAATGGATCGGTTCGACCGGGGAAGGACCACGCTCTCACAGAATACCAGCGTAAAATAGCAGCTTAATGCTGCTGTGTTTCGTATGGTGAGTGTAGATAACCGAAGACCCTTTTTACTGGAAAAGAGGCATTCCATCTTAGTCCTCAAGGCTGACAACGCATCTGCATTTTGATTCGCAAACGAGGATAGATGTAGATGTCTATGGGCCACAGCAACCACTTACAATCAGGTGGACTGTGTGTTCGTTTGTCACCTTATTTATATTAAAAAAATTTAACTACACTACACAATATTAAAATCGACTAAAATATTTACTATAAAGTCAACTAACAAAATGGCGTCAATAAAGCAGCGCCCTTTTGTCCCTTTGTTATTTGTTGACTGATAAAAGCCATTATATCACAGAGCCATCAATAAAACTGTGACATCTACATCAATCGTCGATTACGAATCAAAATGCAGATGCGTTGTTGCTGAAAGTGACCATATTAACTGGAAGACCATATTATCCTCACGTACTATATAATGTTTCATCACAATGTTACCAGCAGACTAAAGACTATTCTAGAAATAGTGAAAAAGATAGATGTATGTCGGCAAAGTTATTTCTTATGTGATTAGTGTGCTGTTCAGTATTAAGTGTAACCTTCATTTCAAAAAAATGTTGCTTTCGGACCCTATTCGAATTGCCATATGATAAGATAAAGTGTCAATTATTGAAATTAAAGTATCGTCAATAAAAATATAACTGTAATGAGCTAATTTATTATATCTAAAATACCCACAACTATGAGAGGCAATGTCTAAGTAAAAAAAAATTCAGGAAAATTTGTCTAGCGTAAATCCTCCAGGATTTCAATGGGAGTGGCCCATGGCAGGTTTAGACTTTTACGGGCTCCATAAAGAAAGATACCTTTATAATTGCCTAAAAAAAAGGAAATAGAATTAAAGTTAGTGTGTGTATTTATAGACGGCATTTGGATAAAAAAAACTTGCTACAAGACTAAATAATGTTTCAGTTGTTTACGCATAACTAAAGTGAAATATATAAAATACATCAAATACATACGACTATGCATAGATAGATAATAAATATATCATCCCTGCCATAGCAAGACAAGGGGCAATAAACTTTCCTGTTTTTTTTTTCGTATAGAAAAAGGTAATAATCAATCATGATAGTTTTCAAAATAATTCTAAATTACATAATGTATAAATGTTGAAATATAAGGTTTAAGGTTCAAATATATCGAAAATAAAACGAATAAATTTATCACATACTGATTTGTGGTCTATTTCTGTTATATCATTCACGTGCGGTATCATTAATTACGGCATACTTATAATTGAATGAATGAGTGATAGGGTTACTTTTTTGTTATTGTTTAATTCAATTTTCACTAATTACCTCGTTATGCAAAAAATATTAATATTATTTTTAAATATACAGTAATAAATAATAATAATAATAAGTTATAAATAATAATAATAATAGGTTATTAAAACCAACAACTATCGGAGATACATCCTAAAGGATGGCACCGTCGACATCTGTCGAGCTTATCGCCATCCCGGTGAGCCACTTAGGCATGTCATCTCTGGTTGTTCGGCGCTTTCTAACTCTGAGTACTTGCAGACACAACTACTGAAGTTCTACACAGGAGCTTGCTCTGAAATACGGTCTCGTGATTCGAAACTGCTTTGTTCAAGTACTTGCCGGAAGCCGTGCTCGAATAAGCCTGATATTGTGCTGATGGACGGGCACAGTCGGATATTTTTTTATAGGAGAGGGCAAACAGCATGCGGCTCACCTGATGGTGGCGTGATTACCGCCGCCCATGAACAACTGCAACACCAGGGAATCGCAGATGCGTTGCCGGCCTTTTAAGAAGTAGGCTCTTTTCTTGAAGGTCCTAAGTCGTATCGGTCCGGAAAAATCGCTGGTGGTAATCGATTCCCAGGAAGTTGTGCGAGGAAGAAAACTTCTTCTAAATCGCTTGTGGTGGACATAATCATCCAGATGGTATGGATGGTATCTCGAGTTCTGTCGCGATGTGCGATGGTGAAATTGAGCGGCTGGAATTGGTCGAACAATTCCTCAGAGCACTCCCGTGTACATGCGATAAAATACGCAAGAGTAACATCTACCAGCACCATGAGTCAAGTCGATCGGACGAACTCGGTCGTCGACGATTCGAGCTGCTCTGCGCTGGATGCTGTCAAGTGGAAGGGCTGGCACTGGGGCCCCTGCAGAGGGGACAGGACATATTGTGGGGCGAACCTGCGCCTTGTAAAGTTGCAAGCGGTTGCCGGCATGATACCAAATCATCTGCTGAGCAAGCTTTTAGAGGCCAATTTGGCTTCTTTCCACGTGAAACTGCACAGCTCACTCGATATGTCGACACCGAGGTTCCGATACTAAACTACTATAAATCTACTTTTACGTCATTTACATACCATTCCTTATGACGAGAACCTCGTGAAAGCCAGGCATAAGCGAACAATATATCTGGACCTGGCTCACGAGGTGACCGACTATGCAGGGTGGTCTGCCGACCGAAATTATTCCTGTGGTCGTTTCTGCGAACCGGCTAATCCCAGTCAGCCTCTCAGGTCATCTGAGGCTACTCGGAATCCGTGACGGACCGCTCCGGACTCAGATGCAGAAGGCGGTGCTCCTCGATACCGCCCGCATCGTCCGCCGGTTTCTTTCCCTTTCTTCCTAACCCTCGGCCGTTTGGTCTCCCCTGCCGAGGGTTTCCATCTGGTTGGGTTTTTATTTATTTATGTAATTTTATGTGTTTATTTTATTGATATTTATGTATATTTATCGTTTTCATTTACATTTATATATTTATACAGCCCAACCAGATGAGAAAACTATATAGATACCCTACAATAATAATAATGCTTACACAATAAGCTCATCATAATTATTTCCAGAGTAGTGTCAAAAACCTAGCTTTAATAAACTTAAATTTATAGCGATTCATAGCAGAAAAACATTGACAATTATGTCAGCAGCAACATGACAATAACTACTATAAAAACAAAATGGAAAGAACCTCCGATCAATCGTCTTTTTAGCAAATAGCACGTTTTACTTATTCTTTCAAGGAGACTAAAACTTTCATTACTTATTAATATTTTCAATGTCGTTAATAATTAAACATATCAGGCTTAAATTATTCGCAATTTTATGTTCTTTTTTTTAAAAACAAAAAACATTTCGCATAATAGTGATTACTTATATTTACGCGAACACTACACATTGAATAAAACATGACATCGAGAAGTCAATCACCTCAGTTTCCCCCCGTGACCATTGGTGCTGCAAAGCACCCGAAACGTCGGGAATTAAAAATAAGTAAATTAAACGCTATAAAGAACCTCCTCCCTTTTTTCAAGTCTGCTAAAAATATACGCGTCGATTACAGAACCTTTTAGTTTTTGAAGCTCGGTTAAACACTAGATATGTTCGTATTGCGGACAAAAGTTACTTATTTGAATATAATAAATTAGTTAATTGAAATTAAGCATTTTTTAAGGAATAAGAGATAAAAAATAATCGACATTTGATAAATCATCGGTATAAGGTAACTAAAAAATTATTATTATTTTACAATAAAGACGTTTCGAAATTATAGTTCCGAAAATGTTTAAAGTTGAAGATAAAACAAGATATGAGCCCGACTCATATTTTACCAGTAGTAAATACCTACATAAGTTTTAATCTTTACAAAAATATAATAATCGTTGTGCCATCTACTGAAAGTGACACTGGTGTATTTTTATTTTATACATAAACAGCCTAAAAATCTTGATTAATTTTAACATAATATGGGGTGTCCTTAATTTGTCTTAGTTATGAAAGTGACAAAGGATTTTTTTTCTCTTCTCAGTAAACTTTTATGAATTAATATTTTTACCATTGAGCCTGATATATAAATGAAAATATCTAGAGATATAAAAATTAATTTATGCACTGGTAACACTACGTACTATATTTGTGCTAAGTTTCATCGAATTCGAAAAATTATTTTCGGAGAAGATAGCTATTTATATTCTAAAGCCAAGTGATTCTACTTCTTTTCTACAGACTTCATTTCTACCGACTTCAAACAGGAGGGGGTACTCAATTCGACTATATCGTTCATTTGCTGCAACAATGTTTTATCTGGAAAAAGTGGTGATTTTAACTAATAATGTAGAAAAAATCGCCACAATGCGATCTATTTGCTACAAAAACGCGTTAATTTCTACGCCATTCAATCAAAGAAAGGACATAATTATTGCGTTGTACCGCTGTCTCCGTCCTCTGGCGAGTTAATTCGAAAACGCGCCATCTCAGTTATCTTAAGCAGTCAGAGGTGAAAGTGCTCCCGGTTTCTACAAAACGCGCTAATACGATTTCGTTACGCTGTTGTTGCAAGGTAAGAGAAAGTAATATTTAATGCTTTAGCGTTTTATTCTAACAGCACACCTTTGCTGAAAAATATTAGTATCATATTGTTGTGTTAATGACCTAATTATCGCACTATTGCAACAAAAATTAAAATATTTTTGTGCCATATCCAATGAATCGTTGTGGTGTCAATACAAAAATTAAATTGATTGTTTAATGTGGTGATCTGCTAATATAACGTTGTTTTGGATAAATAATTTGTTAGGTGCCAATGATATCCATACTGTCACGTTGTTTATGATAAATGGAATAAAAATATGATCTTATTTTTGTTGCAGATGTGGTCGCAGTCCAAGAAAATAATGGCCTAATTAATAAAAATGGAGCTGAAAAAGAGAATATTAATGAGAAAATACCCTGGTAAGAAACTAAGGTCTAAAAGACTAACCAATAATGACCTATAGTCGTGGGCTATCCACGACTATAGGTCGTTGGTCATTAATTCTTTAGAACTGGAAGTGTTTAATGGTAGACTTGCACAATACCATAATATATTCTCAGCAGTCAGCCTAATCCACAGGAAAGACAGGTCAAAGACCAACAAAATATTGGTTGTGCCAATACCACTGCATTATTAATACACTTAAAACAATACCTATCTAATGTTAGAAAAACATGTAATTATGTATTTACGTTGGTAGGTATTTGTAAGAGTTGGTGGAATTACAGGGATTTCATAGTGAGTTTTGAATAAATCCCTAAAAAATAAAAAGTTGGAGAAATTAAACTTATTTTCAGATAGATGATGAACTAGAAAGACGCTACAAAATCTCGGCGGATTTCAGTTAGATCTTCGAGCATCTCCTCCAGCAGCAGTTTGTCATCATCAAATACATCATTTTATGAAGGTATTTAGCTTAGATTTTAAAGTATATTTCAGTTCAACTCATAAATAACTATAAATAATCAGCAAATTACTTTTCCTTTCAGACTCTGAGATTCAGTTAAAGACCCATATTATAGCATTATACCACAACGTAACGTACAAATTGATAGTAGTTCTGACTTAAGAATACTGTCCCAGAAGAGCCAACGAATACAGTTCCAAAGGACATCAGAACTCCTCGGTAATTCCATCTGTATCCATTATATCAGACAATAACGTAATACTAGATGCGCCTACATCTACAACTGAAATCATAGCTCACTCTACAATAGAAGTGATACCAAGTTCAACTAACATAACGACAGAACCAGCACCTACAAATACTCTAACTCAACAAAAGAGGAAGAAAGAGACAGAGAAATGAAGAGGCTGGAAAAGAAACATCGCTAAAGATTACGAAATAATGGAAAAGAATACGAGTCAAGCAAAACAAGAAGAACTATACCGGAACGTCATCTGAAGGACCCTGTAAAGATTCATGAAAGTTCAAATGTGGAACAAATATTACTGAAAGTCAACGGCTGCAACTAAATGAAGACTATGGAAGTTGGGTAGTATTCAAAAACAATGGAGTTTGGAATTCTGTAGAAGATGTGGTGCCAAAACATCATTATGTTAGAGTGGATGCTGATGAAACTGCTCTGGACCTAAGCGAAATAATAACAAGGCTTTTACTTTACTGTTTCTGGTACAAAATCAGAGTGTGCAGCTCTTTTCCAAAACACATTAGGGATCAATAGTCGACCAATAGATACAGCTATGAAGAAGAAAAATAAGGCTACCAACATAACCGACATGAAAGACAATCGAGATGTCATAGAAAACAACAAAAGTTGATGAAAAATTAAAAACCATAAAAGAATTTATTGAGTCCATACCCAAATAGAATCTCATTATATACGATCCCTCAAAGAGGCATTATTTGACGGAAGCAAGAGTGTGGCTGACCTTCACAAGGATTATGTAGAGTGTGTAAAAATAATGCTCCTTACGGAAATTATATAATGTTTACCGCATTCCACATGACAATATATCTTTATACCGAAGAAAGATCTGTGGAACTTGAAAGCGTTTAAAAATAGTAATGATAAAGAAAAAGAAACTTAAAAGTTATGACAAACATCAGAAAGAAAAAAGCTATCACGTGCCGAAAAGAAAAGACAAAGCTAACAAGAATGTTAAAGTGGCTGTGTACGATTCAAAGTGCATCAGTGCCCAAAAGGAGAAATCTCCGTTTTTATTACTTATGTAAGCTGAACGTACTCAACTTTACATTTATGATCTGCACACAAATATTGTGGAATGTTATGTATGGGACGAATCTAATAAAAGAGGCGTTAACGAAATTGCGACTTGCGTTTATAGGTACTTGGAAGCAATGAATAACACTGGCACAGACATTGATGTCATATTTTATTCGGATAATTGTGCAGGTCAACAAAAAACAAATTCATGATTTCCATGTACCTGTATGCAAAGTTATCAAATATCAGGTCTATTACCCACAAGTACTTGATTAAAGGACATACCCAAAATGAAGGGACTCGGCTCATTCACAAATTGAAAACAAGTTAAAAGGCAGTTAAAGTGGCCCAATGTACACGCCTGATGCCTTCATCAGTGCTATCAAGGCAACCAGAAGAAGAGTGAACCTTTTCGAGTAAATGAAATGTGTTATGACGACATCTCGACTGGAAGAACGTATGTACTCAAATGGTGTAATGCTGCAGAAGATGATGAAAACCAACTCGCTAAGATTGGTGAGATGAAGATAATAAAGCTCTTGAAAAACGAACCTCGGGCTATATACTTCAAAGGTCATACTCGAAGGGTACAAAGCAGTAGTCATAAAGAGACGAAGGGAGATAGATGTTATCGCATCAAAGCATATGACGCTAAGCCGGAATATCAGAGAAAAAAACAGATCTCATGGAATTAGTGAAAAAAATCTCATTCCAAGATATATAGGCCCTTCTTTGAAGCTTTATAATTTTTGCGTGTTTAAGATTTAATCTAATTTTTATTGTTTTTGGTAGCTATTTTTTAATTTACTTTTAGATTTACTTTCAGAACGATTCGAACTATTGTGATAATTAATAGTATGATACATAAATTATGACTGATTTTATGATCTCATAGTTTTTAATATTATAAGAAAACATCTTAAACAAATTCAAGTAGTTACTATAATAAGTTATGTCAATTAAAAGAAGATATTTTTATTATTGTAAAATAAGAAAAGCTAATACTATTATTGTTTTCAAGTCAATGTGTTTACAGTTTAAGTTTAAAATTAAAAAAAAAATCTACAAAAAGTATTTTAATCAGTTACACTACCTAACAAGAAAAACACAATATCACTAAAATTGTTATCTTATAAAGTTACATAAAATATTTTAGGTTTTCCAGAATAACGTGATAAATAATGATTTTACACTTTTCTTATTAAAAGGATTTTCTCGTAAAATATGTATGAATAATATAATTTACTTTTAGCTCTATGAAAACTACATTACTTGAAAAAAATCACAAAACTTTACTATAAATTTTAAAAACTAAGATAACACAGCCATTTGAAACCTTTAGACTCATTTTCTGAAAAGTCAGGATTTTGAGATAAAACAGTGTTGCAGCAAATGAGATATATTCTTTTATGTGTGTTACCTCATAACTTTCTTCTCGGTAGACCGGTTTCAATGATTCTTTTTTTATTTGAAAGGTGTGCTTCTCATGTGGTCCCATAGAAATTTGATCAAGCTCTTAACAATAGTTTTTGAGTTGTACTTAATAATTTATATTAAAGTCGGTTATACAATTTTTTTAATTTTAAATTATTATTTTAAAACGATGACATTTTATTTTCATGAGCAATCGTTACAGGTTACATTGCAGTAACAGATATACAATGAAATGGTACTCACGCGACAGAGATAAAACGTCACATTTGGAATTCTGCCAAGGTGCCTATAACAAAGCAGATAATTTAACAGGTGTGCACTTAACGCCATGGGTGAATATTTCAATAATTTCTTAATATTTTAGCGCGTAAACACATTTATAAATTCAAATTAGAGCCATATAAATTATGTATTGCTAGGGCTATAATATAATCTTACATTGTCATATTCTCATCTTGCTAAAATTATATCACTGCTTTGACGAACCTGAAGAATATACAATTTTAATGTACTACTCGAACGCCTTCAGATAAATTCATACACCAGAGAACTTAAAACCATGAAAGAAGAAAATTAAAAGTATATATATAAATGCTTATTAAACTGAATCACCTTCATCAAACCGAGACGCAGCTGTGATTGCATTGCTCCTTGGCGACAGAACTAGGAAAGAGGATGTAGCAATACCGTGTAGTGGCGGTTTAAGAATATTCACTACTACATACCGTCCCGTGGGCATCGTAAGAGGCGATAGAGGGAAAAAAACCAGCAGCGTCTCCATTATAACTATTAAAAAAAAACAGAAGCAGTCATAAGGACTGCCGACAGAAGTGAAAACTCAATGATATATGCGTATACATGTACACAGGCCGCTATACTATACTATAGTATACATGGTCGTGACGTGTCTACTATAGTATAGTATAGTATATCATGTCGAAGTCATCAGTCGAATGCATAAGTTTTTCCACTACTAAAAATCGCTCAACGCGGCTATAGAAGTTTTCACTTCAATAAACTGGCAACTATTACAAATATCCCCCTATGAGGCAATCTATTGGAAAGGTCTATGAATATAGCTGTGGACTTTTAATAGGCTGTAACGATAATGGTAATTTAGGCAGTAAAAGTGCCCTACCACCTAGTACCCACTCTTCCTTTATCATAGAAGTCTACTGCTGGCTCTCCCGTTATAGGAAGCATACTAAGTTATAAATTTAATAATTTAAAACCAATACAAAAATGAAAATTGAGAGCAAAAGTTTAAAGAGTAAGCTCATCAACAACCGATAAGAATTTTTCAGAAATTAATTTATAAAGGTAAATATTTTGCTTTGATTTTTTAAATCTCCCTTCAACAATCACAGCAAATGGGCTGATTTTCTTTGCAATCAGAAACTAAAAACAGCCATTTAGCGAGAAAATGCAGCCGTTGTTCATTTGGCACCATACCGCAAAGAGAAATGCAACTAACTCTAATAGTTTTTAAAGTTGGTTGGAGTACATTATTACTCCCGTTTTAGTTCTTCGCTTTTTATTTTTGTTAATATTTTACATAAAGAAAAATATTAAAAAAATATTTCTTTTTACAAGTAATAAATAAAAAATAAATGATTTTTCCATATTGTTGCATTTCTTTGGTTAAGTGGTAAGAATTTCTTATGAATAACAGGCATTTCCACGATGGCTTCTCTTACGTCTCCACCGCACGGCAAGGGCAGCTGGTAAAAAATGTAATATAGTTTTTGTATAATAATGAAGGAAATATGACTCCTAACAGCCTGTCAATAATCCGCTGCTAGCATAGGCCTCCGCACAGATTGTCCCAGAGGAGTAACATTTGCCATAGTTGCCACACTTAATAGACGATTGTGCAACAATTTTTTTATTGTTGATTATGAGCTGTTTACAGTAAGAAGTTGCTGCCAATCTCTTTTTTCAATTTTCTTCTGTCATCTTTTACGAAACCTCAAGGATAATATGGGGTCACTTCTAAAATAAAAACAGAAATTAACTGTTATGTAATAGGTTGACAGTATTAAGTAAACAAGGATCTGAACATTACCGTTAGCATAACGTTTTTGTACGCATTTCCATGCCACCTGCGGCATACGTGACATGAAATTAAAAAGGAAACACATATGTCTTGTATTTTTTTTACGTAAATTTGACAAACGATTACGTATTCTACCATTTTTTTACAGAATAAGGGTGACAACCGAGCACACAGTCCACTTGATGGTAAGTGGATGCTGTGGCCCATAGACATCTACATTTATCCTCGATTAAGAATCAAAATGCAGATGCGTTGTCACCACCTGAGGCCTAAGATGAAATGCCTCGTTTCCAGTAAAAAAGGCCTCCGGTTCTCCACACTCACCATACGAAATTGAGAAAACGAAATTGAGATGCTATTTTACGCTGGTATTCTGTGAGAGCGTGGTCCTAGCCCAGTCGAGTCGACCCATTCGTGCTACAACCATAATATAGCTGTAGTGTGGCTCTACCACGTTTGAAGCCTGCGCCTGATTATATGTGGATGCTATGGCCTATATTCATACGTCTATCATCCATTAAGAATCTTAATGCAAATGCAGATACGTCATCACCTCAGAGAACTAAGATGGAATGCATCGTTTCCAGTATAAAGGATTTTTACGCTACACTCATCCTGCCAAACACAGACTTTTTATCCTGCATGTGTGAAAACATTGATATATAAGGCCGGGGAAAAAGTTTCTTCGTATTTTATATACAAATTCAAGACATTTTTTTCATAGTTTGATTATATTTAATTAAAATATATAATATGTGCTGTAGAGAAACGACGCGCTCCGCCTCGGGTGTTTTCGTAACCAGTCGGTGGCGCGGACGCAGCTTTGAGAGCACTCGGTTTCTCCACATCCCACATCACCAGTCGGTCCAGCTACGCGACGCCGAGAGGCTGCCCGTCTTGCACCCTGTTCACGCCTACGCAATACGATTATTGCTCCCTGCTTAATTGTTTTATGTGCGTCTTTCAATATCTAGCTGTTCTACGTTTATAATTTCGTACTTCTCGCTAATTAACTGTAGCTTGACTATCTTTCTTACTTCTTGTTTCCTTCTACTCTTGTGTATATTGTAATAAACTATTAACTGTATATATGTGGTTTAATTCACCATCCGCCACATATATTTGGTGACCTCGCACACGCGTGTGTTAGGACAGTGATAAGACTTTAATTTCGCTATTCGTTATTATCGCCATGAACAATAGCAAATATGACGCATCGGCACCGACGCCGCCGGAATCGAGCCGGCATACGCTCGATTCCAGCGGCGGTGTCGGTGTAAAAGCGCCGCCATTTTGGCCTGACGAACCGACGTTGTGGTTCGCGCAATTGGAGGGAAAATTTCAACTGGCAAATATTACTGCGGACAATACGAAGTTCAATCATGTGATCTCTAATTTAGACTATAAATATGTAATGAAAGTGAAAGATGTGATAACTAACCCGCCGTTTGAAGACAAATACGAAAAAATTAAGACCGAGCTTATAGCCAGATTATCAGCGTCCCAGGTACAACAAGTTCGACAACTATTCTCACGCTCACGTAGAACTTGGAGACCGGAAACCATCCCAGTTCAGACGGCATTTCAGATATTTAGCGGGTAACGACGTTTCGGACGAATTTCTAAGATCACTTTGGACAAACCGATTGCCTAACCACATCCAGGCTACTATCGCAACGCAGACAGGTACCAGTTTAGATGCCGTGGCACAATTGACTGACAAGATCAACGAGGTCATGTTCCCGCCGCAGGTGCAACACGTGGCTTCAACATCGACGATCGCAGCGCCATCTGAGTTTGACGATGTGAGACGTTGCTTGGATAACCTATCTCGTCAAGTAGCTTCACTGACTATGCATCGTGCGCGTTCAAAATCACGAGGACGTACTTCCAGTTACCGTAAACGTTCACGTAGCCGTTCTATTTCCACCCTGGCCAGTTCTCGTATAACTGGAAGTTCGGAAGCTCCGCTAACAAGTGTAGATCGCCGTGTAAGTTCTCCAGTTCCCATCCGGGAAACACCAAAGGCAGTCAATGATGGCGGCCGATGACTGCCATACTTCCGGCCGCTTGTTTGATACGAATAATAAGACTAAAGTGTGTTATTTAGTGAACACTGGGTCAGATCTGTGTGTATATCTGCTTGGCATGCTACGTAATAAGCGCCTTTTAAAGACTAATTATTAACTTTTTGCAGCAAATAAGTCTAACATTGATACTTACGGCTGGGTGGACTTATTGTTGGATTTTGGACTACGCCGTGCTTTAAATTGGCGATTTGTTATAGCTAATGTTACGAAACCAATCATAGGCATAGACTTTTTATCATTTTATAATATACTTGTTGATGCTAGGCACCATAGATTAATAGACAATACAACCTCTCTCGTCGCTAAAGCATCTCCTGTTACATTACCTGCTTTTTGCCAAATTAAAACTTTTACAGGCATTTCACGCTACTATGATCTGCTAGCACAGTAGCCGGAGATCACGCGCCCAGCAGGCTGCCACGCTGCGCGTGAGGTGAAACACAACACCGTGCACCACATCCGCACCAAATCTGGACCACCTGTCAACCTGTCACCTGCCGTCCACGCCGATTAGCACCTGACCGTCTGCGCATCGCAAAACAAGAGTTTGAAGAGATGGTAAGATTAGGTATTGCTAGACCTTCCGACAGCTCATGGTTGTCACCTCTGCATCTCATCCCAAAGAAGGACAACACATGGCGTCCATGCGGTGACTATCAGGCGTTAAATGCACGCACGATACCTGACCGCTATCCAATTCGGCACATTGGAGACTTCTCACACAATCTCTTCGGCTGCACCATCTTCATCAAAATAGATCTGGTACGTGCTTACAAGCAAATACCAGTAGCACCTGAGAATTTACATAAAACTGCCATTGCAACTCCGTTTGGTCTCTTCGAGTTTCCCTATATGGGCTTTGGAATGTGCAACGATTACACCACAGTGCCATTTTGTTCGATATCTTTTTGCCATCTTGTAGGTAGTAATATAATCCCGTTGCTGTAGAAATCTTGGGATTTCTGATAAAAATATGCGACAAGTAGTTTTGACAGTCCTCTTTTGATAACATCAACCTACCCAAAGAATTCTGAAGAGACCAAAACAAATGTAAATCTGAGGGTGGATACGTAAACACTTCCCAACCAAGCTGTGTTGTGTTGATCAATTCCGGCCATTTTTTCTCAATTTCTTGCTTGAGTCTCATTAGTTGTCGGCAGCAGAGATCCGAATCGATGGTTTTGTCCGGCGGTAAAAGCTCATAATAAACGATGCCCTTTCAATCACACCATACACACAGCATCACATTGCGTGTTAATACGGGTTACGTGGTAGAACCTCGCTGCCACTATATTATGGTTGCAGCACGTATGGGTCGTCTCGACCGGGTTAGGAACTCGCTCTCACAGAATACCAACGTAAAATAGCAACTTAATGCTGCTGTGTTTCGTATGGTGAGTGTAAAGAACCGGAGACCCTTTTTACTGGAAACTAGGCATTCCATCTTAGTCCTCAGGGGTGACAACGCATCTGCATTTTGTTTCTTAATCGAGGATAAATGTAGATTTTTATACAAAGGAGTGGAATAAGTTGCCAGCATCTGTCTTTCCATCCGATTACAGTGTGGGTGTCTTCAAGGCAAGAGTGAATAGGCTTTTGTTAAGTCAGTGCGCTTCACCATCTTAGGCTACTTCACCACTTACCATCAGGTGGGATCGTAGATAAGCGCTGGCTTAGTAGAATATAAGAAAAGGAACTTTTGAAAAGCTTGTTTCGTTTACATTCCATATGTGAGATATATGTCTAGTAATATCAGATCTGTTAGTGTCTGTTCCAGTAAATCAAAGTAGGGATACGTAATATGTGGGCTACATGCCTGTTTTCTCGCATATTCCACCAGCTGTGGCTTCTTAATTGATAGATTATGCCTTTTTTTAAATGCAAGAAACCAATCTTCTCCAGGCACGCCATTTTTAAATGGATTTTTAATGTCATTATCCGACACATACTGGCCCACTATCTCTAATAATTCTTTCCTTGTCGGTTCGCAACCATGCTTCTCCATGTCATGCAGGTTTTTTACAAGATCTTCTTCTACTTCCCGAGATAAGAAAGCGGCTCCTCCCAAGGTGTATTGGAGCCTTTACTAAAATAATAGTACATTACTGACGAGATCTGTATTTAATGACATAGCTTGCAGCCTCGATCATGATGGCCAAGAGCGCAACGTAGTGCAGGACCAGGCCATCACAACTCAATCAGCATTGTAGCCAGCTCTTAATGGACAAGCTGAATTGAAGATCAAGTCCATCATAGGCTGGCTGTAATGCTGACCGCGCTAATGTCCAGGCCGGAATTTGTAAATAATAATTTGGCTTGTTTTAAAAAACTATTCATCGAGTTCAAATTCCTGAATAATGTAAATGGGCTTGGAAGTAGTTTTAAATACGGAACATTTTGATAGCGCGATCTAATTTTACATGTGGCAACATCTAGTTAAAATTCTAGCCTAATTTAGTTTGATGAGTGATGGATGACACGGTCCATAATTGGCGGAGAAATACATAAACAACGACAATCATACATAAAAAAATAGATACAGTTGAACATAGAACCTTCTTCTTTTTTTTAATTATGACGTCAGTTAAAATACAAATAAAAAAGTCGAAATAGGTGCAAAAAAGTCAAACAAGTCCAACTACTTATATCAAATTAAGTCCAAAGCAATAGCTCTAAAAGTCAACAGGGTAACCTCGATTTATTGTGGTGGGTCTGGGTATTCCATAATGCTTAGAGGCCTGATATACAGAGAATTTCCCACTTTTCACTGCTCTAACAGCCTCTAATAATTTTTCTTTTGGGTATTACGCATTATTGGTTTGCGCACATAATTTCTGGGCATTTTGTATGTTTCTGTAATCAAAATCATTAATTAATATACCTAATAACAATTATTAATATTACTTATATTACTAGTACTAGCTTCTGCCCGCGGTACGTGTATTTTCGGTATATAAAGCAGCCTATTATAAGTTAGGTTATGTTCTAAATATACGCCAAATTTCATCTTGATCTGTTCAGTAGTTTTGAAGATCATAGGTAATAAAATAAAATTCACATTTCACAAACTTTCGGCTTTATAATATTAGTAGGCTTACAATTTCATTTGAGTATATTTTCGCATTACAGCAAGACATTTAGACATTAGTGATTATTCATTCATTATTAGTTTAGCAAGAACGAATATTTTCATTCATTTAAAATGTTTATGACTTCTGACATCTGGAAAGAGAAACATAAGTTCCCCTTTCCCGGCCACGGCAGTTCCTCTTACCCCACTTAGTGATTTTTGGTTATGTTCTAAAGCACATGATATTTTCATATGTAGTTTCTAAAATTTTCTATGCAAACAATCTATTAAAATTAGCTACTATTGTTTATAATAATTTTTTACAACTACTGTTTCCCTTCCCCATAGTTCCTCTTACCCCATAAGACTTAATAATTTAATAAATTGGTTATTCGTTTCGTTTCGCCTCAGCCTTATATAAAGTTAATCGAAATAAAGTATCGAACAACGTACTCTCACTCTGATTCGATCTGGGTAATGGAATAAAAGTCCTTTAAACTTTATGGAAGGGAAGCAATGTCAAATACGAAGAAATATTTCATTCGAATATCAATTTACGTGATATAAAATTTAAAAGAAAACACTTAAATCTTTTATGTAATTTTTTTGACGTAAAGTCGACAAACGATTACGTATTTTACCATTTTTTTATAGAATAAGGGTGACAAACGAACACAAAGTCCACTTGATGGTAAGTGGATGCTGTGGCCCATAAAAATCTACATTTATCCTCGATTAAGAAACAAAATGCAGATGCGTTGTTACCCCTGAGGACTAAGATGGAATGCCTAGTTTCCAGTAAAAAGGGTCTCGGTTCTTTACACTCACCATACGAAACACAGCAGCATTAAGTTGCAATTTTACGTTGGTATTCTGTGAGCAGAGTTCCTAACCGGTCAAAACGACCCATTGTGCTGCAACCATAATATAATGGCAGCGAGGCTCTACCACGTAATCCAGATTAACACGCAATGTGATGCTGTGTGTATGGTGTGATTGAAGGGCATCGTTTATTATGAGCTTTACCGCCGGGCAAAACCATCGATTCGGATCTCTACCGCCAACAATTAATGAGACTCAAGCAAAAATTGAGAAAAAACGGCCAAATTGATCAACACAACACAACCACAGAGCTTGGTTGGGAAGTGTTCGCCATCCTCAGATTTTCCTCTGTTTTGGTCTCTTTAGAATTCTTTGGGTAGGTTAACATCAAAAGAGGACTGTCAAAACTACTTGTCGCGTATTTTTATCAGAAATCCCAGGATTTCTACAGCAACGGGATTATATTACTACCTACAAGATAGCAAAAGTTATCGAACAAAATGGCACTGTGGCGGATGGTGAATTAAACCACATATATACAGTTAATAGTTTATTACAATATACACAAGAGTAGAAGGAAACACGAAGTAGGAAAGATAGTCAAGATACAGTTAATTAGCGAGAAGTACGAAATTATAAACGTAGAACAGTTAGATATTGAAAGACGCACATAAAACAATTAAGGAGGGAGCAATAATCGTATCGCGTAGGCGTGAGCAGAGTAAAAGACGGGCAGCCTCTCGGAGTTGCGTAGCTAGACCGACTGGTGATGAGGAGAAAACCGAGTGCTCTCGAAGCTGCATCCGCGCCGCCGACTGGTTACGAAAACACCCGAGGCTGAGCGCGTTGGCTCTCCACATCAGCCCCCCGGAGATCTTTACGGTCGATAGAAATTAGTGAACCTAACTCTTCTGCTGGATCTGGTAGTGTAGGAGGGAGGTTCTTCTGGTGGACTCAGCTGGTTCCTCTGCAAGCTCTCTGGTGTCACGGTAAGCAGGTAAGCAAGCTTAAGTCTGTCAATGGAAACAGTTGTGATTTTAACATTAAGATCGATTTTAAATGTTTTATCCCTACGTTCTACCACTCTGAAAGGTCCAGCGTATGGTGGCTGTAAAGCATTTTTCATGGCGTCGTGTCTTAGAAATACGTGTGATGATTTACGTAAGTCTTTGTGTACAAAAACATTCGTTGCACTGTCGTGTTACTGTTATCGACTTTAACGTTTGAATGTAGTGACGTAATCGTGACAGAAAGTCATTATAATCTACGACTGCTGTGGAAGTTGAGTCGGAAAAGTCACCTAGTAATCTTATAGCCTCGCCTGGAAAGAGGATGCGATATCTTCTTTCCAGGAACTCCGTATTCCGAGAAGAATTAATGGAAGGATTTCATAACAACTTTGGTCAGCATGACACATGATGGCTGCATTCAGCTGTCGGTGGAACCGCTCCACGAGTCCATTTGCTGCTGGGTGATATGCGCCTGTTTTTTTGGATTATTATAATATAATAAAATAATTTGGAAAGCTCTTTAAAAAGGTAACACTCAAATTGCCTACCTCTATCTGTAGTTATTTTTAGAGGGCAACCAAATCGTGATATCCAACCTCTGGCGAATGCGTTGGCTACAGTTTGAGCTTTTATGTCTTCGAGAGGCATCACAACCATCGTGTAAACCGATCAACAACGGTTAAGCAGTACCGATATCCTTTGGAGATAGGCAGAGGTCAATAACTCCACCGGGTTAGGAACTCGCTCTCACAGAATACCAACGTAAAATTGCAACTTAATGCTGCTGTGTTTCGTATGGTGAGTGTAAAGAACCGGAGACCCTTTTTACTGGAAACTAGGCATTCCATCTTAGTCCTCAGGGGTGACAACGCATCTGCATTTTGTTTCTTAATCGAGGATAAATGTAGATTTTTATGGGCCACAGCATCCACATACCATCAAGTGGACTTTATGTTCGTTTGTCACCCTTATTCTATAAAAAAAAATGGTAAAATACGTAATCGTTTGTCGACTTTACGTCAAAAAAAATTACATAAAAGATTTAAGTGTTTTCTTTTAAATTTCATATCACGTAAATTGATATTCGAATGAAATATTTCTTCGTATTTGACATTGCTTCCCTTCCATAAAGTTTAAAGGACTTTTATTCCATTACCCAGATCGAATCAGAGTGGAGAGTACGTTGTTCGATACTTCGCTATTTCGATTAACTTTATATAAGGCTGAGGCGAAACGAAACGAATAACCAATTTATTAAATTATTAAGTCTTGTGGGGTAAGAGGAACTATGGGGGAAGGGAAACAGGTAGTTGTAAATCAAAAACAATAGACTGCAGCTCTGCAATTACTCTGTCAGTAAAACAGAACAATGAATTGCTTCCAAATAAAAATCACAGATGTCGCTAAGCCTCATGATTGCGCCGCCATGACACAAACAAAAATTTAGTTGTCACACTACGAAAACTCGAGTGCGTGGCATATTTTGTGAGTGGTGATCTAATACAGAAAAACACATTAAACAAAGCTGCCAATGAGAGTAAGTATTGTTTAGTAGCTAATTTTTTGCATAGATTGTTTGCATAGAAAATTTTAGAAACTATTAATATGAAAATATCATGTGCTTTAGAACATAACCAAAAAATCACTAAGTGGGGTAAGAGGAACTGCCGTGGCCGGGAAAGGGGAACTTATGTTTCTCTTTCCAGATGTCAGAAGTCATAAACATTTTAAATGAATGAAAATGTTCGTTCTTGCTAAACTAATAATGAATGAATAATCACTAATGTCTAAATGTCTTGCTGTAATGCGAAAATATACTCAAATGAAATTGTAAGCCTACTAATATTATAAAGCCGAAAGTTTGTGAAATGTGAATTTTATTTTATTACCTATGATCTTCAAAACTACTGAACAGATCAAGATGAAATTTGGCGTATATTTAGAACATAACCTAACTTATAATAGGCTGCTTTATATACCGAAAATACACGTACCGCGGGCAGAAGCTAGTACTAGTAATATAAGTAATATTAATAATTGTTATTAGGTATATTAATTAATGATTTTGATTACAGAAACATACAAAATGCCCAGAAATTATGTGCGCAAAACCAATAATGCGTAATACCCAAAAGAAAAATTATTAGAGGCTGTTAGAGCAGTGAAAAGTGGGAAATTCTCTGTATATCAGGCCTCTAAGCATTATGGAATACCCAGACCCTTCACAATAAATCGAGTAAGTTACCTGTGTTGACTTTTTAGAGCTATTGCTTTGGACTTAATTTGATATAAGTAGTTGGACTTGTTTGACTTTTTTGCACCTATTTCGACTTTTTTATTTGTATTTTAACTGACGTCATAATTAAAAAAAAGAAGAAGGTTCTATGTTCAACTGTATCTATTTTTTTATGTATGATTGTCGTTGTTTATGTATTTCTCCGCCAATTATGGACCGTGTCATCCATCACTCATCAAACTAAATTAGGCTAGAATTTTAACTAGATGTTGCCACATGTAAAATTAGATCGCGCTATCAAAATGTTCCGTATTTAAAACTACTTCCAAGCCCATTTACATTATTCAGGAATTTGAACTCGATGAATAGTTTTTTAAAACAAGCCAAATTATTATTTACAAATTCCGGCCTGGACATTAGCGCGGTCAGCATTACAGCCAGCCTATGATGGACTTGATCTTCAATTCAGCTTGTCCATTAAGAGCTGGCTACAATGCTGATTGAGTTATGATGGCCTGGTCCTGCACTACGTTGCGCTCTTGGCCATCATGATCGAGGCTGCAAGCTATGTCATTAAATACAGATCTCGTCAGTAATGTACTATTATTTTCAGGTATATGATCGTAAAGGCCTCCAATAATACACCTTGGGAGGAGCCGCTTTCTTATCTTGGGAAGTAGAAGAAGATCTTGTAAAAAACCTATGTGACATGGATAAGCATCGTTTCGGACCGACAAGGAAAGAATTATTAGAGACAGTGGGCCAGTATGTGTCGGATAATGACATTAAAAATCCATTTAAAAATGGCGTGCCTGGAGAAGATTGGTTTCTTGCATTTAAAAAAAGGCATAATCTATCAATTAAGAAGCCACAGCTGGTAGAATATGCGAAAACAGGCATGTAGCCCATATTACGTATCCCTACTTTGATTTACTGGAACAGACACTAACAGAACTGATATTACTAGACATATATCTCACATATGGAATGTCAACAAACAAGCTTTTCAAAAGATCCGCTTATTATATTCTACTAAGCCAGCGCTTATCTACGATCCCACCTGATGGTAAGTGGTGATGTAGCCTAAGATGGTGAAGCACACTGACTTAACAAAGTCTATTCACTCTTGCCTTGAAGACACCCACACCGTAATCGGATGGAAAGACAGATGCTGGCAACTTATTCACTCCTTTGCTGTGCATGATGAACGACGTGGCGACGTTTCGTTCGAATGCGTGGTAAATCAACAACGAAAGGGTGGAGACCGGCCGAACGTCTGGTTTTCCGATGGTGGAAGGAGAGGAGGAATTAAATTGTGCTATTCCTGCGCACACTCTCCAAAATGCATCCTGTAGAAAATCGAAAGGCTGGCTACTTTGCGTCTGTGTTCGAGGCTGGTAAGATTGGTTTAACCTAATTTGGGTCATAATAAGCCTCTTAGCACGCCTTTCCATTGAGTCCAAAGCTGCTAGGTGGTATTTTGCAGCACCAGCCCATATATAGCAGCAATACTCGGACTTGCGCTTTATATAATGTAAGCAGCTGTCCCGGCGTGATGTATCGCCGCACCTTTGCAAGGACTACCAGCTTCCTTGCAGCTGCTCTGCCTTGGACTCAATGAACCGCCAATTTCAGATTTTAGGATATCTCAAACCCTAACAACTGAAGGTCGGTATGTTGGTATTAATATATGCAGACCGTTTCCCTTACCCCAAAAACAGGGAAAGTTGAACAAAAGCACTAGCCTAACAAATTATCATTTTTCGTTAATAAATATTATAGTTAGCTTATATGGATGTACGATCATGGAAAGATAACAGACATACGAGTAAATATACTTTATACCGGGTTTTTTTATAATAAACATACCTACACGATGGATAAAAAAGCATGACTCTAACCTTGTTAACATTTCATTTAAGTAATTTTTTTATTAGCGGGGAATCAAACCAGGTATTTGGTTTATTTAACCTGTGAATAAAGTGGCTAGGTGAAGACAAGCACGGTGGCAAAATAGTAGGTTAAGTAGATAAGTTAGGTATTTAGACAAGTGTTGTAAATTATTAGGTATTGTGGTACCATCGCTAGCTGCGGGCCGCGCGAATTCAACGTCCATGCGTACATTGACCCCTAGTCAGCTGGTTGTAATTCCACTGCTGGTTTTATGTTTAAGTATTTTCATGATTTTTTAAATGAAATTATCGTTTCATTTAGCTGTACTAACATGATGGAGCGTGAATAAAGTTAATAAAACGTTGTGAAAAGATGATTTTTTTCCACGGGATCGAATTTCTTTGTGACCCATCATCAAAGGTATCCTTAGTTCTATCGTCTGTCTTCGTTTTCGGGAGCGTTTCACAAACACCCGGTATATATCCAAACTATAAAACGACATTATATAAAGCTAGAGCTAGAGCTTAAAATAGTATGTAATAAATAAAGTATGTTCCTCTTACCCCACAAGACTAGATAACACATTCATATATGTTATTCATAAGTGTTACCAGCTGATTATTCTGTACTTAATTGATAAAGATGTTAAAAAATCAAACAAAATTCTATCAAAACAAAAATTAGGCAACTAAGAATACCTTAAAGAGAAAGTTAACTTTTGGTACCTATATGTGGTAAATTTAATGCTTTTTGAAAGCTTTATTCATTCTGTACGTAATATTACGTATTTGTACATAGTACAAGGTTAAAATTTTAGTACCTATAGTCTTTGCGTTATAGCATGGGGCGGGTGACAGCTTACGCCTATGAAGTTTTGTATTCTTTTAGATAAACTTTCATACAGATATTGTTGTACTTCATGGATGGGTACCGCCCACTTCCGACAATGATGTGCCATGCTAAACTATGCTATGCCATAACGAACAACCACAGACTATCAAAAATCGGTTTTGAAATAAATCGAATATATAAAAATCACGTAAATATGTATTGGAAATGGAACTAATCGTTCAACAAATTCTGATTTACGGAAACAAAACTCACATAGACGAATATGCAATGTTTCCGATGCAAGGACGATAAATTATTCGTTGGTCAGCTCAGGCAAAAAAAATAATTATGAAGCAAATTACGCATTGTGTCAATATGACTTTATCATAACTCATGGCGGCCAAATTGGCTACAAAAACCTATTTTTTATTTTTATTTCATTAGATTTATAAACCAAATTCTCGATTCTCGATTCTTCCGTTCCGATAATAAAAATAGGATTCCGTGCAAAAATTAAAACCCATGAAACCAATCGTAATAAATACCAAGCAGGCGATGTCCGGGAACAGCTATTATGTAACTATTATGTCATAATTTGTATTAAACTTTAACAATTTTACATGCATTGTAGTTTATAAAGAAATATATGTTTCGGTTTTATTTTATATCGATAACTAATCGATAATTTTTGCTTTGCTTTGTGTATCGTTAATCGCCTTTTTTAAATCGATTTAACAATGTTCCATCTCTAGACACGCCAAAAGTGTAAGCTGTCACCCGCACCATGCTATAACGCAAAGACTATAGTTAGAAAAATTAAAAAAGTTATAATCAACATCGAAAACCAAAGCATTATTACAGACTCATTCTATATTAATAGTTGTTCATATTTCCTGTTTTCTATATTTAAAAACGCTTCGTTTTCTTTTACAAGAGTAAATGAAATGCATGAAAACCCCTTAGAAAAAATACCAGCACAACTATCTATGAACCGTTTGAAGTTTATTCATTTTAAGTTATCCTAAGTTGCTAAATGAATAGTTTGTAATATAAACTGTTTTCACATACACCTTTTGTGTAATAGAACGGATCGTTACGGAGAACAAAACATTTCTTGAATCCAGGAAGCGGGCAATAGCCAGGTTTTCAAAACATGAATATTTTTTCTTCAGAGTAACGAATGAAAACAAAACTTTAGAAGAAAAAAATAGTTATCTCAAAAGTAGATTCTGTTATTGTGTGCACCGTGCTTCATCAGCCTTAATTGGCCAATTGAGTTTGGCCTCGTAGCTAAATATTGCCATGACCTTTTATTTAAAAGAATAAGAAAAAAGACTATTTAAAAAGTAACAACACGAAACCATTACCTCTGTATTCATACATATATATACTTCTATTACCTACATTTTTGTTCGTCGATCTCCCTTTTCTACCATCGAAAAACATGCGGGACGGCGGGTCTCCTTTTGTTGTCGATATTCCACGTATTCTAACTAAATGATTTGCTTCGTCTTTCGTTATGCAGCAAAGGTGTGGAATAAAATGCCGGCGTCTGTCTTTTCGTCCGATTACAATCAGGGTGCCATCAAGGCAAGAGTGAACAGGCATTTTTTGTGTTTGTGCGTTCACCAAGACAGTGTGATTTCCTATAGGGCTGGGCTTCATCACCACTTACCAAAAGGTGGAATTTTAGTCAAGCACTGCTCAAGCACACATAAGCACTTCTAATACGTAAAAAATATTTTAAAATCTGTGGCGCAAGTACAACAAGCACACAAAAAACCTTTACAAGAAAAGTAGGTATTCGTTTGTTAGATTGTCTGTTTAGTATTCAATATTGCTCAATAATGAAGATTATGTGGATGAAATGATGATAATAATGTTAGTCGATTTTCGATCATGACGTCAGCTCCCGAATAATCAGAAACTATTAATTGTACAGGATATAATTACAGTGCCACAAGTGCATTAACAAATAGAGACACTCACACTTCCAAATACGCACAGACGTTCGATGCATACACTCGTACAGCTTAAGCATCCTAACCTTTTAAAGATCGATGACCAAGATGTAGTATTAGAGACACGGAAGCAATCAAGAACAACCAGACCCAAAAACCATCATTTTGCGTTTTTGTACAAATGTTGGCTTTGGGCTTGCACACAACTCACCTCTCTTAAACAACTTTAAGCCTGTTTCTTAATAGCATAGAGCCTCGCAATGTGGTCGTTTGTCACCCTCACGGTGGCCTGCGATTGGATGCGTGGTTGGAGAGTAGGTGGGCGTTTGACGGCGGTCTGTTGTTAATTTTACAGCAAACGGCTGGTACGTCAGGTGGTGATTGGTCGCATGTTTCATCGGATGACGTGTCGGTGGTGTGTCTTTCCTAGTGTGATGGTGTTGGCATTAGTGGTACTGGGATTAGTGGTGACGAGGACTGTGCACGCAATTGAGGGAGGGCGGGAGGTGCTCTTCAAATTAGGTAAGACACATCATTTTATTTCATTGAGCGGATATAGGCAAAGTAATTTTTACCAACTTTAAAATAATGATTTACAACGGCACAGCAACTGATAGATTAATTTTGTAATATCATTTTACACCATTACAGCATTTTGCATTATGAAAAAAATGATAAAAGTCAAAATTGTTTAAACAGTTGGTGACATCGAAATAAATTCTGAAGTGCGTGGCAGCAGATATTTATAACCTTGATGGGGCCATTAACTTTAATATTAAGTACCATAAATACGTCAATTGTAAATTTACTGTTATAAAATGGTGTCTAGCTGGCATCCCCATAAATAATATAATAACGCGGTATGCGTAATACTTTTAAATATGAGTCAATTAGACTAAGACTTATATTGCAGCGTACAATCAATCGTTATAATTTATTTAAAAAAAATATATGTGTGTGACCTCACTCAATTTTTAGCCTAATATTTATCATTGAATAAAACTAATTTTACGGATTATATCGCGTTTAATAATTTATTTTAATTAATTCCCGACGTTTCGGGTGCTTTACAGCACCCATGGTCACGGGGGACTGAGGTGATTGACGTCCCGATTTCAGAGTTAACCCGGAGTACCTTCAGCTTTTTTAATTATTAATTTTGGTCCGATCTACGCAGAATGAACTTACTGTGACTTGAAGTCTTGCAGTGGTATGCTTGGGTATTGTTTTAATTTTATTAATTACAGGATGACAAGCAGGTGGTAGTACCCAGCCTCCCTCTCTATTGAAATTTGGATGTTTTTTTATTTCAATAGCCTCACGTATCATCCTTGGCAGGAATCGATGTTCTTTCGCGAGAATTTGTAGTTTATCAAATCTAATGTAATGGCGGAGGCCGTCTAGGATATGATTACAAACTGCAGACTTCCCGGAACGTTGGTGCTTCACGTCAGCTATGTGTTGCTGTGGCCCATAGACATCTACATCTATCCTCGTTTGCGAATCAAAATAAAGATGCATTGTCAGCCGAGAGGACTAGATGGAATGCCTCTGTCCAGTAAAAAGGGTCTCCGATTCTCTACACTTACCATACGAAACACAGCAGCAATAAGCTGCTATTTTACGCTGGTATTCTGTGAGAGCGTGGTCCTTCCCCGGGCGAGCCGACCCATTCGTGCTACGAGCAACTATACAATTAATATAGATGCAGCATGCCTCTACCACGTTTAGATAAACGTAAATACCACGTTTAAATAACGTTAAACGTTTAGTCCTCTTGCTATTGGTGTACTTTTTTTATTGTATAAGTGCAATATAAAGCTGGTGGAAGTGATTTAATTTGAGTGGATCGCGATTTTTTGATTTGATGACAATAGAGCACTATATCTCCGCTTCGCATTCGATGTGTGCAAAATGAAATGTTTATATTCATTAGATAGAAATATATATCTTCAGGAATTGATACATATTTCAGATATTACAACCGTGTAGTGGTGGTGTAAGAATATCCACTACCTCATATCGTCCCGTAAGAGGCGGCAAAGGAAAGCAAACGATGGGCAGCAGCGTCTTCCTATTATCAACTAAAAAAAAAACTGCGTTTGCGAACCCGCCTGTCAAGCTTCTTTGAGCATAGTTATCATTTATTCTATAACTTTTTTGTATTTTCTTGATATAATATAGTAATATATGCAATGGATCATTTTTTATACGACAAACATTTCATTTAATACACATGCAATTTTTTATTTCACAATATTGCGTTGTGTTAAGAACTTTGTATAATTACGACGCAGCGCCACTGCTTTTAATCTGAATCAAATGAAATGCATATGAAAAATATTTTTAACAAACAGTCTTAACGCATGTCGTACGATGCAAAGTTGCGGTGGAATTTTATTAATTTTAGGCTTAGATATTACTTTAGATGCTTTTTTACTTTGTAATATTATACTATTGAGTAATATTAAATATATAATATGTTATAATTATATAAAATGGTTTGATTTATTTTATTATTTTTATATTCATTTTAATGATACAATAACTCTAAACAAAAAAATTATATAACCCAATACTGCACTCTTTTGTGGCCTTGAATGTAAAATATTATATTAAGTTGTTACAGTTTCACTTCTTTGCTTCGTAAGTGCTATTCACAATATTATAAAACTCAGTTTTTTTTATAGGATAGGATGACAAATGAGCATACAGACCTCCTGATGTTAAGTGGTTGCTGTGACCCATAGCCCAAGCAGCACACAAGCGTTATGAACATCAATATATCAGCCCACATAGAACTTAGAGTTCTTTTAAAAGCGTATAAAAGTGTTTAAAAGAGGTTGTATCCTTATAAGAGTGCTTTATGAGTTATTATACAGCTCAAGCTGTATAACGTCTGTATTATGGGATCTAAGTAAGCTTAGGGTTCTTAATCAGAATATGAAAACTCTAGTATACAAATTTAAGTATTTTGTAACACTTCAATCTGATTTTATCATTAAAGTTGTATAGAAGCTGCTTTTTTTGCATGCTGTCCCTTGCTTATACAGCTCTAAGTGTTATTATAGTATCACTAAAATCTTATTTCTGAACAATGGTGTGTGTAAACTCTTTCTAAAACTTATTCTTATGGTGTCATTGTACACTTTTGTAAATACAGTAGTTTTATGACTGTTGTCTATGAGAGTGATATAAAACTAAAAAAATAAACAATACAACTTAAGGCCGGCCACATATATACGGAATTCCGTTTTGGAATTCCGAACGGGTCATCCACACACATACGCCCGCAAAATTTCGAACGGAAAACTACCGTACGTGTGTGACGGGTCATAGATTTTATATGGACTTGCTGCGTTCGGAATCCCGAATCGGAATTCCGAAACGTAATCCCGAAATGGAATTCCGTATGTATGTGGCGGGCCTAAATGTGTATAAGTGACAGAATGTCGCCATTTTGCCTTTGCGTGTTTATATTGTGCTAGTTTTTTAATTTCAATAGCCTCACGTATCATCCTTGGCAGGAATCGATGTTCTTTCGCGAGAATGTGTGGTTTATCAAATCTAATGTAATAGCGGGGCCGTCTAGGATATGATCACAAACTGCAGACTTCCCGGAACGTTGGTGCTTCACGTCAGCTATGTGTTGCTGTGGCCCATAAACATCTACATCTATCCTCGTTTGCGAATCAAAATAAAGATGCGTTGTCACCCGTAAGGACTAAGATGGAATGCCTCTATTCCAGTAAAAGAGTATCCGGTTCTCTACACTCACCATACGAAACACAGCAGTGTTAAGCTGCTATTTTACGCTGGTATTATGTGAGGGCGTGGTCTTTCCCCGGTCGAGCTGACCTATTCGTGCTACAACTATACTACTAATATAGCTGGAGCATGGCTCTACCACGTATAAAAGTTATTGGCCAAGTATCATACAAAAGATTTTTAATATATTTTTAAAATAGTTGTAAAAAGTAAATTACTAATTAAAAAGTAAAGATGCCTGGCCATATGAGAAAGCCTAAGGTCAATCAGTGAGCTATGGAGAGCTATATGCACAGTGGAACCGACATAGCCATAGAAAGCTGAAATGGCAAAAAGCCGGCCGAATAGCTCAAAGAACCGACAACCGATGGGTAAGGAAGAAGAATAACGACCTGGTAAGACTTGCAGGATTTCGATAAATTTGGGTGGTTGAGAACATTATTTTGTGGCATTTCTTGGCTAGGCTTGTAATGAATAAATGAATGAATATGAAAGAAACAAAATGTATATACTACATTTTCAGTACTTGTAGGTTTATGAGAGAACAAGCAGACATTTATTACACCAGTTGATATATTCTACATTCAACTCCTTGATAAATGATTTACGAACATCTTGCGATCTTTTTCTAACTGAATTTATGTTATACGACTTAATTTTAATATATGAAAGTTATATTAACCGGGAAGTGAGAGTGTAAGAATAACCACTACCCTATATCACGACGTGTGTGTCGTAAGAGGCGACAGAAGAAAACTGAACCGTGAGATAGGCAGCAGCATTTTCCTGATAGCAGCTGAATAAAGAAAACTGCTGTTGCCATCTGGTTTCAACTTACCATGGCAATCTATGGGAGACCTATTTTCATCAGTGGGGATAGCTGGGAAGAGGTATTTGATGTCGCACAAGCTGGTCTCAATAAAGTCAGGAGCTGACTGCAAAATGATGTTCTAACACTCAACGTGTCTAAAACTAAATATATTATCTTTGCCCATAGGAGTAATCTACTCCCACCGACCTCTTTTACTATTTCTGCCCACGCCTGTGATTCCGAAACCATGTGCTCATGTCCCACTCTTGAAAGAGCCGAGAATATTAAATATCTTGGGGTCATAATTGATCAATATCTTTCCTTTAAACCGCAATACATATATCCAAGATATATGTACCTACTCACAGCCGTTAACTCCATACTCGCAACACACATACACATATTTACACATTTACACTCCCAAAAATTGCTTTTTCATACGTTTGCACTCACATACTTATTGACACTTCACACCAACTTAAACAAACTTATAATTTCTGCAATATTTTATACTTTCTTTTTATATCAATGGCTTTTATTAGTTTTAATTATGCCGCGAATTCTGTCCGCGGGTTGGGGCTCTGGTGACATGTAACACAGGATTTTTTACAAAAACCTACTTCAGGCACCAGTCTCTCACAAAGCTGAAACCTAATTATGGCAAATTGTTAACTCTAAAAGAACTATTTGTGAAGAGAGAATAAATGATTTGTTATTTATTTATTTATTATAAGTTAAAATAGTGCACTGGTCAATAATTAATAGTATAAAAGAAAGTTGTAGATACATTCAGCATTTATAGGTACTTTAAGGTTGATGGAATTTTTTTTTTGTAGTTCGTTCTTCTTTATACGCATTTTTTTTTCATATTACATTAGCCAATTCACGAATATCTAAAAGAACTTTTCTTTTTATGCTTGTACAGCTACAGTACCACTAACGCATAAAGCTGCATAATTTGTGCCAATTTTTTTTACTTATAAGAACTGTATAAGCGCTTATACAGCTTTTATATAGCCAGAAAATACAGCCTCTAGAATAAAAACGACCTTCAATACAGCTCGTATACAGCTTGCATGCTGCTTGGTAGATATCTACACCTATCCTCAATAAAGAATCGAAATGCAGATGCGTTGTCACCCGTAAGGACTAAGATGGAATGCCTATATTCCAGTAAAAAGGGTATCCGGTTCTCTACACTCACCATACGAAACACAGCTGTGTTAAGCTGCTATTTTACGCTGGTATTCTGTGAGAGTGTGGTCTTTCCCCGGTTGAGCCGACCTATTCGTGCTACAACTATACCACTATAGCTGGAGCATGGCTCTACCACGTATAAAAGTTATTGGCCAAGTATCATACAAAAGATTTTTAATATATTTTTAAAATAGTTGTTAAAAGTAAATTACTAATTAAAAAAGTAAAGATGCCTGATCATATGAGAAAGCCTAAGGTCAATCAGTGAGCTATGGAGAGAGATATTTGCACAGTGGAACCGACATAGCCATAGAAAGCTGAAGTGGCAAAAAGCCGGTCGAATAGCTTAAAGAACCGACAACCGATGGGTAAGGAAGAAGAATAACGACCTGGTAAGACTTGCAGGATTTCGATAAATGTGGGTGGTTCAGAACATTATTTTGTGGCATTTCTTGGCTAGGCTTGTAATGAATAAATGAATGAATATGAAAGAAACAAAATGTATATACTACATTTTTCAGTACTTGCAGGTTTATGAGAGAACAAGCAGACATTTATTACACCAGTTGATATATTCTACATTCAACTCCTTGATAAATGATTTACGAACATCTTGCAATCTTTTTCTAACTGAATTTATATGTTATACGACTTAATTTTAATATATGAAAGTTATATTAACCGGGAAGTGACAGTGTAAGAATAACTACTACCCTATATCACGACGTGTGTGTCGTAAGAGGCGACAGAAGAAAACTGAACCGTGAGATAGGCAGCAGCATCTTCCTGATAGCAGCTGAATAAAGAAAAGCTGCTGTTGCCATCCGGATTTCAACTTACTATGGCGATCCTATGGTATGGTAAATCCTAATCCTTACTGAGGCCTTTTTTCATCAGTGAAGTTATGATAGGCTGTAATGGTAATATTATGGGAAAAACATATAAGGGAACATCGTAATAATTTCTCGTTACTATTGTAAAGAATTGTGGCTACGAATAATAAAAAAAATGTAACTGAAAAATAAAAATGAAGTGACTAAAACATGAAACGTATATATAACGATCCTTTAAGGGTGATAAGGTTTTTGTTCACAAAAGAGCTCTTTATGAACTCTTTAAATGCCAAAGCTGACTAAGCTTTATAGTAAGGGCTGGGGTATTGTTGCAAATATTTGCGGATGAATGAAACGCTCTTTATGTGTCCAACAGTGGGATGTATATAGGCTGTAACTTTAAGAGTACTGCAAAGCCCATTTCCGGGTTTCCTATCTACCGCTGTTTATGCCTAGCATGTGCACTCGTGTGTTAAACGGGGTGCTCACAAGCTCGCAAGATACGACAACAACCGCACCGCCTATATCTCGCGTCATCGCTTCCGCCGTGGTGTAATTTAGATATTAAACTATACAAAAAGATAATAAAGTATATAAACATTTGCTATTACGCTATATTTCGCGAGAATCTGTGAAGTTTATGTGTGAAGACAGCCGGCATCCAGCCAACACGACGGAGATTAGCAGAAGTCCAGGTGAGTGCACATACATTTCTTAACATCTTTCCTGTAGCCCAAATTTAGGGGCCTCTGCAGCATCGTGAAAAAGTAAATCCGCTCCGCAGAAAAATAATTAATTCGTGCTACAACCATAATATAGCTGCAGCATGGCTTTACCACGTATAACCAGGTGATTTTCAAATCATTAAATTTTAAAATCCGCCTGGTTTTATACCTATTACATACATATATTCCACATAAAAAATTGATCACTTGTTTCGTAGTTCACTTAGAAACTGGAACAAACTCACATGAAATAGTTCCGTGTAAAGATTTACATAACAAATATCTGCATGCTTGGCGTAGCGATACGCTGGTTGTTATTTTCGGTGAACAAAAGCTGGAGAAAAAATCTCGGAACATAACAAAAGAATGGCAGTCTCCTTGTTTCAAATTGTGATTGCGAACCAGCTCATTTATTCTTCGATGAGACTGTTTTTAGTTAGAACGTACGTTTTAATGAAAAACCAAAAAAGTTAGTTTTGAATAACTTTTTGTTTGTTTTTTTCTTGTTTTGATCTCAACATGTAAATTAACATTATTATTTGACGTGATGATAGAAATGCGCCTGTATGTTATTGATAATGAATGCTTCGCTCCCTACTGAGGCCTTACCCCCAGAATTCCTTTTTAGTGACCACCACTTAGGTCATAGTAATACACGAGTGTGTCACGCAAGGCGAACGCCCTACCTCACTGCACGTTCTTCACTAAGTTTCTACACTTAGGGCCTACTTTCAGTGGAAGCAGTTCAGAAGGACGTGCTGATTCGATTTGATATCTCCGAAGATTGGTTCGCGTGTATACGATCTAGCGATTTTTCGGATCGATTTAAAGTCAAATTTTACAAGAAATACTTTTTTATTTAAAAAATACCTTTAAAACCACTAATAAATCGTAGAGCTCCCATCAAGTACTGGTCTGCAAGAAAAGTCGTTTTCGTCGTTTTGTCACTGTCGTTTTATCACTGAGTATAATAGCTCTAAATTTCCACCCTACATTTACAGTTCATCACAAGTCCACAGCTGAACATGGACCTCCCTCATAGATTGCCACCAAGTACAATCGTGAGCTACCTACATGCATCGACCACCTGCATGTTTCATCAGATCGTCATTCCTTCTAGCGGGGAGTCGCGACTGCGCTTTTCAATAATAAGCTGCCACTCGAGAATCTTTCTTTCCCATTTGTTGTCCGTTCTTCGAGCTACTTAGCCGGCCCATTACCGGTTTAGCTTACTAATATGTACTTATTAAATGAATATGAGTTTAATGTTGTAGATTAAAAATATATTATATAATACTAATATTGATATTATATAATATTAAACGTTTTTCATTTAATAGTTTGGATCTATTTACCAAAAATTGGATCGCTAATATCCGATTCGATCCACAGATTCGATCGAGGTATCTGTTGAGATCTTGGAAATTGGATCATACGCAAATACCGTAGCTCCCTATTAATTGATAAATGGCAAATATTTTAGCGCAATGTAGGAAAATAAATTATTTACCAGTATTTAATACAGCATAAAAGTTTCAATAAAGTTATTCATTTTCAGGCAGTAAATTATAACAATACTAAAAAACTTAAATAACATCTAAATGAAAACGCTTCGATGAAATAAAAAACCTAAATATACTACATTCAATGAAACGCAGTACAAAGTTGATATATCTACTAAGTTCTGGTCATTTGAAAAACATCTCACCGTACCTTAATTGCATTGATTTATTCATAACAGGCCTTCACGGATTCACTGCAATAGCCCTCCTTTCCCTCAAGGAATGCCACAAAACAAGAAAACAGTTAAGGAAAATTTTCTACTCCTTACTGAATCAGTCGCATATAATCTTAATTTCTAAGAATCCTAAGTCCAGCAGTAAAAATCTGAAATATTTAATTTAGTTTAAAATCGTTCAGGCTCATATGAACATAAGATTAATTATGGATTCGAGAACATGTGAATAGATTTTTACAGAAAAAAACTGTAACAAAATTTGCTTTCAACTAACCTAACTTAATATAAATTTTCGCCACGTAATAATATAAAATACGACCAATCTATGCCATCCTCATTCATTTAGTTTTATTTAGGCTTACAAGAGCCATATTATATAAATAATTAAACTTCACTATTTTAGTATAACAATTAAAATAATTAATAAAGTCAAGGGTTGATTTGCGGAAATCAACTATAAATGGAGATAGCACATGCAATTGAGAGAAGGCTCTCCAATCTACGTAAGAAAAACACATCATTTCTATTTTTACGCGGATTACGTTTTATGAAAAATGCACTTTATGTATAAGGTAAGAAAGAAAGTTTAAAGTAAGAAGTTTAATATAAAAAATAATTTCAACTCACTGGAAGTGATTTATGCGTAGCACGTTAACCATAATTTCTCCATTGCTTGCATACCACTATTGGCTTAAAGCCAAATCCGGTATTCAGTTGATAAAGGATAGAATAGCTATGTTTACCCAATAGTAGCTATATAGTAGTTATTATCCTCGCAATTATTTGTTAGTAAAGAAAATTGAGCAATTTTTTTTTTCTTTGTTAACAAATAATATAATCTGATAAAAGAAATCTCAAATGATATTAAACGTGCTGTAGAAATTACATACCAAAAATCACCATAAAGATCATACGAACTTTTTAACTAAGAGAAAATCATATTTTGCATAGGTTTCAATTAGTTTTAAGTGCAAATATTTGCGTGAATGTGTGTTGTTACGTTATGCGTCACTTGAAATTTACGTACTGTTTTCTCTCTATCTTTCTTTATTGGTCAGATTCTATATCATCATAATTACAGGCCCGCCACAAGTTCACTGCTGAACATAAGCCTCCTTAAAAGAATGCACGAAGCAGAGTCCTGAGTCACTTGCATCCTTTGACTTCCTGCATGTCTTACCAGTTCGTCATTCCATATGGTGGGGAACCACCCTACACTTCGCTTACCAGTACGAGGCTACCACTCAATAACCTTTCTTTCCTATCTTTTTCCGGTCCTTCGAGCTAAATGGCCGGCTCATTACCACTTCAGTCTGGGATTGAACTTAACATAATTTTAATGGAACAAAAGGCGGAATATTAACGCTAATAGCATTCTCTGCCACTCAACTATTATGGCAATGATATAATTTCGAAGGCGATATTAGATAAACAATATAATGAAATAATTAAATATATTTGTAATATATATATATAAGCACAAACATATCTATTCTATTTATTGAATAAATGGATATAATAAAATATAGCAAATAGTATTAAACGTATGACAAAATATAATGCTTGTAGTAATATTGTTATATGTAATTGTTTTCCATTAATTCTTGATAACGTCTAGATTGGCTGTTCACCAAACAAGAAACAATATAGAATAGATATTCCAACCGTAAATTTCAATTATATAATGTGTGTGCAGGAATCCAACCGTTTTAAAAGTCCAGAATGAATAAACATAGTAATTAAAGCGTACAAGTACTGTCCAAAATGATTGACAGCGCAACCCGACCGTTATCTCCACAATATCCATCTAGTCGTTGACAAAGCGATAAATGACGGCTCCGTGGCGCAGTGGCTTAGCAATGAGTTGTGGCGCTGAGGTCAGCGGGCTCGAATCCCGCACGCAACAAGTTTTCTGAACATTTTGTATGATCTACAAATAATTGTTCCGGATCTGGATGTTTGTCCTTGTGCAATTTATGTAAACCGCCTCCACGATACAGGAGAAAATTCTAGTGTTGGGGTAACGTTTTTGGAAATAAAAAAATAGAATTAAAAACTAGCTTTCATCATTAAGAAACATCCGTTTGATCTTATTGCAGAAATGTTACTTCGGGTATGGTGTATAAGAGTGCTTTAGCGTACTCATGCCACTATAATATTTCCTTCGCAGTTAACAGCTTTTGACAGTATTAAAAAATTATTAGCAATGCGTATATTAGTAATGATCTAGACTGTAGAAAAATTATAAATAAATGTTAGTGAAATGCGCATCTGGCACAGCTCTGCCAAATTCACCTGGCGTGGCGAGTAAATCATTCATAATACGAAGCGACACATGTTCATCATTGGACTGTCGATGATGATAAGGAAGAAGATGGAATTAATTAATGTTTCTCAGTCTGTTTCGTGGAATCAAGAATTCACTATAAATTTTGACAGCCAGGAAACGTGCAATTAATCAAGCACACCCGATGCCCGAACTGACTGACGTCAACGGTACGTACGTAATAAATTTTAAAACATTTTTTTATGATTTCCCTCTTCTGAAAATAAATTAGATCCGTAAAAAGGATTCACTAAATTAATCCGTTGTGATGGATGAGCGCGATATAATTTTCGATTAATTATTTACACAAATACATCATCTTAGATTAAAATTTCCTCTTTAACAATTCGATAACTCTTGTGTAATAATGAAATAGCATATTTAAATAAATTATGTTTTATACTTTTTTCAGTCCAATTTCCTGAAATTGTGAACACTTTAGCGAATCTTATTTAAAATCATTAAATATTTAATCGTTTAAAAAATCAATCAAATGTAATATAATTTTTGTGTACATTTAATTAACACAATTTGCTATTTAAAAAAAATTGCATACAATTATTTTACATTCCTTAAAAAGACTAACTTAAATTTGATTGGAATATATTTTGTTTTTACCATAGATATAGCACAACAATATCGTCATATAGTACAAGTAACATATATTAGCTTTTGGTATTTTTTACCTACTACTGCGAGGAGGGTATTAAAAATACCTGCCTACTCTGAAAAATGATCATGAAATACGCAACATGAAAAGCGGACGAATATTCAGCATAAAGATTGGTGACACGGATAACGGCAGTGTTTAATGACTATCGTTATTGAATTATTGGTTCCATTCTGGCAAAAAATTAGTTTTGTAGTAATTTCATTTCTTTTTTATTTTGTACGAAAGATCTCTATGTCGTTAAGTTAATATATAATGTTTGAAAGCAAGAACTATTTTTAACACTTTATAAAAATTGAAGGATGAAATTACCCATAATTTATTCGATTATTATTAGGTGATATAATTGTAAATATTTTAATACAAAATGTAAGAGCCTGTGTAGATATTATAATATAGCAATAATTTATTTGCATAAACAGTCACGCCTTCCATCCCGATGGGTAGACAGAGACTACGGACTTCCATTTGGCGCGATCCTGACACACCTCTCTCGCCTCCTTCACGTTAATAATATCCATCTCCACCATATTGTCCTACGCACACGTTCTCTTCAATTAATTTTGCCCATCTTCAATATACATATTATCAATTTGATTGATAAACTTTCTTCTAAGGCGTCCCTTGTCAATGCTGCCACTCACTTCTGCCACATAAATGCATTAAGCACATTTATTTTAATAGTGTCAAAAATAGACAACGAAATCGTTCAATAAAATTTTGATACCGGTGAATTTCATTTGCTGAAATTATCGAAAAGTTTAAATATCAGACTTTCACAAGGTAGATTGGAAAATTTTCTCCAACGAAATAAGGGTGGTGTTTAGTGGGTAGGCACTACATAGTGAGTCCCACATAACCACGCAGCCGGCTGCATGGATATGCTATGAGCATTCACCACCTCCCTCCCCCGCTCCCGGAGGGTAGCCTTGCTTTGAGCGCAAAAAAAAAAGGAACACGCTAAGGGGATATCAGAACCGGAAATACAAAACTAATAATATAATTATATGTTTTGTATTTATGTAATATACATGACCTAAAAATTGGGCAAAACATCAGTCTCTTAATCTATGCGAGCATTTCCATTTCTGGCCACGGCTCACCTATTAACTGCAGGTGTTGCTGGCGTGAACGTAATTTATTTACATTTCACTGACATTTAGAGCATTGCCTGCTATGTATGATAAATTTGTTCGCTAGCTTATATTTAAAAACAAACGGCATGTATATTATTGTTTTTAAATTATTTAATATTACAATTTTGTAATAAAATTACAAAACAGGGAAACGCAGCTTTCAATATTTAATGTGTTTTATTACTTTATATATCTGTGTAAGAATATCCACTACCCCATATTGTCCCGTGGGAGTCATAAGAGGCGACCGAGGGAAACAAAAAAGAAGATGGGCAGCAGCGTCTTCTATGGGGAGGCTTATGTTCAGCATTGGAATTTGTTAGGCTGTAATGAACGGATGGATGGATGGATGGATCTATGAATTACTTTATAAATATTATATAAGTGCCGGGGATAGGAAGGACACAGCAACTACGCATCTCGATCTGAAAACGCCGACTTATGTTGCACAAATGTTAATTTCGCTTGAGGTTCAAACCTAGGCCCACGTTTTCCTGCACTCTGACTCTGACTCTGACTTCTAAGCCATATGTTATATAAATTACCACCGTGCGGTGGCGATGTAAGAAAATCCATCACCCCATTTCGTCGCGTTGGTGCCGTAAGAGGCGACTATAGAAAATCTTATAAAGATTTTAACAGAAAATGCATTAACATACAAAATACTTGAAATTTATTTAAAACAGAATAATTACTGTGTGTCTCATTTTCAGCCTAGGAGTCCTTCTAGGTAAGGTCTACCCTCTTACCGCCAAACCGCTCTCATAAATGTGCTTGCACTTCTTGATTCTGGTATGATGGTTATAGGATCAGGATAATTACAGGCTGTGATGCATTCCATCTTAGTTCTCAGAGCTTATAATACATCTGTATCTTTCGTCGTTTAAAGTTGACTGCACATGTCACTGTCACTGTAGAATCGATCGTCACATGAGACATACAAAAAAAAAAACAGAATTTAAATTACTTTGTTTCGAACGAATTTTCTGTGTTTTCTAAATTTTTTTGGTTAAGGTTTGGATCTCGAAAAAATAATACTTTAAAAACGAATAACTGAAAATTGATAATTGATGAAATGAAATAATTGAAAATTGATCCAATATCATAGTCTAAAATATAAGCCACTTTCAAGTCACGAGGATAAGCAGTAAATTATCATGCTTAGTAAATATATTACCAAATAGGCGATCGCACCAAAAGACTTTACATCACTAGACGCTCGGGGCCCCCGCCCCGAGCGCCCGTAACCCCCGAGGCCCCGTTTCTGGTAAGGGAACACCATCATCAAGGGGAGGGCCGTGACGAACGCCTTGGCGACGTCGTCTCCGAGCGGGATCTGTCTTCTCCCGAGACCACTCAGCAGCCTCCTTCTATACCATAACGGATTCACAGAAGGCGGGTACGACCCTCCACGCGGAGTCCCTGCTCAGCATCGCCGATACGACTCCTGGCAGGGAGAGGTTCTGACCGGCTTACCAGGACTGTCCGCTCCCGTTCCCACGCTGGGCATGTTGCCAGCATATGGGATGCGGAGTCCTGTTCCTGCCCACCGCAGTGGAAACAGTTCGCCGTCACTTCGCATCCGATCCGATCTTACACAAATAATCACCGAAGCATCCGTACCCGGTCATTATCTGTGTAAGTCTGTTCCTGTTCTTCGATGCACCAAGGCTTTAAAGTGCAGCAGGATTGATTCAACAACGCGTTTGCGCGCATAACGCTCTTCAGAGAGGCGAGCGCGCCAAGTTACGAAAGCGTTAAGTCGTTCCTGCCGCTTAACTCTTTCGAACACCTCATTTGGCTCACTCCCAACTCTCTGGCGGAGGACGCGCGTTCGGTCATACACCCTCGCATCCATGTCCGCCAGTATGTCCAGAGGTGGAAAGCGAGCCAGAACTGTCGCCGCCTCAAAGTATATCGTACGATATCCTCGCACGATCCGTATGGCCATCCTTCGCTGCACCCTGTAGATTTTAACTCTACAGCGTCGGATGGCTAGCCTTTCGCCCAAACAGGCGCCCCGTACAAGGCTACGGACCGCATCACTCCTGCATAGAGGCGACGGCGAGTCAACAGCCCTGCAAACGGCTCATAGAGCAGTCATGCTGCGACTGTGTCGCGTTCCCAACTCGTTTCAGTTACATTTGATGCGCTTCAAACGCGCTCGAAAAGGTAGCCGCGTACAAAGGCCGATATTGTCACTGCTGAATATCTTTTCGCTTGCATTTTACTATTGAGTGTTCGTGTTGTTAAGGTAATGGCATCCATTTCCTACACCAAAACCTATCACCTATTCATTAAAACTCGAAAGGGAACACAGAAAAAAAAGTATTTCTGGTTTGCCTATTTTCATCAAACTTTATTGGTTTTACTCTTTATAGACTTAAGGCTTAACTATTAAATATTAAGATATATTCAAACAATAATATAAAAATAGGAATAGTATCAAAATATAAAACTATTATTTAAATTTTCTTTACTTAATTAATGAGTAAATACGACGTTAAAGTGTATCTTTAAAAATTGATTTTAATATTCATTGGATAAGTTATTTAAAAAAAATAAGTTACAAAATCCAAAGAGAGGGTCCTAATCAATAAAATGACCCCGAAAAAAAATCAAATCTATGAAATTGCGATTTTGCTGTATACATCGATATAAGAAAACAGATTCAATAATTTGGCACCTAATGTCGCGGTATATTCAAAACGTATTTCCCCTTAGTTTGTTGAGAAAACACACAAAAATAAGTGTTTTCGATTAAAATCTAAATGTAAAAAGATTTCATTTGGACCAGCAGATTATTTAAAACGTATAAGTACACATTACGGGGTAAATAGTAATAAGGTAAGTAATAATAGGGTTGGTCTCTTTGATGATATAATCACGCAAAGATATATGTATTATCAATTAAATAAGAGATCTAACAGTAAAAAAAAGTAAGTCGCTTGCGAACGCCGTTTAAAGTACCTCGGAATATGATACTAATTTACGCACCTTATATCTTTAATTTTCTTTCCGTCTGGTGGTGGCAAAAGCGAATGCGTTAATCTAATTTGTCTCGTGAGTGTCGTAAGGTGCTATTATAAAAAACTTCAAAAATCTCACGGCTTATATTATATATATAAAATATAACGATATAGGTAACCATCTCATTTAAGTTAAACGTAACATACCCAGACTGGCAACGAGAGATGCATCAAAAATGCGTGACATCTACCAAAATAGCGATTATGGACTATCCCAAATTTTTTATTTTCACATAAGATAAGATAAAAAACAGACCAAATAAGATAAAAAATTAAAAGTTCATTATTTCAAGATTGAGGTGAGTTCAAGTAAGGTAGACCGCTATTCTGGAAATAGCTTAAGCTTATTGTAGAATAAGCTTTTCATATTAGGAAACTAAAATGTGAAAAAATATATTAAAAACATTTCTTTTCAAAAACTTTTAACTCAATTATAAATAACGTTAGAACACGAAATTGCGATTTTGCTGTACCTAATGTCGCGTTATATTCAAAACGTATTTTCCCCTTAGTTTGTTGAGAAAACGCACAAAAAATAAGTGTTTTCGATTAAAATCTAAATGTAAAAATATTTTTTTTTTTTTTAAATAACGTTACCTCCACACTAGGATTTTCTCCTGTATCGTGGAGGCAGTTTCATTTGGACCAGCAGATTATTTAAAAACGTATACATATTACGGGGTAAATAATAATAAGGTAAGTAATAAGGGGTGGTGGTAACGTGTTCTAAACACAGCGAAATCGTACCTGACGTGTTACGTGTACTTTACACACTTTGATTATTTTAATAAAAAAGGAACTCTTAAAAAAGGAAAAGCAGACTTTAATAAAACTAAAAAAATAATTTCACATTCATTTCGCTGCTAAGATATAGTGTATAGGAGAATTAAAGTCCCGACTCCTAAATGTGAAATTATTTTACTCCTTTTACTTTTTTGAAGTTGACTTTTACTTTTTTAAAAGTTATTTTTTTATCCTTTTGAGTGGACTGAGGAATATCAAAATCTCTATTTCGTATAAATAGTTATATTAAAAACTTCATTCCCTATTTTGCCACCATCAGAGGTGGAATTTTGTTTCCAAATTGCATGAGACCACCCCTGAGGTACCTATTTAATAAAAAAAGCATCATCGAAATCGGGTCACAAGTGACGTGATCGCTTAACATACATACAAAACCCATACACTCAAATTGAGAACCTCTTCCTTTTTTGAAGGCGGCTAATTATATCAAAAATAAGTAACAATATTTAAAGCAAATAATTATATGAATTTCAAATGGCAATGGACGCCCAACGCACCTGCAATACCAATTGTGTTGAAGTTGTTCATGGCCGGCGATAGTCACTTACCATCATATAAGCCGCATGCTCGTTTGCCCAGTCTGATATAAAAAAAATTGACCGAAGAACTGACATTCGATGGGGATAGAATGTCCTCAGTCGACTTGCCAGTACGAAATTAGCAAGCGCAGTTTTTGGGTAAACTCCCAAGGGATGGAATAACGACCAGATAAAACATGCAGGGAGTCAAAGCATGCATGTAAATCAGAACCATGCACTTAGGCAAAATATGGGAAATATCTATGTTCAACAGTGGTCTTATAATGGGATATTAAATTAATAAAAAAGATACTTATTTGCCATTGGGTCATTTGGCTCTCTTCCAGGCACAGAGCTATCCTTAAACAGCAAAAGCATGAGCAATCTACAAAGGAAAGAGATATCAATTTTGAATTTTTAGGAGCGAAGCTAATAGTATTCATATTAAAACGCCTATTTTTTATTTTCCAGCATTCTACACTATTTTTGTCGAATTTACAAAATGTTACTTTTGTAGACGCTTGAAAATTCTAATAATAATTATCTAGCCATTTTTCTTTCAAGTACGTTCGCCATTTAACCACAATCTTTACTTATGAATTCCTTTAAATTGTTGAAATACAATAAAAGTGTCGAATTGCCGAAGATATCGGAAATTAAACAATTTACTGTTAAACTGCTTATATTTTGATGTTTTTATTACAGTTAATATTTTGTTATATTACTAATGACAAGAAAATCCCTACAAAGAAAAAAAATATTTATAAAACTAGCAATCCGCCTAGGCTTTGCTCAGGTGATTTCTGGAACTCGACGACAGCGCCACCTAACGGAGCCAACTGTTAATCTAAGCCATTCACTTAAATACACAAATTTCATCAAAGTCGATCCAGCCGTTTAAGAGTTCAGTGGCAAAAAACACGTACAGAAGAATTATATCTATACAAATAAATAAAATTGAAGTCTCTGTTTGTAATGTCAAAATAACAGCTTTTTACTAAATGCATATGAAAGTATATACGGTACTTATTACAAAAACTCAATTTTTAAATTTTTGTCTGTCTGTCTGTCTGTTTGTTCCGGCTAATCTCCGAAACGGCTGGACCGATTTTGACGGGAATTTCACTGGCAGATAGCTGATGTTATAAAGAGTAACTTAGGCTACTTTTATTTTGGAAAAAGAATTTGGGTTCCGCGCAAAAAAATTAAAACCCATTTAAATCGTAGTAAATTCCACGCGGGCGAAGTCGCCGGGGACGGCTAGTATATATATATATATATACAGGCTGTCCAGTAAATAGCACGACATACTGCAGGGGGTGATAGCTAGGGTCACTACCTATCAATACAACACAATATATGTTCAGCAAAATCTTACGGATTTACAGTTTTACAAAATTTTCCGAAATACCGAAAAATCTCTACCTTGAAACAGATTTTTAAGCATCTCGTAATGAAAAATCCTTTTCTAGTACTTTTTACATCAAATTATTCGTGAATTTAATTTATTGACTTTACTCATTGATAAGTCTTTTCTCTATCAAAGACAAGAATGTTTTCAAGAAATACTATTTTTGTTTAAATTTGCACAGAACTATTTTCTTATCACTTAAGTTTAACCTACAGTGGTGAAAAAAATGTATGTGGCAGTTTTGTACAACAAACTTAAAAATAGCTTGTTTAATGGTGATTTTGGAAAGATACAATACTAGTGCATTTTCATTAAAAATACAAAAAATGCTATTTTAGTTCCAGAGAAGCTGATTTTGTTGAAAATGTAATTAACGTAATTTTGACAAAACCACTATGAGAATAAGTAATAGCTGCTCATTTACGTGAATTATTATAAAACTAGTTGTGACACGTAAAATGCGACATGCACGCGTAATGACTAAAGGTTTTACCTGCTCGCCGACCGACCCGACCCGACCGGTTACTGTCTAACAAAAGAAGCGCATGTGCTATCCCGCTCTTTCTTGCATTGTGATTTTGTGTCTCACTCTCAACCTTATTTGCGACACTTGTCAGTACGCTACCTTAAACCGTGCGCAACGCATCTCTGTGTTCACAAATTATTGTTTCGTACTGACGACTGTTTTGTGCCTTGGACCCCGGACTTTGTTTGCCTTACGATTTGGATTTTTATTGTGATCACTACGACGACTTGGCGACCACCTGGACTTTTGTGTTTTATAACATGGCCAACCGCCGCGTTTTCCTGGTTATACGCAGCGAGTATGCTGAGATGCACCTTATTTACGGAGAAGCTGGCCAAAGTTCCCGAGCTGCTGCCACCTCTACAGGAAAGGTTTCCCAATAGGAGACATCCACACCATGAAATGTTTACCAGAGTGCATAACTCCTACATGGAAGGCAGACTCCTGGTCAACGTGGCGGTGGACGGCCTCAAGTTGTTGACGAAGACATAGTGCTTCAGGAACGAGAACAAGACCCGACAACTTCGGTTAGGCGATACAACGGCGCACAGGATACCGAAGCCCACTGTTCATTCAGTACTTAAGAGGTATGGATACCATCCATTTCACGTACGACGCGTGCAAACTCTTTTAACTAGAGACTACCTGCCGAGAGTTCAATTCTGTCGCCGCATGCTTGAAATGCATCGGGAGGACCAAACTTTTAATAAGGTGTTATGGAGTGATGAGTCAGCCTGCAGAAAGGACGGCTACTTGAATTTGCATAATTTACATAGTTGGCAATTAGAAAATCCGTATGTGTCAAGAGAAGACAGGTCCCAGTACCAATTCAAAATAAATTTATGGTGTGGGATTTTTAATGGCCAGATTGTGGGTCCCGTCGAGCTTCCACCTACATTAAATGCCAATAATTACTTGGAGTTTTTACGAGAAACCCTACCCACGCTCCTTGAAAATGTTCCGAGTTTGCTAAGAGAGGTGATGTGGCTTCAAAATGATGGGTGCCCTGCTCATTATGGCCGGGAAGTAAGAGCCTACTTAGATGAAGCTTATCCAGGCAGGTGGATTGGGCGACTGGGACCGATATTATGGCCACCTAGGTCTCCGGACCTAAACCCCCTGGATTTTTTTTATTGGGGTGCCATGAAGGACAAAGTCTATGAAAAACCGATCCAAAATGACAATGAATTGAGAGCAAGGGTTAACATTGCAGCAAGAAAAATATTGGAAATAAGCCTGAGAAGACTCAAAAGCTCATTTTTAAGATGCCGAGCGTGTATTAGGGCACAAGGGAAGCAATTTGAGCATTTATTGTAATTTATTTAAATAAATGTTTATTAAAGTTAACTCCTCTGTTTTTTTTACTATCACCTTATCCTTCAAGATGTCATTTACAGACCGACCGGCCGGTCGGCTGTAGATTAATTATTATGTAATTCGAACCGTAGTACGACCTTACAACGATTCGAATTCAAAGTCACATTACTTGCATTTAAAATAAAATGCTCTTATTAACTAAAATAGCTTATTTTTTGTATTTTTAGATGAAAATGCACTAGTATTGTATCTTTCCAAAATCACCATTAAACAAGCTATTTTTTAAGTTTGTTGTACAAAACTGCCACATACATTTTTTTTCACCACTGTAGGTTAAACTTAAGTGATAAGAAAATAGTTCTGTGCAAATTTAAACAAAAAATAGTATTTCTTGAAAACATTCTTGTCTTTGATAGAAAAAAGACTTATCAATGAGTAAAGTAACTATTCACGAATAATTTGATGTAAAAAAAGTACTAGAAAAGGATTTTTTCATTACGAGATGCTTAAAAATCTGTTTCAAGGTAGAGATTTTCGGTATTTCAGAAAATTTTGTAAAACTGTAAATCCGTAAGATTTTGCTGAACATATATTGTGTTGTATGGATAGGTAGTTACCCTAGCTATCACCCCTGCAATATGTCGTGCTATTTACTGGACACCCTGTATATATAAAAATTAAAGACGATCATGATATTGTTTAATTTAGTTTCGTTTAATTTTAAAAAGTGTCTTGTATAACCTTTGTCAAATACTATGACAGGTAGATGAAAATAATATTGCAATCTAGCATACGGCACTATTGTATGTCTAACAACAGTGATTCATTAAAACGTACATGGCTCGCAAAATGAAATTCCTCAAGCGCGAGCCCCTCTTTGTGGCGTAATTAAAATATTAAATCATATTGTGAAATCTCTAAGCCTTCACAATTTTGTTTTTGGAAATACGAGTGGCATTAAAAAGTATCGTAAAATTTTAAATTGTTATTTAATTTTAATGACTTTAAGGGCTCCAAAAAAATACGATTCAGAGCCAACTGTATCTTCAACTTCCTGCATCTCTTACCAGGCTTCCACTCGAGAACCTTTCTTCCCCATCGGTTGTCGGTTCTTTTAGCTATGAACTATATGACCGGCCTATTGCCACTTCAGCTTACTGATGCGTTGAGCTATGCCGATTACTCTAGTTTTACATCGAATATCCTCATTATCTAAGAAGTCTATCACGCAAATAAATTCAGTGCATAGCCATCTCAATAGCTCGCTGATCGAACATAAGCTTCCTGGCAGCATGGCATCTCGTTGTATACTCTTTTTTTAAGGTTTAAGGCCTATGTTCTGCAGTGGACTTGTGATGGGCTTTAAGGATGGTGATGATTATGATGACTTCAAAAATATACACAGTAGCATATACAATAGTGTCATCAACCGGAGACCCTTTTACTGGAAACGAGGCATTCTATCTTTGACCTCAAGGATGACAAAGCATCTGCATTTTGATACATCGATTTCTATAAGCTTCATTATCCAGTTACCACCAGGTGGACTGTGTGTTCGTTTGTCCCCGTTATTCTATAAGAAAAAGTCATATCATAATAAAATAAGTATATCCATAGTTGTCATGCTTGCCAAGCAGGTTATTAGGGCCGTACAACGAATATCATGCATCTGGCATACAAAAAAGTTGGTACCGCAATCAATCTGAGGTCACATGATCTACGAGCTATTTTTATATTAAACTGATAAATAGAGCTAACAGTCTACCGTGACGATAATGATGGCTCATGTAGCCAATGAAACGCTGTAAATAACTTTTAACAAAGATAACAAACTCTACCTCATCCGTTCTCAAGTGGCAGCCTCGTACCGGTAGGCGAAGTGTTGGGAACCCCTCCCTAGATGGAGTGACGACCTGGTAAGACATACAGGAAGTCGATGGATGCAGGTGGCTCAGGACCGTGCTTGTGGCATTCCTTGGGGAGGCCTATGTTCAGCAGTGGACTTGTGAAGGTTGTAATGATGATGATGATGATGTATGCACATAACATTGTTTCACAGATATGAATATTACAGGATTAATATTATTCCAAGCCTCCTTGCCACTAAAATAATTATTTAAATGTTTTTCCTTGAGTTAAACACATCATCATTATAACAGCCATTCACGAGTCCACTGCTGAACATAGGCCTCCCCTAAGTAATACCACAATTCACGGTCCTGAGCCACCTGCATCCATCGACTTCCTGCATGTCTTACCAGGTCGTCACTCCATCTAGTGATGAGTAAAACACATTTTCATATAATTTAAATTTTTTTTGGGAGGATTAGCACTTGATATGGAATATTTTTATATATATGCGTGTACATCGCCCAAAAAAAGAGTTATTACTTTTCTTAGTCAAAATTTTGGATTATCTATTTTGTTACCATTTCTCAATATACGATGACGTCTATCATTGTTTCCATGTCTTCGTTTTGTATATAATCTCGCAAGTGAAAATAAAAATATTAATTGCTTCAAATAATTCCTTTAATGAATCACAGGTGCGCTTATAATATAGTGCACATATAATATATGTCACGCAATCATATATAATAGCGCGCACTGCTCTTTTTTGCAACATAATAATAGTATAAAGATTAGCTGCATGCCGCCACAATAAAATCCCATAGTACACAGCAATACTAGGTGGTAAGACTGCTTTTCTGCCTAGGAATCCGTCTGGGGAGGTTCTTACCTATATCTGCCGCCAATATCAGTGTTTGCACTGCTGTGTTCCAGCCGAAAGGTACAGAGAGCCAGAATAATTACAGGCTGTGAGGCATTCTATCTTAGTCCTCAGAGGTCATCAGATCTGTAGTCTCTTTTGTTTGAAGTTGCTGCAGGTGTCCATGGATTGCAGTAGCTATTTACCATCGAGCGGAGTGTGAGTTCGTTTGTCACTTCAGTTTTATGTGTGTTTTTTGTATGTGCAGTTCTGGTGGGAATTTTTGCCAGTAGAAATTACTCCAGAAATGAGTTGTTTTTTCTTATTATAATAACACCGATACCTAAAATAAGGTATTAATAGACTAGAATAGAATAGAATAAAATGAAATGGAATGAATAATAATTTGAGTGTAAAGCCCACTTTGTTGTTGTTGTATGACTAAAATTTATCAGATATATTACCTTCGACTTTACCCCGAAGACTACGATGGAATGTGTCGTCACCAGTAAAAAGGGTCTCAGTTTCTTGTCACTCAACATGAAGAACACACCAGCATATGAATCTTCTTCATTGGTATGGTGCATAATCATACTGCATACATACTGCAGGCCCAATGTGTGTAATGTAGAAAGGGACTAATCTGTTCAACTGCGGACCTAAGTAGATTGAAGAGGAAGTAGAAGACAAATATGATATTTGAAATTGTCACTGCGGTAGAAGTCAGTTAAAAGAAATTTAATCGAAGAAACTGTGATTTTTTTGTATATCTTTCTTATTACATGAAAATTAACTTTTAATAAAAATTAACTTCAAATACTGACTTCAAAGCACTAAAAATAATAAAATAATTTTACATTCTAAAGTCTATGCTAAGACATTATGTATAGAAGAATTAAAGACGGCTTGAAAGAGTTTATTAAATGTTATTTTTTTACCCTTTTGACTGGCAAAAGGAAAATCACAATCTTAATATCGTCTAAACCGTTACATTAAAAACTTCTTTCCCTATTTTGCCACCTTTAGAAGTGTTTTTTTTTCAAAATTGAACCACCAAGGAATTATAACCTATTTTATAAAAAAATAGTCTAAATCGGTTCACAAATTGAGGAAGATATTGCATAACATACATACAAAAATAAAACATACATTCTAATTATAAACCTCCTCCTTTTTTGGAGTCGGCTAAAAATATAACTTAGATAACAGGCTTAATAGAATTATTAAATTTAATTTCCTTCACCGCAATAATCCTTTAGTCCCATGGAATTATAGCAAAAGATAGTTTTAGTACTAATTGTACACAATTTTTTTAAATGGAATTCTTTGTTCAAAACAGTCATTGGGTAGTTTATTGGTTGGCGTCATCGATATATATGTACTACGTACTAGATTTGGCATTCCGAACGTTCACTATGTTCAAATGAACTGTACTACAATCCGTACACCTTTAGTGTCATTTAGTGTGGCTTCAATATTCATAGAGTGTGGAGCTGCGCTAATAATACGAGATTTCAAATTAAAGCTTAAACCTGAACGTAATTAATAATTCAGTAGTCAAATAAGTGAAATTATTTGTTGTTCAAGTGAATAAATAGGTAATAATATTACAATAGAAAAATAAATTTCTTCATTTATATGCCACGCTATCTACAATTATAGACTAAAATCTACTATCTCCCGCGCATGCGCGAAAACAGAGTAGTGCACATTTTTGTTTGAATACTTCTAGTACGTAGGACATAGAACTCACAGAATACTACTCACAGAATACCAGCGTAAATGGCAGCTTGACACTGCTGTGTTTCGTATGGTGAGTGTAGAGAACCGAGACCCATTTTACTGGAAAGAAGCATTCCATCTTAGTCCTCACGGTGACGACGCATCTGCATTTTGATTCTGTATTGAGGATAGATGTAGATGTCTATGGGTCACAGCAACCACTTACCATCAGGTGGACTGTGTGCTCGTTTGTCACCTTATCCTATAAAAAAAAACTCAATGGTTGGCGTTATGTTTCCATCGCATTTGAATCTTTTTCGTCATCATGGATACGTTAAAAATTCGAGTAATTATGGAATATGAGTACCGTCGTGGCAGCGACCCGGCACAAGCGGCATGCGATATAAACGACGTTTACGGAGCGAATACTACAAACGAAAGCACCACCTGTTATTGGTTTGCCCGCTTTCGTTCCGGAAATTTCGACCTGAAAAATGAACCCCGTGGCGAATTGTGGAAGCTGATGATACTCAATCTACGGCTGAATTAGCAGCAGCTTTCGACGTTAGTATCAAAACAATATTAATCTATTTGAGTCAAATTGGCAAGGTAAAAAAGCTTGACAAATGGGTGTCCCACGAACTCAATGAACGCCAGCGCGAAGTACGAGTTGAGACGTGCCTTGCACTGCTCAACAGGCACACAAACGAAGGAGTTTTGAACCGCATTGTTACCTGCGACAAAAAATGGATTCTGTTTGACAATCAAGATAAACAAGTGCTCAGCAAGTTGGTAGAGTCCTGGTTCAGCACCTAAACAATGCCCTAAATGAAAACTTACACCTACAAAAGTGATGGTCATTGTTTGGAGGTCTAGCGCCGGTGTGATTAGCTGTGGCTGTGAGCATTACTGCAGATGTGTACTGTGAGGAACTCAACACAATGATGGAGAAGCTCGCACGTCTCCAACCAGCTTTAATCAATCGCTCGTCCCCGCCGCTCCTGTACGACAAAGCGCGACCTCATACTGCACAACAGACGGTCTCCAAATTACAAGAGCTGGGGTTGGAAGCTCTCCGTCCTCTGACGTACTCAACAGACCTTGCGTCTACAGATTTCTACTTTTTCCAGAATTAGAATAACTTTCTGACGGGAAAAAATTCAATACCTGAAAGGCAGTACAAAATGCCTTTGAAGAAGGGCATCAATAAACTGCCACTGAGTTGGCAAAGATGCATCGATTACAAAGGTAATTACTTTAAATTATAGAAATAAAAAGTATAGAAACAAATTACGTTAACATATTTCATAAAAAGCGGCAATTTCATAGGTAAACACCTAATATATTAGTGATTTTGTGTAGCTTACTATCATAAGTCTTTAATATGGGACTATACATTGTGCAGCAATACTTTGGTAGTTAGCCACATGACTACCACATATATATGTATAACCTTGGGTATGCGTCTCCGGCAGCACCTTATAAAAACACGCGTTTTCATTACATGAACACGCGGCAGCATTACATGAACACTCCCATAACTTAGAAGTTTTTTAGTCCATTTCCCAATTATCACATAAAACTTATAAATGTTATTTATATTTATAATTGTAATATAATCGACTTGTATTTCTATTATTTAATACCTCTTGAATATTTTAAGCAGATTTTAGCGAATTTAATCAATTTTTAAAGAAAATATTAAGACTTTACTTTACTATAATACTTAATGTTCGAAATGAATGTATGTATGTTAACTTTTGCTTATTAATGTATTTTAATTGTTCAAAATATTATATCTATGATATTTTAAACAACTTTATATAGAAACTAATTATTATTTATTATTATTAATAATGCTTCCTCACATAATATTATTTCGAATATTTATGAAATTTAATTAAGAATATAGGTGAACCTACGAAGTGTGGAATAAACTTACTGATGTTAGAACCGTTAAGTAAAATAGAGCACGAAAGCAATTATTTTAAAAACCATTTATTTTTATCTGAAAGCCACTGAAATGGACACTTACAGGCTAGAACAGCGATATTTCTCTGTCATTGGGACAAAGACAAATCATCACCTAAATACAAAACGAAACTTGAGTTCTGTTGTGTTTTAACCGACTTCAAAAAGGAGCAGGTACTCAATTCGATTGTATTTTTTATGTACCTCATAACTTTCTTCTAGGTGAACCGATTTTGATGATTTTTCTTTATTTAGAAAGCTGTTGCTTCTCATGTGATCTCATTGATCAATGTCTAACCAGTAGTTTTTGAGTTATCCTTAATAATTTATATTGAATCCGATTGTACAAATTTTTTAATTTTACTACTTGTACTAGTAGTATTGTATGTTTATGTTCTTTATTTATGTACATATGCAATTTTATTAAGATGTTTATGTAAGGCTCAAGAACTAAAACGCTTATTGAGCGAAAACTAAAGGCACAATGCATTGTGACAAACTAAAAAGGACTACACTATAAATTTTCAACATGACTTTAATGGTAAAGTAAAGCCATAGCACGTTCTGAACGAGAGTTAATGGCTTAGAATATTATTTTGCAAAATATCGTGCAATCGAACTACATCGACTAATCTAAAAAACTATTTTAATGTTTGGATTTTGTTGACCTAACAAAAACATGTGGCTCATTATTATATTTTTTTATCTTTATCGCTTGTTAAATGTAATAAATATGGGGTATTTAATATTCCTCGCATTAGACGATAATATTAAATGCCCCATATATATTAGTTTTGAAATAATGGGGAAGAAAGATTTTCGAGTGACAGCCTCATACGGATTGGCAATCGACGAGTGCTAGTTTCTAAAGCACCGTATTTTGTGGCATTCCTTTTACAGCAGTGGACTTGTGAAGATATGTAATAATCACCATCATCATCATTATTATTAGGAAATGAAAAATTATTTTGTGGTCTGGTTTGGCACCATTTTCTTGCATATTTCTGCCATTTCATTCCAACTTCCAAGCCAAAATTGCATTCCAGATTGAAACCTAATCTTCAAAAATGACCATTGACCATTCATCTATTGCCTGCTTTGTTATAAATTGGCTACTTTTCAAAACATATACAGAATAAGTTAAATTAAAACTTTTTGTCATTAGAATAATCATGAGAAGAATCAGTATCACTAGTTTCTTAATTGAGTAGTTCAAGAATAAAAATCTCTTATAATATATTATAATAGTTACATTGCCATAAGGAATAAATACTCTTATAATGTAACGTACCTGAGAAATACTTAAATCTACTCAACAGTTAGAGTACAAAATAATTGAATAAATAATAAAGCTAAGGGGGAGGCTTATGTTCACCACTGGACTTTTGACAAGCTGAAATGAACGAATAAAATAAGAATACAAAAGTATAACAAATGTTAGAGAGCACTTAATACATTTTCAAACAAAAATCACACGGAATTCTTGAAAGTTCATGTCACTCTTCAAAGCTATATAAAAGTATCGGCGACGTCTATAATAAATCTTCATTCATGTCACACCCTAACAAATTTACAGCCCTCGAAATGGAATCTCGGGTTGTTTTTAAAACAGTATTTTTAATTACACTCCTGTTTTTCACATCTGTGTAGAAAATTGCGTTGAATTCTATTTTTGCTTTTAACGTTAACACTACATATATTTCATTTAAAGAAATAAATTAACGAAGCCTAAATTTATTTTCACAACTCAATCATTATATTAATAAATAATTTTACGCGATGAAACAGCTGATTTTAATAATACATTACACGTTTGCACCATTTCGTAATGTTACACCAGTTAATAATAATAATCACTAAGGCAACACATAGTATAAGCTGACTCTGAGTATTTGCACAGACACAAACTAATAACCAAAATTCAACACCGAAATATGGTGTCGTGGATTGGAAACTGCCTGAAGCTTTGCACGAAAATAACCACGACAGGCTCTACTGGGATCGGGCCATCATAACAGACCAGATGTGCTGATGGACTGAGCGAAGTCAAGGATTTTTTTGTTAGACATTATTCTTCCATGACAAGAACCTTATGAAAGCCGAAGCAGATAAGAACACAAAATATCTGGACCTGGCTCACGAGGTGACCGACATGTGGGGTGTTCAGCCCACTGAAATTATTCCTTGATATTATTGACAGAAGGACACAAAACAAGAGATGGGCAGCGGCGTCATCCTAGTAACAACTAAAAAGACTGCGGTTCCTAACCCGCTTCACAAGCATGGCTACTATCCCCCTTATGAGGCATTCTATGGGAGGCCTATGTTGAGCAGTGACTTGGTAGGCAGTAATGAATTTACTATAGCCGATTTTAAGTACAGATGAAAGCATAACAACACTTACAGTTACTGCAATTTGTACAAACAAAAATCATAAACAACAATAATTCACATCACAATTCGTAGTCCTAGAAATAAGTTCATGAACCATGTAGTGGCGTTGTAAGAATATCCACTATCCCATATTCTCCCGTGGGTGTCATCAGAGGCGACAAAGAGAAACAAACCATGACATGGGCAGCAGCGTCTTCCTAATAACAACTAAAAAAAACTGCAGCTGCCAAACAGCTTGCGAAGCTTGACAACTGTAGCAAATATCCACCCTATAATACAATATATGGGGAGGCCTAGTGGACTTTAGATAGCATGTAATGGTTAAATTTTTTTAAATTCATACACTACTTAAAAAGAGCGGGTAATTTAACTAAAATAAATATAAAAACATATCGAAAACTACTTACACAAATATCTTAGAAATTTAAAGGCCTGCTTTAACAGTCTAATATAAAAAATATAATAATAAAATGGGATTGTTATCTATATATATAAAAATCAATTGCTGTCCGTTAGTCTCGCAAAAACTCGAAAATAGGGACAGGTTTTGATGAATTTTTGTGTGTGTTTGAGTAGTTCCCCGGACGATCTAAACGATTCACAATTGGACCCGGTAGGTGGTGGCTATTGTCGAGATCCAGAAATCAACCGTAGGCGGATCGCTAGTTACAGATAAATGAAGAAGCAGAAGGTACGCCCGCGTATCTATTACTGTAAGGAAATAGATATATACCCTAATGAGTATGATATACTATTACAGCTAATTTTGGAGACGAAAATCTTCTTCGTTATAAATAAATTATAATAAAAAAACACGCTTTAATGGTAAACCGAACTAAAAAGGTAAAAATATTTCTTTTAGTATTAAAAATAGTATAATTAATGAGAATAAATATTATTGTAAAAAGACGTGGGGTGCTCGATAGTGTTAAGAATATTTCATCGGTACGATTAGTATAACGATAATGTGAAAAAAGAACCCCTCGCTTTTTACAATAATATTTATCCTCGTTAATTATACTATCCTTCTTTCTAAAAAAATATTTTTAGCTTTTTAGTTCTGTTTACCATTAAAGCGTGTTTTTTTAGTTTTTTCTAAACTATAATTTATATTCACTTTTTAGTAATCCTAGCAAGCCTGTTTAGGATAATGGAACGAGCTTATCAAATTATTGTATTGTCATTAGTCCTTGATAAGATGCAGAGTTTCAATTTAATCTGACGTTTGAAAGTGGGTGAAAATGAAATTTAGAAGAGTCGGTTACAAACAAACATACACGCGAAGCTAATACAAAGTGTGTTAAAAACAAAATATTATTTGTTTCATTGCGTATCCCTATTTTTAAGTTGTTTACTTGAAAATAAGAAATAACTTTCTAACTATTTCAGATGAAATCTAATTATTGTGCGAAATGAAGCTAAGCTAGTTATACATTGTATACATTACAATAAATAACTAGCAGCTCATAAAAGTCCCCATAGATTGCATCATAAGCGAAATTTGGCATAGTCAAGCTGCTTGCAAGCGGTAGGCAACCGTATTTTATTGAGTTTGGAGTTTTTATCTGGAAGATGCTGTTACCCATCTCCTGTTTCAGTTTCCCTCCGTCGTCTCTTACGACACCCACGGGTGGATCATAATGGATATTTTTACACCGTCACTACTCGGTGAACACACTGTATTATATGCATTCATTTAATAAAAATGGAAAAAAGGTTTTTGTTTGCACTCAAACAATAACTTTTTAAATTTTTGGCGTATCAGATTATCCATTGTTGTTAAGAGATATTAAGTATAAGTTTTCTTACTTTCGTGGAAGTTCAGAACCATAATAAGTTTAGCCGTTCTAGCGATCTCTCGGAAAACCTCGTCCTACATCTCTCGATCTAATTTAACTAGCTTCATAATACAATTAAACTACGTTCATCAGTTCAAACACTCAATTTCCGCTACCAATGTGTTTTCTAGATAATGTAACTAATAGCTTCACTCTTGAAGGATTCGACTGTAATTTGCTTAGAACCTTTAGCAAATACGTAATAATTAAAAAGTTAAAGTAAAATTAAAAAGCAATAGCAAAAAATTTAATAGGCTCAATTAATCAGTAACCTCAATATATAAATTAAAATTGTATTTGGAGACGACAGGAGTCGTTAAAAATTTATCTAATAGTAAAACCCGGCTCCATAATAATTTACGAACCTGTAAGAAGAATCATTATATTTAACAGATTCACTAAAATCATTTATGTAAGAATTTATTAATTCATTAATTCATTCATAAAAATTCTAATAGTCTAAAGTCAGGTTGCTTAATATTTGCCATAGCTGCCACGTTAGGCAGGCAGGTTGGCAGCTGCAGTTTATTTTTTATTTTGAGCCATTATCAGGAAGATGCTGCCGCCCATCTCTTATTTTATTATGTAACTAGGAGTAAGGCATATTTGTCGTAACATGACAAAATGAACAGTTCTTTTAAAAACAACGGATTGGAACTGTTGTCTAAATCTTTTTTAGATTCCTCTTCCATGAGCGACCAATGTTCGAAAACATAGCTACAAAAGCTTGGAACAAGCTCTATCTTCTTGTTTAGGGACGTTACCTAAGATGAAAAGAGATCTCGTTACATAAGAAGGCAGGTGTAAAGACAGTTTGTGGTACGATTTGGCAGTAAACATGTAGATAGTTGTACAGCAACAGTTACAGAAAGAGAACAGATGAAACAGAGACACACGGAACAGTTTAAAGATAGTTCCTATCGAAACTTGTTGCAAAATAATAGACTGTTATTTTGAAACAGGCTACTGGAACTGTTATTTTAAAGAAACAGAAATTCGTGCAACTGGATTTTAACTTTGCCTAGTGTAGCCCTCTCCTATATGTAACAAATAGTAATACATTCACTTTTACTTATACGTTAATTACAAACAAGGAAGATTTTTTATAACCCTTATTTTGACGTTATCTAATCGTATATGGGTATATTAAGGGTTATATTTGTATGTTGATTGTTGACCAACTACAAAGTCTGTTATCTTTTTTATTTTCATTAAAAAGGTTTCCAAATCATCGCCTCAAGGATATAGGATATTTTACACGTTTTGACCTTTGAACTGCGGACCCTACTCTTCTCTTTTTGGGGGACGTATTTAATACGTAAAGCCATACACGCCTTCGGGGCTGTTTTTATCTAAATTTAAAGGAATGAAATCTTTTTACAACAGAAGATTCTTCACATATTAATTCTTGTAGGCCTTGTTATCAAAGAAAGATAAGAAATATAAGGTCAAAATTTACACTCAAATTAATCTGAAATCTTAAGTGTTATTGATCGACATAATCTTCTAACATGTAATGCTATACCTTAATGTAATTTTATTCAAAGTATATTATAAAGAGTTGGTGACAACGCATCTGTAGCTTTGTTTGAAGTTGGCTACAGATGTCCGTGGGCTTCAGCTGTAGCCACTTAACATGAGGCAGACTGTTAGTTTGTTTGTCATTTCAGTTATATATTTAAAAAAACTGTTAGAAACATTTCTTCAGCTTGATGAATAAAGTTTTTTGTAATGCGGTACCTATGCTCGGCCCTTAATTGAGTTCTTAGTGATTAAATCATGCTGATAGACCAGGCTGATAAATACCGGTGGTAGGACTCTTCATCAGCCACTCTCTCACCCATTTCTGCCACCAAGTAGCAGTATCTGCGCTGCAGTGTTCAGATCTGAAGGACATAGAGAGCCCGTATAGTTAGAAACTTTGAGACATTTAATCTTAGTAATTAGAAGTAACAACGTATCTGTACCGTTCTTCATTTGAAATTGGCTGCAGGTCTCCATTGGCTGGAGTAACAATTTAACATCAGGTGGGCTGTAAGTCTTCGTTTGTCACAAAAATTTTATAAAAGAGAAGAAGAAATAGAAAGGCGCTATTTGTCTGTCATTTATTTTGTCAAGTGATTTGCATGTAAATTTTAACTTATTTTTAAACGGTGTTAGTTGTGTCGTTTTATAACTCTACTATATATTTTATATTTTGATTTTATAGTTACTAGGACCAGCCATTGCTTTGCCAAAGTGGAAACTATAAATTTGGCATCATTTAGATTTAAGATAATCAAAACCATTTATCTTATAAATTTTTTGGTTTTTAAAACAATTTCAAGTATTTCGGATAAAATAGAGCCTAGATCACTCCTGGCATTGTTCTCTATCTATTCGTGAAGCTTCATTATAATTGGTTTAGCCATTCCAAAGATTAGCCGGACAGATAGACAGACAGACAGACAAAAACTTAAAAATATCTATTCATGCCTTAATGGCATGCAAATAACCATTTTAGTTCAAACTAAGGCAGTTATTTCGATATTACAGACAGATACTTATTAGATTACTACACGACAAATTCACTAAGCTCCTTCACTTAACTATTTAAAACAGTTCAAAGCTACTAACTAAGTTACTAGACTACGATACAGTTACAGTCTATACACAATACGTCTTTTCACTAACAATGGTGACTACTGACTAGGTATTTCCCGTTTGATCCACGCACCTAGAGATACAACAGATATGGGGATTCTCCGTCGGGGAATCACAATAAATACATCGTTTTGGCTGACACGTGGTGTTGCCATTTGAAAATAAAATAAAAACCGACAAAACGGAAACGTGAAAAAATAACCGTGTTTTTATAATTCAAATATGCCGAAAATCCGGTTTTCGGTTTTCAGGTAAACAAGTTTGCATTTCTAGGTGTGACTTAATTTTATTATAATATGAATAAACAAAATCTGCCTACAATGATTTCCCATTTCAGGATGTCAAGTTCGATAGTTTTGTTTACAAAAGCAGCAAAGATTTTAACGAAAACTTAATAAGCGTCAAATAAAGTTGTTACAGAGTTGCTCATACTTGCCATCGTGGCAAGTATGAGCAACTCTGTAAACTATATAATAAATTCTACTTTATCAATAATATGTTCTATAAATAGAAAGCAAGGGAAAGAAACCGTTATACACGTAAAGAACAATAGCGAACTCCCATACAAATTTTATTTTATTACAGATAAAATATAAACTATTTCGCCTTAAGGTTTACTGTTGAAGGAAGTCAAAACGTAAATATATTTATTGCAATCTATGAAATTCAATTTATAGGGTCATTCACATAACGACTGCAGTAAGGCAGGATGAAATACTCAAATGTGTTTTCAACATAAATTATTTTAATATAATTCGAAAAAAACTTTATTTCGAAATTATGTTCTCTATATTTATAATGATAACTTTTGTAGACGCTTGAAAATTCTAATAATAATTATCTAGCCATTTTTCTTTCAAGTACGTTCGCCATTTAACCACAATCATTTACTTAAGAATTCCTTTAAATTGTTGAAATACAATAAAAGTGTCGAATTGCCGAAGATATCGGAAATTAAACAATTTACTGTTAAACTGCTTATTTTTGATGTTTTTATTACAGTTAATATTTTGTTATATTACTAATGACAAGAAAATCCCTACAAAGAAAAAAAATATTTATAAAACTAGCAATCCGCCTAGGCTTTGCTCAGGTGATTTCTGGAACTCGACGACAGCGCCACCTATCGAAATCGGTCCAGCCGTTTAAGAGTTCAGTGGCAAAAAACACGTACAGAAGAATTATATCTATACAAATAAATAAAATTGAAGTCTCTGTTTGTAATTTCAAAATAGCAGCTTTTTACTAAATGCATATGAAATTATATACGGTACTTATAACAAAAACTCAATTTTTAAAATTTTTGTCTGTCTGTCGGTCTGTCTGTCTGTCTGTTTGTTCCGGCTAATCTCCGAAACGGCTGGACCGATTTTGACGAATTTCACTGGCAAATAGCTGATGTTATAAGGAGTAACTTAGGCTGCTTTTATTTTAGTAAAAGATTAGGGTTCCGCGCAAAAATTAAAACCCATTTAAATCGTAGTAAATTCCACGCGGGTGAAGTTGCGGGGACAACTAGTATATATATATATATATATATATATATATATACTAGCTGTATATATATATATATATATATATATATATATATATATATATATATATATATATATATATATATATATATAAATTAAAGACTATCATGATATTGTTTAATTTAGTATCGTTTAATTTTAAAATACTATGACAGGTAGATGAAAATAATATTGCAATCTAGCATACGGCACTATGTATGTTTAACAACAGTGATTCATTAAAACGTACATGGCTCGCAAAATGAAATTCCTCAAGCGCGAGCCCCTCTTTGTGGCGTAATTAAAATATTAAATCATATTGTGAAATCTCTAAACCTTCACAATTTTGTTTTTGGAAATACGAGTGGCATTAAAAGTATCGTAAAATTTTAAATTGTTATTTAAAAACACTCCAAAAAATACAATTCAGAGCCAACTGTATCTTCAACTTCTGTATCTCTTACCAGGCTTCCACTCGAGAATCTTTCTTCCCCATCGTTTGTCGGTTCTTTTAGCTATGAAATATATGACCGGCCTATTGCCACTTCAGCTTACTGATGCGTTGGGCTATGCCGATTACTCTAGTTTTACATCGAATATCCTCATTATCTAAGACGTCTATCACGCAAAGAAATTCAGTGCATAGCCATCTCAATAGCTCGCTGATCGAACATAAGCTTCCTGGCAGCATGGCATCTCGTTGTATACTCTTTTTTTAAGGTTTGAGGCCTATGTTCTGCAGTGGACTTGTGATGGGCTTTAAGGATGGTGATGATTGTGATGACTTCAAAAATATACACATACAATATCACAATAATAATAATGAAAATTTCGTGTACTCTACTGCAATGTTATGTTTAGCCTGTAAATAATAATTATCACAGATTATCAGCGTAAAATAGCAGATTAAGTATATCTAATATATAAAAATAATATTTATTTGTTTGTATTTTATGCGCTGCCATACTCATCATATTGCACTATAACTTTGTCAACTTATTGCCTGCACTTGCGCGAAGTTTGCATTAGCTATGTATTATAATTCCTAATTAAACAAAATAACTCATCAAATTTAAAACGATATTTCCACAATTATTTCTTTTGCGGCAGCTACGCGCCGGGTATGAGCTAGTTATGTATATAATGATAATGATGACACTATGTATATGATACTGTGTTTCGTATGTCACCATTCTAAGCACAGTAGCATATACATAGTGTTATCAACCGGAAACCCTTTTTACTGGAAACGAGGCATTATATCTTTGACCTCAAGGATGACAACGCATGTGCATTTTGATTCTTAATCGAGGATACATCGATTTCTATAAGCTACATTATCCAGTTACCACCAGGTGGACTGTGTGTTCGTTTGTGCCCCTTATTCTATAAGAAAAAATCATATCATTATAAAATAAGTATTTCCATAATTGTTATGCTTGCCAAGCAGATTGTTAGGGCCGTACAACGAATATCATGCATCTGGCATACAAAAAAGTTGGTACCGCAATCAATCTGAGGTCAAATGATCTACGAGCTATTTTTATATTAAAGTGATAAATAGAGCTAACAGTCGTCTAACTCGAGTGGCAGCCTCGTACCGGTAGGCGAAGTGTTGGGCGACATCGACATCATAACAGCCATTCACGAGTCCACTGCTGAACATATACCTCCCATAAGGAATGCCACAAATCACGGTCCTGAGCCACCTGCATCCATCGACTTCCTACATGTCTTACCAGGTCGTCACTCCATCTAGTGATGAGTAAAACACATTTTCATATAATTTAAATTTTTTTGGGAGGATTAACACTTGATATGGAATATTTTTATATATATGCGTGTACATCGCCCAAAAAAAGAGTTATTACTTTTCTTAGTCAAAATTTTGGATTTTCTATTTTGTTACCATTTCTCAATATACGATGACGTCTATCATTGTTTCCATGTCTTCGTTTTGTATATAATCTCGCAAGTGAAAATAAAAATATTACTTGCTTCAAATAATTCCTTTAATGAATCACAGGTGCGCTTATAATATAGTGCACATATAATATATGCCGCGCAATCATATATAATAGCGCGCACTGCTCTTTTTTGCAACATAATAATAGTTTATAGATTAGCTGCATGCCACCACAATAAAATCCCATAGTACACAGCAATACTAGGTGGTAAGACTGCTTTTCTGCCTAGGAATCCGTCTGGGGAGGTTCTTACCTACCTCTGCCGCCAATATCAGTGCTTGCACTGCTGTGTTCCAACCGGAAGGTACAGAGAGCCAGTATAATTACAGGCTGTGAGGCATTCTATCTTAGTCCTCAGAGGTCATCAGATCAGTAGTCTTTTTTGTTTGAAGTTGCTGCAGGTGTCCATGGATTGCAGTAGCTATTTACCATCGAGCGGAGTGTGAGTTCGTTTGTCACTTCAGTTTTATCTGTGTTTTTTGTCTGTGCAGTTCTGCTGGAAATTTTCGCCAGTAGAAATTACTCCAGAAATGAGTTGTTTTTTGTTATTATGATAACACTGATACCTAAAATAAGATATTAATAGACTAGAATAGAATAGAATAAAATGAAATGGAATGAATAATAATTTGAGTGTACCGCCCACTTTGTTGCTGTTGTTGTATGACCATAATTTATCCGCAAAACTCAGATATATTACCTTCGACTTTACCCCGAAGACTACGATGGAATGTCTCGTCACCAGTAAAAAGGGTCTCAGTTTCTCGTCACCCAACATTAAGAACACACCAGCATATGAATCTTCTTCATTGGTATGGTTCATAATCATACTGCATACATACTACAGGCCCAATGTGTGTAATGTAGGAAGGGACTAATCTGCTCAACTGCGGACCTAAGTAGGTTGAAGAGGAAGTAGAAGACAAATATGATATTTGAAATTGTCACTGCGGTAAAGGTCAGTTAAAAGAATTTAATCGAAGAAACTGTGAATTTTGGTATATCTTTCTTATTACATGAAAATTAACTTTAATAAAATTAAAAGCTGACTTCAAAGCACTAAAAATAATAAAATAATTTTACATTCTAAAGTCTGTGCTAAGACATAGTGTATAGAAGAATTAAAGATGGCTTGAAAGAGTTTATTAAATGTTTTTTACCTTTGACTGGCAAAGGAAAATCACAATCTTAATATCGTCTAAACCGTTATATTAAAACTTCTTTCCTATTTTGCCACCTTTAGAAGTGTTTTTCTTTCCAAATTGAACCATCACTGAATTATAACCTATTTTATAAAAAAGATAGTCTAAATCGGTTCACAATGGACGAAGATATTGCATAACATACATACAAAAATTAAACATACATTCCATTATAAACCTCCTCCTTTTGGAGTCGGCTAAAATATAACTTAGATAACAGGCTTAATAGAATTATTAAATTTAATTTCCTTCACCACAATAATCCTTTAGTCCCATAGAATTATAGCAAAGATAGTTTTAGTACTAATTGTACACAATTTTTTTAAATGGAATTCTTTGTTCAAAATTCATTACATGAACACGCGCCAGCATTACATGAACACGCCCATAACTTAGAAGTTTTTAATCCATTTCCCAATTATCATAAAACTTATAAATTTTATTTATCTTTATAATTGTAATATAATCGACTTGTATTTCTATTATTTAATACCTCTTGAATATTTAAGCAGATTTAGCGAATTTAATGAATTTTTAAAGAAAATATTAAGCCTTTACTTTACTATAATACTTAATGTTCGAAATGAATGTATGTATGTTAACTTTATGCTTATTAATGTATTTTAATTGTTCATAATATTATATCATGATATTTTAAGCAACTTTATAGAAACTATTATTATTTATTATTATTAATAATGCTTCCTCACATAATATTATTTTGAATATTTATGAAATTTAATTAAGAATATAGGTACCTACGAAGTGTGGAATAAACTTACTGATGTTAGAACCGTTAAGTAAAATAGAGCACGAAAGCAATTATTTTAAAACCATTTATTTTTATCTGAAAGCCACTGAAATGGACACTTACAGGCTAGAACAGCGATATTTCTCTGTCATTGCGACAAAGACAAATCATCACCTAAATACAAAACGAAACTTGAGTTCTGTTGTGTTTTAACCGACTTCAAAAAGGAGCAGGTACTCAATTCGATTGTATTTTTATACCTCATAACTTTCTTCTAGGTGAACCGATTTTGATGATTTTTCTTTATTCAGAAAGCTGGTGCTTCTCATGTGATCTCATTGATCAAGGTCTAACCAGTAGTTTTGAGTTATCCTTAATAATTTATATTGAATCTGATTGTATAAAATTTTAATTTTACCACTTGTACTAGTAGTATTGTATGTTTATGTTCTTTATTTATGTACATATGCAATTTTATTAAGATGTTTATGTAAGGCTCAAGAACTAAAACGCTTATTGAGCGAAAACTAAAGGCACAATGCATTGTGACATACTAAAAGGACCACACTATAAATTTTCAACATGACTTTAATGGTAAAGTAAAGCCATAGCACGTTCTGAACGAGAGTTAATGGCTTAGAATATTATTTTGCAAAATATCGTGCAATCGAACAACATCGACTAATCTAAAAAACTATTTTAATCTTTGGATTTTTTTATTGACCTAACAAAAACATTTGGCTCATTATTATATTTTTTTCTTTATCGCTTGTTAAATCTAATATATATTCCTCGCATTAGACGATAATATTAAATGCCCCATATATATTAGTTTTGAAATAATGGGGAAGAAAGATTTTCGAGTGACAGCCTCATACGGATTGGCAATCGACGAGTGCTAGTTTCTAAAGCACCGTGTTTTGTGGCATTCCTTTTACAGCAGTGGACTTGTGAAGATATGTAATAATCACCATCATCATCATTATTATTAGGAAATGAAAAATTATTTTGTGGTCTGGTTTGGCACCATTTTCTTGCATATTTCTGCCATTTCATTCCAACTTCCAAGCCAAAATTGCATTCCAGATTGAAACCTAATCTTCAAAAATGACCATTGACCATTCATCTATTGCCTGCTTTGTTATAAATTGGCTGCTTTTCAAAAACGTATACAGAATAAGTTAAATTAAAACTTTGTTGTCATTAGAATAATCATAAGAAGAAGCAGTATCACTAGCTTCTTAATTGAGTAGTTCAAGAATAAAAATCTCTTATAATATATTATAATGGTTACATTGCCATAAGGAATAAATACTCTTATTAAGTATTTCTCACGTACGTTACATTGTACGTGAGAAATACTTAAATCTACTCAATAGTTAGAGTACAAAATAATTGAATAAATAATAAAGCTAAGGGGGAGGCTTATGTTCACCACTGGACTTTTGACAAGCTGAAATGAACGAATAAAATAAGAATACAAAAGTGTAACGAATGTTAGAGAGCACTTAATACATTTTTCAAAAAAAAAATCACGCGGAATTCTTGAAAGTTCATGTCACTCTTCAAAGCTATATAAAAGTATCGGTGACGTCTATAATAAATCTTCATTCATGTCACACCCTAACAAATTTACAGCCCTCGAAATGGAATCTCAGGTTGTTTTAAAACAGTATTTTTAATTACACTCCTATTTTTCACATCTGTGTAGAAAATTGCGTTGAATTCTATTTTTGCTTTTAACGTTAACACTACATATATTTCATTTAAAGAAATAAATTAACGAAGCCTAAATTTATTTTCACAACTCAATCATTATATTTATAAATAATTTTCGCGATGAAACAGCTGTTTTAATAATACATTACACTTTTGCACCATTTCGTAATGTTACACCAGTTAACAATAATAATCACTAAGGCAACACATAGTATAAGCTGACTCTGAGTATTTGCACAGACACAAACTAATAACCAAAATTCAACACCAAAATATGGTGTCGTGGATCGGAAACTGCCTTATTATAAGTACTTGCCGGGCTTTGCTCGAAAATAACCACGACAGGCTCTACTGGAATCAGGCCATCGTAACAGACCAGATGTGCTGATGGACTGAGCAAAGTCAAGGATTTTTGGTAGACATTATTCTTCCATGACATGAACCTCATTAAAGCCGAGGCAGATAAGAACACAAAACATATGGACCTGGCTCACGAGGTGACCGACATGTGGGGTGTTCAGCCACTGAAATTATTCCTTGATATTATTGACAGAAGGACACAAAACAAGAGATGGGCAGCGGCGTCATCCTAGTAACAACTAAAAACTGCGGTTCCTAACCCGCTTCACAAGCATGAACAAGCATGGCTACTATCCCCTTATGAGGCATTCTATGGGAGGCCTATGTTGAGCAGTGACTTGGTAGGCAGTAATGAATTTACTATAGCCGATTTTAAGTACAGATGAAGCATAACAACACTTACAGTTACTGCAATTTGTACAAACAAAATCGTAAACAACAATGATTCACATCACAATTCGTAATCCTAGGAATAAGTTCATGAACCATGTAGTGGCGTTGTAAGAATATACACTATCCATATTCTCCCGTGGGTGTCATCAGAGGACAAAGGAAACAAACCATGACATGGGCAGCAGTGTCTTCTAATAACGACTAAAAAACTGCAGTTGCCAAACAGCTTGCAAAGCTTGACAACTACAACTGTAGCAAATATCCACCCTATAAGACAATCTATGGGAGGCCTAGTGGACTTTAGATAGCATGTAATGGTTAAAAAATTAAAAGTCATACACTACTTAAAAGAGCGGGTAATTTAACTAAAATAAATATAAAACATATCGAAACTACTTACACAAATATCTTAGAAATTTAAAGGCCTGCTTTAACAATCTAATATAAAAATATAATAATAAAATGGGTTATTATCTCTATATATAAAATCAATTGCTGTCCGTTAGTCTCGCAAAACTCGAAAATAGGGACAGGTTTTGATGAATTTTTGTGTGTGTTTGAGTGGTTCCCCAGACGATCTAAACGATTCACAATTGGACCCGGTAGGTGGTGGCTATGTCGAGATCCAGAAATCAACCGTAGGTGGATCGCTAGTTACAGATAAATGAAGGAGCAGAAGGTACGCCCGCGTATCTATTACTGTAAGGAAATAGATATATACCTAATGAGTATGCTATACTATTACAGCTAATTTTGAAGATGAAAATCTTCTTCGTTATAAATAAATTATAATTTAAAATAAAAACAAAAACACGCTTTAATGGTAAACCGAACTAAAAGGTAAAAATATTTCTTTTAAATTAAGAATAATATAATTAATGAGGATAAATATTATTGTAAAAGACGTGGGGTGCTCGATACTGTTAACTTTTCATCGGTATGATTAGTATAACGATAATGTGAAAAAGAACCCTCGCTTTTTACAATAATATATATCCTCGTTAATTATACTATCCTTCTTTCTAAAAAATATCTTTAGCTTTTTAGTTCTGTTTACCATTAAAGTGTGTTTTTTTAGTTTTTTCTAAACTATAATTTATATTCACTTATTAAATTATTGTATTGTTATTAGTCCTTGATAAGTATGCAGAGTTTCAATTTAATCTGACGTTTGAAAGTGGTTGAAAATGAAATTTAGAAGAGTCGGTTACAAACAAACATACACGTGAAGCTAATATAAAGCGTGTTAAAAACAAAATATTATTTGTTTCGTTGCGTATCCCTATTTTTTAAGTTGTTTACTTGTATATTTGTATGTTAATTGAATCTGATAAAGGTGTTGATTGCAAACTTCAGTATTTACATATAGTTCTCATAGGAAAAGCCAAAAATGTTAACCTTAGTTGTAGGGAATGACAATTTAAATGTATGTAGTACAAGGTGTTTTGTTAAAGGTTTATCTAGAGTTCGTTTATAAATAACTTCTAAAAACTGACCTAATAACCTAATCGGTATTTTAGAAAAATATAAATCCAAGCAAAATATGATAAATATATCTTTGTGGATAAATTATTTCTAGCCCAAACAGATTAACATTTAAACAAGAAAATATTATAAAAGGCCTAATTACATAATCTCAGTTATGAAATAATATCATTTTCACGTAACACCAAAATAAAAAAGCACCAAAAAATTATTTATCAAAATATTAACCAAAAGATATAAGGCTTATGTCCATAATTTGCAAACCTCCAACGCGAAAAAAAAATTTCATAGTGTCATGAGACTACGACAAATGCGATTCCAGACATATATTATTTAGGTCGATTTCGCAAAAACAAAAAAGGCTCTAATATTTGACTCTAAAACACCGATTTGTAAAAAACAAATCTGGAAGGCTATATGAATAATGAAAATAAGAAATAACTTTTTAACTATTTCAGATGAAATCTAATTATTGTGCGAAATGAAGCTAAGCTAGTTATACATTGAATACATTACAATGTATAACTAGCTTAGCAGCCTATAAAAGTCCACTGCTGAACATAGGCCTCCCCCATAGATTGCCTCATAAGCGAAATTTGCCATAGTTGCCAAGCTTGGTAAGCGGGTAGGCAACCGTATTTTTATTGAGTTTGGAGTTTTTATCTGGAAGATGCTGTTACCCATCTCCTGTTTCAGTTTCCCTCCGTCGTCTCTTACGACACCCACGGGTGGATCATAATGGATATTTTTACACCGTCACTACTCGGTGAACACACTGTATTATATGCATTCATTTAATAAAAATGGAAAAAAGGTTTTTGTTTGCACTCAAACAATAACTTTTTAAATTTTTGGCGTATCAGATTATCCATTGTTGTTAAGAGATATTAAGTATAAGTTTTCTTACTTTCGTGGAAGTTTAGAACCATAATAAGTTAAGCAAAAATTTAATAGGCTCAATTAATCAGTAACCTCAATATATAAATTAAAATTGTATTTGGAGACGACAGGAGTCGTTAAAAATTTATCTAATAGTAAAACCGGCTCCATAATAATTTACGAACCTGTAAGAAGAATCATTATATTTAACAGATTCACTAAAATCATTTATGTAAGAATTTATTAATTCATTAATTCATTCATAAAAATTCTAATAGTCTAAAGTCAGGTTGCTTAATATTTGCCATAGCTGCCACGTTAGGCAGGCAGGTTGGCAGCTGCAGTTTAATTTTTATTTTGAGCCATTATCAGGAAGATGCTGCCGCCCATCTCTTATTTTATTATGTAACTAGGAGTAAGGCATATTTGTCGTAACATGACAAAATGAACAGTTCTTTTAAAAACAACGGATTGGAACTGTTGTCTAAATCTTTTTTAGATTCCTCTTCCATGAGCGACCAATGTTCGAAAACATAGCTACAAAAGCTTGGAACAAGCTCTATCTTCTTGTTTAGGGACGTTACCTAAGATGAAAAGAGATCTCGTTACATAAGAAGGCAGGTGTAAAGACAGTTTGTGGTACGATTTGGCAGTAAACATGTAGATAGTTGTACAGCAACAGTTACAGAAAGAGAACAGATGAAACAGAGACACACGGAACAGTTTAAAGATAGTTCCTATCGAAACTTGTTGCAAAATAATGAACTGTTATTTTGAAACAGGCTACTGGAACTGTTATTTTAAAGAAACAGAAATTCGTGCAACTGGTTTTAACTTTGCCTAGTGTAGCCCTCTCTATATGTAACAAATAGTAATACATTCACTTTTACTTATACGTTAATTACAAACAAGGAAGATTTTTATAACCCTTATTTTGACGTTATCTAATCGTATATGGGTATATTAAGGTTATATTTGTATGTTGATTGTTGACCAACTACAAAGTCTGTTATCTTTTTTATTTTCATTAAAAAGGTTTCCAAATCATCGCCTCAAGGATATAGGATATTTTACACGTTTTGACCTTTGAACTGCGGACCCTACTCTTCTCTTTTTGGGGGACGTATTTAATACGTAAAGCCATACACGCCTTCGGGGCTGTTTTTATCTAAATTTAAAGGAATGAAATCTTTTTACAACAGAAGATTCTTCACATATTAATTCTTGTAGGCCTTGTTATCAAAGAAAGATAAGAAATATAAGGTCAAAATTTACACTCAAATTAATCTGAAATCTTAAGTGTTATTGATCGACATAATCTTCTAACATGTAATGCTATACCTTAGTGTACTTTTATTCAAAGTATATTATAAAGAGTTGGTGACAACGCATCTGTAGCTTTGTTTGAAGTTGGCTACAGATGTCCGTGGGCTTCAGCTGTAGCCACTTAACATGAGGCAGACTGTTAGTTTGTTTGTCATTTCAGTTATATATTTTAAAAAAACTGTTAGAAACATTTCTTCAGCTTGATGAATAAAGCTTTTTTGTAAAGCGGTACCTATGCTCGGCCCCACTTATTGAGTTCTTAGTGATTAAATCATGCTGATAGACCAGGCTGATAAATACCGGTGGTAGGACTCTTCATCGGCCACTCTCTCACCCATTTCTGCCACCAAGTAGCAGTATCTGCGCTGCAGTGTTCAGATCTGAAGGACATAGAGAGCCCGTATAGTTAGAAACTTTGAGACATTTAATCTTAGTAATTAGAAGTAACAACGTATCTGTACCGTTCTTCATTTGAAATTGGCTGCAGGTCTCCATTGGCTGGAGTAACCATTTAACATCAGGTGGGCTGTAAGTTCGTTTGTCACAAAAATTTTATAAAAAGAGAAGAAGAAATAGAAAGGCGCTATTAGTCTGTCATTTATTTTGTCAAGTGATTTGCATGTGTAAATTTTAACTTATTTTTAAATGGTGTTAGTTGTGTCGGTTTTATAACTCTACTATATATTTTATATTTTGATTTTATAGTTACTAGGGACCAGCCCTTGCTTCGCTAAAGTGGAAACTATAAATTTGGCATCATTTAGATTTAAGATAATCAAAAACCATTTATCTTATAATTTTTTTGGTTTTTTAAAACAATTTTCAAGTATTTCGGATAAAATAGAGCCTAGATCACTCCTGGCATTGTTCTCTATCTATTCGTGAAGCTTCATTATAATTGGTTTAGCCATTCCAAAGATTAGACCGGACAGATAGACAGACAGACAGACAAAAATTTAAAAAATATCTATTCATGCCTTAATGGCATGCAAATAACCATTTTAGTTCAAACTAAGGCAGTTATTTCGATATTACAGACAGACACTTCAATTTTATATATACATGTATAGAGTATAGATAAAAAATGGAAAGTTAATATACATGATAACTTTTATTGTACAGTTTTATCACTGCAAGACCTCGTATTATCTGGGTGTGGTAACGCAACTAAAATAACAAACGAAAGCTCTTGGAACAGCGCAACAGCTATTTTGACTTTACAGCAACCAGGCATCAGCAATAAACACAGACATTTAACTAATGACGTTTGTTACACGGGAGTGCACATAATATATCTGTCGAAACTTCATCCCATTTTTGATGTCAGAAATACAACAGGAAATCCCACTACTGATCTCGCAAATACATCACGATAAGGTTAATTGTTAAAAATTGTAAAAGTCTGATAGCGGATGTTCAACTTACTCTTCGATCACACTGTAACACGTCCCCGCCACAATCACACACCAGTGTAAGGGTGAGGGAGGTACGAATGATGTATACCCAGCCAGGTTATGTTACGCTATGACCGTCAACAAAGAGCAAAATTAATTCCTCCCTCTCCGTTCCATCGTCCGACAACCAGACGCTCGGCTGGTCTCCACCCTTTGTTCAACATATCCCGCATTCGAATTAAACGGTTTGGTACAGCAAAGGAGTTTAATAATTTGCCAGCATCGTCTTGTCTTTAGGCAAGACTGAATAGGCATTTGTTAAGCTAAGCCAGTGCGCTTTGAAATTTTCGGCTGTGTCACCACTTACCATCAGATGAGTCAGTAGTTAAGCAACAGCATAAAATACTTAAAAAAAATCTTGAAAATGGATATTCCCGAATCAAATTTCATCCATTTTATGGGTATAGTTTGGAATAAGACTACAGTAAAGTTACTACAATATTTTGTGTAGCTTTTCAGGTTAAGGCTTACTGTTATTGACAACAACTTATAAATTAACGGAACTGCCGCTTGCAAGCGACAGCTTACTAGTTTTTGGAATACAGCCAAAAGTACATATAGAGCAAGACAATATAATAAGTAATATATTTTTATTTATTACTAGCTAATACCCGCAACTTCGTCCGAATTGCTTGATAACAAAGAAAACACACATCAATGAACACGTAGTGCTTATAAAAATCGTTGTTTCTTAAAACTTTAATAACTTTATATTAAATGAAGATATCGCAATATTTTTTTAAATAAGGGCCAAGTGTCTAAGCAATAAAACTTAGGAAACCTAATTGAAATTTATCCAGTAGTTTTTCCGTGATGCGCGCACAACTGCAAACCTCTATCATTTTATTTATATATGTAGATGGACTTCATATTGTATTTAAATACTTGTAGCATTTCTTCGTTGTTTTTCGGATCTGAGAACAGTATTTGATAACTAACCCCTAAATAGTCGATAAATGATGAATTTGATTTGAATTTGTAAATGTTTTTCTTTTAACGTCGAGTATTTAACATCTGATTTATCCCTAAATCTATCTCTCTAAAGACACCTACAAGAGAGATGTGTCTCATCATTGCATAAAAAAAAATCTAAATATTTAATTAGCTCAGACATTCGCTGCGATAAAATATGAGCGCTGTTTTGGGAGGTAACTTAATTTACTTTTCACAGCTAAAACTCCGAGATCTAAACCAACATTTTCTTTTTTATTAATTAAGAAACACCATAAGATTAAATACAACCACACTCAGCTTCTACGCGGAAATCCTAGTTTTATTCTATAAACTTTGTTGTACACAAAGTCTATTTAAAAATAATAAAATAAATATATACAAAAACTTGTGCTGGAGCTGTATTGGTCATGATGAGATGAAAACGATATAATGAAATAGTACAGAAACATATTTTTACTTTAGCTGTAGTGCAAATGGTTCCATCACCTAGGGACCTTTCCATTGGAAATACCAGAAAAATGTTATGGCTTCCGAAAGACGGCAGTATTTTCAACCATTATTATTCGCTTTTCTGCATGTAATAGCTATCAGATGTTCGCCACACGCCAATTTATGGGAAGGCTCATAATTCTACGTAAGCGGGGAATGATACGAGCACATATTTACATATTTTTCTTATGCTTTTAATTATTGTACTGACAGTGGCATTTTTCTCTTAGGCGGTACATGATTAAAGGAATCAGCTGATTGAAGCAATCAATCAAAGTAAAGGATAACTCCCGCCGGGCAAGGAGTTCAGCCCGATAAGCGGCCAATGTTCCCGGTTACTACCGCATGGAGCTTATTCTGTATATACATACATACATAGAATATAATATTTAAAAAATATTTATGATCAAATCTTTCACCATACCAAAAACGTAAAACGTAGAGATTGTATAACTCTTTGTCAGCAGGGTCATAACAATCAATTTTAAATGGAACATTATTCATACCAAAAAAGAGCTTATCTCTACAAACACATTTTTTTAAATATTTATATAGTTAACCATCGTTAGGAAACTTTGATAGCGTGACTTAGGTTTCCGTTATGCTCAGTCTGTTCACGTATTGGATGAACGCGATGACAGCGCCGCCACAGAGAGGTTAAGATGGTTAGACTACAGGCGGGGCTCACTCCAGAACATGCCACATGGAAAGAAAGAAAGAAACTTAGGGTAGGGTTTTAGGGTAAGAATATCGCAAAATCGTTTTTTAGATGATGCTAACATTATAAAATAAAATTACAGTTCAAATTTCAGATAATTAGTTTCACCGGTTTCGGCTTGACGATGATGAATCAGTCAATTATGATATGTTCTTATTGTATAAATATAGATTTAAAAAAATGGTATAATGTTTTTGCTTTCATTCATTCATTACAGCCAACTTCTAATTCTGAATATAGGTCTCCCTATCGATTACCTTATAAGGAGGATATTTGCCACAGTTGCCACGCTTACCAGGCGAATTGGAAATCGCATTTGTTTAAATAAGCACTTTTACTTTCATAAACTAATAGTGATCCTCCCTGCAACGGGTGAGGATCTTGTCCAGCAGTGTACTTCTACGAGCTGAAAAAGAAGAAAAGCAGAAAAATCTAGGGGTGGTCATTATCCATGTAAAAATTTCGAGAAGTGATATGAAACTTCAATATACAATATTGCAGTGTTTAAATGTCATCATGTTGCCTTAGCACCCTATTTGATCGATCATTAATCTGATGAGCAGGCTTACCGTTGATGGTTTTCCGATTCTATTAACCGCGATGGAATAACCGCTTGATTAAACGAAGCGATGGAGGAAAGCGAATCCTTAACTTCGAACAAATCGTATTTCTGTGATAATGAAATAACGCAAGACCTAGAACAATATTATAGTTGAATATTAGATTAAGAAAATATTTACGATCAAATTTCTCATCTTACTAAAATTTTAAGCGTTGCCTGCATTCTTTGTGAATACTCTTTAATAAATTTGTAGAAATGTGATAGTTAAAAAACATTTAGAACCAACGGCCACGTAAAACGTAGTATATTATATAGTATATTATACCTATAGTCTTTAGTAGCAGCGGTATATTAATATATTTTTTAATGGTGCCATTGAATATAACATAATTCACACTAAAAATGAGTCTTTTTATAGAATAAGGGTGGATGCTGTGGCCCATAGACATCTACATCTCAGTCCTCGATTAAGTGTCGAAATACAGAAGCGTTGTCAATCCTGAGAACTAAGATGGAATGCCTCTTTTTCAGTAAAAGGGGTCTTCGGTTCTTTACACGCACCATACGAGGCACAGCAGTATTCAGCTGCTATTGACGCTGGTATTCTGTAAAAGTGTAGTCCTTCCCCTGTCGAGCCGACCCATTCGTGCTACAACTATAATATAGTTGCAGTATGGCTCTAACACGTAAACAAGAGTCTCTACAAACAAATTGTTATAATCTTTGATAGTAATCGTGTAACTATTAAACGACTTGACCTATTGACATCATATTCACAGTTCACACAATATATTTGTTTTGTCCATCCGATCGTTCATAGCTACGTTAGTGTCCGATATGTGACGCTGCAGTCACGTTATTAACAAATTATTTATTGATGGACCAAAATGGCTCACAATAAAATATGTTGCTTTAGTGCCAAAAAAGAAATTATATGTATTATCAAGTCTCTGAGAAGAAAGTTTGTGAAATACTGACAGACAAACTGACAGACAACGAGATGATCTTCAAGTTCGGCATGAAACACTAATAATGCAGGTAAATCGAAGTCCAGCGAGCATAGCCGCTGGAGAAAAGCTAATTTTCTTTTGAAAATATTTGCTTTATGTGCTTTTTATTAAAGTATGAAACCATATCAACTAATCATACAGTGTAGACAAAGAAAAAATATACGACTGTTAAGCGCAATGAAGGGTAACTTTAATTGGATGAAGTAATCTGATAATACATGCAAAGAATGAATTAATTCAGCCTGGCCTTTGTTTATTTTCAGCAGTGAAGCAGAAAATTTTTGTTAATATTATTTATCCTGAGAAATGTTATTAGATAAAAAAGCAATGATAATATAATTATCCAATACTTAATAGCACACTATTTAGTTAATATGAAGTAAAGAATCTATTAGACTCTGATGTTCACCGTTGAATCGCGATAATTTATCACTGTCACGAGGCTTTCAGAGAAATAATATTATTTTCTGTGATTGTAACGGCCTGCTAAAGTAGAAAATTGTAAAGACTATTATCCTGTTATTTTTATATCACTTTACCTTAGTTTTTCTTTGTCAGTTTTTTTTGATGAAAAATAATGAATGTCTTCTAATGTCAATTTTACAATGAATCTATTTTATATGACTATTTTTTTTTATTTCATCTTTTTTACATCTACCTTATACTAAGGAATATAAAGGGCGGACTTAATGCCTTGTGGCATTCTCTACCAGTCAACCCTGACTATGACTATGAGACTATGACTATTATATCACATTAAACTGCGAAAAAACCCCAAATTCGCTTACCAGCCCCTATAATTTTAGTTCGTAAACTCCACCTTAGCGCATTCGCTATGCGTGTTTTCATTGCTTACATCTTGATAATACTTGTTTATTTCTGTTACTGCTACTACTGCTACAGCTCATCACAAGTCTGTAGGTTTTTATTTATTGAATAAGGGTGACAAACGAGCACACAGTCCACCTAATGGTACGTGGATGCTGTGGCCCATAAACATCTACATTTATCCTTAATTAAGAATCAAAATGCAGATGTGTAGTTACCCCTGAGGACTAAGATAGAGTGCCTCGTTTCAAGTAAAATGGGTCTCCAGTTCTCTATACTCACCATACGAAACACAGCAGTATTAAGCTGCTATCTTACGCTGGTATTCTGTTATAACGTGGTCCTTCCTCGATCGTGCCGACCTATTCACGCTGCAACCATAATATAACTGCAGCGTGGCTCTACGACATATAAAAGCTGTATATACACCTTCCACATAGATCGCTACAAATTACGGTCCTAACCTTACATCCCTCACCTACTTGCACGCTTCATCAGTGCCGTGTTGCATTGGTCGATGACGTCACCAGGGTTGGATTTCGTAGTATAATAATTATAATATGTGTACCATTATTTCATAGTGTGTAGTATGTAGCCAACTTTCGCTAGTCGGAGAGGCACCAGATGAAGAAGAAGAAGTATATAGTGTCGTAATAAATAAAATAAATAATAAATAAAAATAAAAAAGCATTTATTTCTCAATAATACTATTTCATAAATTAGTGGTGAAATAACCCTAGAGAGTAATTTAGAACCTATACTCAGGGATGTGTAGCATCACCGTGGCTGTTTAATCTGTTCATGGACAATTGCTTGACAGATTTAAAAGAGAATGAAAGTGGGTTGAGAATGAATGACTTACTCGTCAAATGTTTTCTCTATGCCGATGACCAAGTATTACTTGCGTCTTCGGCCGAGGAGTTGCAGGAGATGGTAACTGCTATGAGTGGAGCTTTTTTTGTTAGAAAGGGAATGAAGATGAATGTAAAGAAGACGAAAGTGATGGTGTTTGAAAGAGATGAGGCAGTGACAGACTGCAATATCGTGATTGGAGATGAACAAATTGAACAAGTGAAGGAGTTTGTGTATCTGGGTTCAAAGTTTACAAGAGATGGAAAGTGTGAGAGTGATATCGAAAGAAGAGTGAATGCAGGAAACGTGGTGAATGGAGCTTTGCACTCCTTTATGAGCAGTCGGAAGGTGTCTAACAAGGCTCATTTGGCTGTGCATGAGGGGGTGTTGGTTCCGACACTCATGTATGGAAGTGAAAGTTGGGTATGGCAGAAGAAATATGAAAGCAGAATAAATGCAGTTGAGATGAGAGCATTAAGAAGTATGATAGGAGTTAAATTGAGTGACAGGATAAGAAATAGTGAGATAAGGAAACGTTGTGGTCTGAAAGAAGATGTAGTGACAAAAATTGAGAAAGGTATGCTGAGATGGTTTGGCCATGTCGAGAGAATGAATGAAGAACGATTGACGAAAAAGTGTATAAGGCGAGTGTGAATGAAAGTGTTGGAAGGGTAGACCAAGGCGGACGTTTCTAGACCAAATCAGGACGTCTTGAAAAAGGCCAGGTCAAAGTACCCTAAACCGAAGAGCATGTATGAAGGGAATAATGAAAGTAGACGAAGCGAAACAAGTATGTAAGGATCGTAGCAAGTGGAAAGAAGTGGTCTCTGCCTACCCCTACGGGAAAGAGGCGTGATTATATACTATACTATACTCATGTTGGTGTTTCGCTCTTACCCTGGTGCTTAACATTTATACAATACTATGCCACTATACTACGCGAAACTACCATAATTTTATCTTCAAGTCGACCGACTTGTATTATTGGTGGATCCTTTTTTAATATTTACCCTACAATATCGAGAATTTCTGTATGTATGGCAACACCAAATCAGGTAACGACAGGGTAGGCGGGGATTCCTCATGTAATGTTTTATGATCCCGGTCGTTCTGACAACGACGATATCATGTTCATAACTATATTTTTAAATTTGCTATGAACATAATATCGTAATGCAATTTTATTTCTATTCAAAACAAAAACTCTGAAAAATGTGGTATAATTTTGGACAAATAGTAAGTATTATTTTATTTTCCATGTACAATATTTTTGAGGGTCTGAATCCAAACCTGGCGTAACACTGCTCGCGGACCGCTGTCAACTGAGTCGCGTTGGCCCTAAACTGTCATTTTAGGGCCAACGCATTTGTGTCATTTAGTTGCGAGGTTGGCGCCTCGCGGGGGCAAGGACGGGTTATGTCGAACTCGCACCGACTAAAACCCCTTGGAGTTCCACCTTCACCGCATATTGGCAGGGCCACGGGAACGCTTTCGCACACATCCGCGGCCCCACCAGCTCTGGCCGCCCCATGGCAGCCCCTCCTCGAGAGAGGACTACTAGTCCCCCATCTCCTTCTCAGGTAAGGCGCACCAGAACACATGGCGCGGCCTCCCCCGCAGCCTCCAACTTCACATGCGCAACAGACGCCCCCATGTCCGATGCGCGAAGGCCATGGAGCCAGGAAAAACTAGCACTCAGAAGCACCAGCCTTCATAACCCAAGCGGCGGATCTGGTCTATGGCTCCGCCGCCGACCAAGATTCGGCTCCGGAGGGTAGGGAGGGCGGCGCCTCGCAATACCAACACTCCTCTCCCCCCTGCAGCCCCACCACCACCGCATCAATTAACGGCGCGGCACCGTCAGAGTCGCGGAGGATAGGGCGAGTGGCACATCTCCATACCAACACTCCACTTCCTCCGCGACTCCACCTCAGCGGTAGGGGAGAGGACACCCCTCTCGCTGCAGCCCACCGACACACATCCGAAGTGGGCTCGCCAAGCCCACTCAGAGTAGCCACCTCGGTCCGGCCCTACACCACGGGCCAGCCAAGGTTCCTCTTTGTTCACCTCGGGTGACCAATCCACGGCTACTAAGCCCCCCCCCTCCGCCACGACAAGGCGGGAACCCGTTTGGGGGGGGGGGTGCGAGGTTGGCCCAGTCCTTACGCTAGTAATATATAAGTCAATGGTGTAATCGATTTATTTTGGTAATTTATTTTTTTCATCAAAACCAAATGAAACGCTCATGAGGCGTGTACTTTTGGATTTTCCAAACTATTTATTATTTTTCTGAGTCTGATATTTTTTAACATAAAGCCCCATATACAAAGTAGGGGACCATATTACCACCTTCTATAATGTATATATAATCCTTTTATCCGACTGCCCCAGAAGGTGGGTAATATTTTTTGAGTGTATGTATGTATGTATGTGTAGTGTAAGAATATCCACTACCCACTATCGTCGCATGGGTGTCGTAAGAGACGACAGGAGGAAACAGAAACAGGGAGATGCGCAGCAGCATGTTCCTTATAACAATTCAAAATAATTAAAAAAAACTGCGGTTGCCAACCCTATTTAAGGGTTTATTTTTATATTTTTGCTTTGTACATAAGATACAATTATAAACACCAAGTTTAATTGTTTTTGTCTTGCAAGGAGTACATACTTAGTTCATTTTTAACACCTTTACAAACTTTTACTAATAATGACATTATTGAATGGGTAGAAAAGTTTACTACCTACCTCTGTCAAGCATAAAAAAATATTAACAAACTCTATAGACATTTGACATTTTACTTAAATGTCATATTTTTGTTTTGCTCTGCGGTTTAGCTTTAACAAATTAAACATTGTTTTTCGCGTACTTTATTACGATTCGATGATGATTGAGTAAAAAAATTATAATTTATATTAGCAGAAAAAAATATATGCACCGTAGCATTTTGTATTAATTGACGTAGTAAAATTAAAATAAATCCAAACTGACGGCTCCATGGCGCAGTGCACCCGCGGCCCGCGGCGGGTTCAAATCCCACACGAAACAAGTATGTTTGTCCGAAAATCCTAGTGTGGCGGTACGTGTACGTTTACATGTAACGTTTGTTTAAAAAAAAAACGAAAGATAATCAAATTAGCAATCAAGCAAAGGGAAAAATCAAAAAATATTATCGTATTATTTTTAATCAAAACCGAAAAGTTGCCCTTAGACATTTTAATAAATAAGAAAATAGCGTTTTTAAATCACTAGTAAGGCGTTTGGCACCACTTCATTCAGCCAAATTGATGACGTCATTTGGAGGTACAATGAGTCCAAACTAAAAAATGAAACACATATTATACTACTAGCACCACAGCGAGTGCTCATATGAAACTTATTTCACGGGTCTTTCAAGCCTTTGTATTCGGTTATTTTTAAAATTTTTCGTTTATTTATAGCAAATTCAAGTAATTTTGGCTCAAGCCTCACAAACCTATTGGATGGATGGATGGATTTCCATACATTTGGGGTAAAATAAAACTATAAATAGGTATAATTTTTACGTGATTTTATTTTCTAAACAGTAGATTGTAACTGTACATTATAATTGATGTTTTTATTATATTGCACATAATATCATTATTCATTGTTAGTCGAGATATTTATAAGAAGTAAATGTTGTTGAAAGAGTAATTCTTCTCAGAGCATTAACGTTAATTTACATTAGCAAAATTCTCATCGTGAAAACTAAACTCAACAAAAATACGTGATCTGTGGGAAATTGTCGAGTTGATAATATCAATATGATCTGGAACCAATTTAATTCGAGCCAATTTATGTAATAATCCCTACAAATAAATGATCAATAAATTCAAAATGTATATAGACTAACCACAATATTGTCTTCGGTTTTTATTTTCCTATTTTAGTAAACCTGCAGAAAGTTATAGGCTAATTTTATGCGTTTGTGCTGAACAACACTTAACGAATTCGTCAACTTTCGATTCTGATCAGAAATCGTGCCCACAATTTTAAATAATGAACTAGTATTTATTCAATATCTCGAAAAATTTACATACACAGTCGCGAAGAAATACTTACAATCGAAAAATGTAAAGTATTCTCAACCATTAAATATAAAAATAATAAAACCATCATTAATAATCATTACGCAAAAAGCAATAATAAATAATAAAATCTCAAACTATGAAATAAATTTGAATTAACTAAGAAAATATTTTTAACATGAAAGAAGTTGACAAACAAATGTCATTCTTTTCTTCTTCTTCTTTTGATTTAAGGCTTCTCTTGATAGAATTCTGGCAATGTTTAATAATTGAGTTTTATTCAATTCATAGGCCAATAAATGAAAATTTACCAAAAAAAGTTAATCGCAGAATTACTTGACATTTTATTACAAATCTTCGCGAGAGGACACCGATTCTTACTAGGGATTTATACGTGAGGTTTTTGAAATTAAAATCATTCAAATTTCAATAGAGAAGATGGCTGGGTGCTTACATGTGTTAGAGATCTCACGTATACATAATATGACGAAGTCATCATCAGTCGAACAGACTTTTGAACTGTTTCTGTTTATCCGCGCGTTTGTGCACGCTAATCCACACTGCCACAATAGCTAAACCAAATTGGATGTGGTTTGTAGTTCAATTGGGACACCTAAATCCCTAAACACCAACTAAACACCTAAATATAACCAGAGGTGATGCAAAACGACAGCAAAAAAATAGAGTATAATCAAATTTATTCCAAATGGGGAGCTATTAAATAATCGAAAAACAAAGTTTCGTCTAACTCACGAAAGTGTTTTAAGCTTTCGAATCTAATGTAGGTTCGTGATTTCTTTGTCCTTTTGACCCCTCTGCCAAATGTTTTTGTGGGATTTTGTATTTTAGAGATCCGAAGTCAATTTGTTTTAGGGTTTATTTGTAATGGTGATCGTTATTTTGTTTCGATACGAACTTTCAGTTCATTTTTATTGAGCTTGGATTTCATAGCTTTACCAAAAGATTTAAAAATTCTGTCCATAAAAATACGTGCAAAAATATGTACAGAGAAGGTTTTTGAAAACAAGATTTTAATCCCATGTGCAAGAATTGAACGTGTTTTTTTTTTACAAATTATCTATATTCATTATATTGTTACTTTAACGCGAGCATAAGTAAGTACTGAAGTAACGTTATATTTGTGATTCAGCTGTCATAAAACGTGTCAAGTTCTCATAATAACGTATTTTGTATATATCGTCCTGTTATGAAATAAAAGGAAAATAGATTTTTTCGCAGTTAATAAGAATCTTCATTTTTTATTTCCTGTCGAATATATTGTTTTTAAGGTTAAATAGAATATAATAACTCGATTTAATTATTGTTTTCTGGATGTTCTGAATCACGTAAGCATTTATTTTAAAAGAAGTTGTCAAATTCTCGTCTCAAGCAGTGTTATGCAAGGTTTCATGAGTGTCGGACGCTCGAGTTTGACAGGAATTGCGTAGCCACGCCACACGCTCCGCCAAACATTCTTCACTGACACACTAGATTTTTCTTCTGTATCGTAAAGGCGTTTTTTCTTATTTAAAAATACTAGCATAGCTATTAACATTATTAATACTAACCCCACCTAAAGTGGTTTATTTGGTTAGAAATAAGTTTCGTAATTTTAATCTAAAAAAGCGTTTTGCAAAATATTGTTTGTGAAAGAGCGAAATATATTATCTTTTAAATCATTGTTCGACATTTTGCTTTCTTTTATATCAACTGGCTGCCGGATTTTAATAAAAAAATTCTAAGGAAACACTCTTTAAGGGTTTATTTTCAGTTAACGTTCTTTTTAATCACCATTCATAGACCTTTAGGCGTGGTCTGTGATATTACAAGCATTGAGGCACGTTGTAAATTACATCTACTATGATGAAATTAAATACTTTCTCAGGCTTAATTCACCCATTACTAGTTTACGCCTCCACAGCAATTGTTATATTAAAATTGCTTTATTATTTTTAATATTTTCCCAAAAAGTATTGTATATAATATACGTCAACAAGATTTCATCCACATAAAACGGAGGAATATTAAATAAATTGACTTTGTAAAAGACGTCATAAAAAATCTAATCCAGCAGGAAGTATAATGTAATAATCCAGAGAGATAGTGATTTGGTAACGGAGCATTCCGTAATGGTAACTAAGCAACAAAGCATCTACATTTTATTCTTAATGGAGGAAAATCATGTATAACTATGGGGCATATCATTCACTTACCGTCACGTGTATGTGCTCGTTTGTCACTCTTACTGCCCCTGCTCTAAACCTCCACTCTCACACTGCATATGGCGTACTGGCTAAATTGAGGAACGGTGATAACTTCCGATTAATCGAAAACTGTCAAAGTCCAAGATGAAGATAAACGAGAAAACGCTCATTCGATAAAATATGGAGTAAACTATCATGCTAAGTCAAAGGCACTGACACAACCACAAAACAACTTGAACCAAAAACCGGCAATTTTCCGTTTATACACGAATCTTGGCTTCGCATGAGATTTACATCCAGAACTCACGGTTTGGTAGTTAGTTTCAGGCAAAATAGCGCAAAAACGCGTGTAAGGGTAGGAAATGCGAAGAAGAACCCACAACTATCAGGAAAGAAAGGTTCTTTAGTGGTAGGTGGTCATCGTACTCGCAAGTGCAGTGTTGAGTGATCTCTCAATAGATGACGACCTGATAAAACATACAAGGAGTCGATGGATGCAGGTGGCTCAGGACCGTGTTTTATGTCAATCCTAAAAAGAACATTTAGCCATGTTCAGCATTGGACTTATGAGGAACTGTAATGATAATAATAACGATGACGATGAACAGAAGGCGAATTTTGTGATCTGTAGCGTGACATCCGATTCTGCAATCACAAGTTCACTTAGTGACTGTAGTGACCACGAGATGAATATGTACGACTTTATCGTGATCGCAAACCTTTATCATTCACGTCTATAATTGGTCTAATTAAAGGCTATCTTTTAATTTTTCATTTCATAAAATAAAATTCATAGTATTTTTTTTTTTTTTTATATTTAAAAAATTATAATATATAGTATTATCCTTAATAACTCTTCCAAAACAAAAACTGAGGACGTGCCGGTCATCGAGGTCTAACGAGCATCTGGTAGGTACTGCTATTGTTGGCCCTTGATTTTTTGGGCTTTTTAGCCACTTCTACCCAACCGGTATTGGGCGGTACCGGGTTATTCGATACCGTCGCAGCCACAGGGGGAAGATCGACTAGCGATGGGTAGGCAGTCTTCTTTTTCCTCTTCAACCTTTGCCTTTTCGTCTTCTGTGGCTGCGACGATGGAGCCGATTGCAAAGGTAGTGATGGCCGTTGAGGTAGCGATAAAAGCGACTGCGATGAACGTGTCAGCGGCTTACTCGCACCTGCCAATGGAGGTCGGATCACCCTATCGGGAAATATCTTGGCCTCAAATATAGCCAGCTTTTCTTCGATTAGGGACCCAATGCGTTCCATTAGGTCTCCCTCTCCGTGCTTGGCCTAGTGAAATGCTAGCACCGGTTGATTGGACGTGGCTGCTGTGTTCGGTGGACGGCCTTTTGTATTTCCTGCTTGTGGAGGAGATAAATCTCCTCCGTTAGTTTTTCCGTTTTAGCCGCAAGGCTGGCCAGCTGTGATAGTAATTCCTCGTTCTCCTTTTCTAGCCTTTTGATGTTTTCGCTTGTCGTGGTCAACGGCCTGGAGATTTATTTCGATTAGTTGGCCAAGCTCACTGTCACTATTCGTCGACATTTCGCGGGGCAACTCCTCTAGGTCGAGCAGGCTTTTCGTCACCCTGGTGTTCGTGGGCGTTACGGAGGGGTCGAAAATATCCTCCTCTGTTTCCATGCCTGTGGTGGCGCCTTCTTCAGAGGCTATGGCTGACACTGCCGCAAATTTAGCGGCCACAACCGCAACACTTGGGGGCTTGGCCTTACGCTTTCTTCCCCCTTCCGATGGGGCCGATGTGAGTGATATGGGTGAACCATCGGACGCCCCTCCATCGCTTTCAATTGCCTGATTTGCCGGCGTATACGGGCGCTTAAAGCGCCCACGCTTTTCTCGTGTCGGCACTGTTGTACCATCCGACACAGCTGCTTTCTTATTACTTTGTCCCTTAGATGTTGTGGGACCCGCGATGCAGTGGATTGCCCCAGGTACGATGGAGCTGCCACAGAGCCTATTAAGGCTGCTGGGGGTGGACTCCCCGTTTTCGGCGGGACCACCCTGGGAATAGATTCTTCGTCGCACTGCATTTTTGGAATCCTTTTTTTATACAGGATGAGGTCCCTGAACCCCTAAGCCCCTCAAAGGCTTGGAACTGGGCTCCCCCCAGCCATTCATCCCTTCGGCACCTGAGACCTTAGGATTAGGGTTATTTTTGAACAGGTTTTCTTCCTCGCGGCCCTGCGGGGCCCGCGGGCCCTAGTGGACTTACGGGTTGTCCAGCATAGGTGCGCTTGGCACATCGCTGCACAGAGGTCACCTGGAATCGGTGCGCTTGGCACATTACCGCGCGGGGACACCCAGCATTGGTGCGTTGGCATCGCCGCGTGTGTTGCATCCCGTGTCCGCTCTAATCAAAGAGTGATACCGGGAGCAACGGCAAGCTTGTAAAGGCCCGTCTCTTAGGGTATTATGCCCCGGCCGCTGGTACGTCCATACCCAGCCAGAATTGGTCCGCGGCGGTTTCCCGCTACCACCCATATCTGGATGGTGTTCCCCTATCCGCCACCTAGGCAACCCGCTCGATGGGAGGACTGGCAACTCCACACGGGCAAAAATCAAGGGCCACCGAAAAGCGGATCGCCACGATGGCATCACCTTCCGGTACCCCAAAAGAAACAAAAAAATATTGCGTGCTCCAACATCTGCGGCCGTAACAGTTACGGTATCAGAAAGCTTCTTTGTTACTTATGCCAAAGTAATGGAGGAGGCAAAGGCTAAAATACACTTGGCAGATTTTGGCATCGAAACAGTCCGCCAGAATCGGGCGGTAACCGGAGGAATCCTGCTCCAAATTAAGGGTCCGGACTGCGGCGCGAAGGTGGACTAGCTGGCGGCCAAAATGCGTGAGGTTCTCTCAGACCTGAACGTGCGAATCAATCAGCCAGTTAAAATGAGCGACGTTCGCCTGAGGGACCTCGACGGCTGAGGCAGGAGATTGTGCGGTGGATGACATAAAAGTCGGGGAAATCCGCCGAAATCCCACTAGCATGGGGACATGCTGGGTGCGGTGCCCAGTCACGGAATTCCGCAAGATTGCGGCTGTTGGGCGAGTGCGCGTGGGTTAGGGGTCTGCTCGAGTTGAATTACTGGAGCCCAGGCCCATGCATTGTTTTCGGTGCCTAGAAAGGGGTCACGTTGCCAGCAGGTGCTCCAGTGAAACAAACAGAGGCGCACGTTGTTATGCTTGTGGAGAGCATGGACACAGGGCGAAACAGTGCACTGCGTCGGCACTAAAATGTCCCCTGTATTCCGATCTCGGGCATTCTGCTGGCCACAGATTAGGGAAGAAGTGCATCCCACCTCCCAAAAAAAGGGAAAGGCAACGACTTCTGTCGCTGCACCGAATATTAGCTCGGCTATGGACCTCCATAGCCGAGCTTAACTCAGCCGCCTGGCTAAATTATAAATTTGCGCCCCTTAAAGTCCTCCAGGGCCACTGCCGCAATGCGCAGCATCTGCTTATGCAACCAGTGGCGGGTTGCCCTTGCAGTAGTAGCGGAACCCTATGCCATCCCCAACCATCCTTCCGTGCCCCACCCTGCGCTCTATTGAGAAGAGGGCAGGGCTTTGTTGCAGTGCAATGGGGGCCCCTGGCCATAGTGGGCTGCTGTATCTCTCCTAATAGGTCCCTTGCCAACTACGAGGCGTACCTAGACGAGGTGGCGAATTGTGTTCGCGAATGTGAACCTCGTCCGTTGATTGCTCTGAGAGATTTTAACACCCACACAAGGGCTTGGGGCGCCTCCAGAGACGATCTCAAGGGAGAAACAATGATAGTATGGGCGGCTGGACTGGACCACCGATTAATGAATCAGGGGTCCGTAAGCACATGTGTGTGGTGGCAGGGGGAGTCCATCGTGGATCTTACGTGGGCAACTCCTCCTGCAATGCAAATGCTGTCGGGCTGGCGAGTGGCGGAGGAGGCGGTCACATTATCTGGCCCGACAGTAACGCCAGTCGCCGAGAGAGCAGCCCACCGTGGCGTTGGTGCCTCAAGCGGCTCGACCGAGACAAGCTCGAAGCCGCCGCCATCGTCGCGTCCTGGCCAGAAAACGCTGAAGAGGTTCAGTCCGATCCTGAAGTGGAAGCGAACTGGTTTCGTGGTACGATGGCGCAAATTTACGACCTGTCGATGCCAAGAACCAATCGCCCTAAGCGCAAAGCAGTGTACTGGTGGTCAGCAGAAATTGCACGGCTCCGTGCAATCTGCTTGCGGTGTCGGCGCCAGTACACTAGAGCCCGCAGGAGAAGACGGCGAGCTCCGCCTGAGGAGACAGCCAGACTCTACAAGGCATACCGAGCGGCTACAAAGGCGTTGCAAATCGTCATTACCAACGCCAGGTCTTGATCCTGGAAAGAGCTTCTGGAGAGACTCAACAAAGATCCATGGGGGTGCCCATACAGGAAGCTCCAGCCCTGGTCGCCCCCTCTGACAGAGACTCTCGATCCGGATCATCTGGGAAGGGTGATCAGCACGCTCTTCCCAGAGGACCGGTCAAGTCCCGCAGGTCACCTGACGTCTTCATGGGAGTGGCAAGATGAGATGGGGTTGACCGTCGAGGAGCTGGACCGAGCCGTTAGCCGCTTAAAAGTCCGGAACACAGCACCGGAGCCGACGGAATCCCGGCCGGGCCCTAGTGCTGAGTCTGGCTGCCCTGGGGGCAGGCTCAGGCAGCTGTTTACCAGCTGTCTGCAGTGTGCCAAGTTCCCCACAGCCTGGAAAGAGGCAAGGCTGGTCTTCTTGAAGAAGGAGGGCAGGGCCGCTGATTCTTCCTCTGCGTACCGCCCCATATGCCTGTTGGACGAGATTGGCAAATTGTTTGAGAGGATAGTTGCCACTCGGCTCAGCAGGCATCTGTCGCGCGTCGGTCCCGATTTGGCTGACAGCCAGTTTGGGTTCCGACGGGAGTGTAGATGCAATTATGCGCGTCCGCTCCCTGTCGGAACAAATAGTGTCACAGGGTAGCGTGGCGTTGGCGATAAGTCTTGATATCGTCAACGCCTTTAACACTCTACCCTGGGACGCAATCAGGAGGGCACTGGCACATCATCAGGTGCCCCCCTGCCTGCAAGGTATTATCGGGTACTACTTGCGCGACAGGTACATTCTGTACATGGGGCAAGATGGTAGAAAGATCCCGAGGGAGATAAAACGTGGGGTTCCACAGGGCTCGGTGCTGGGTCCACTACTGTGGAACCTTGCGTACGATGCGGTTCTGCGAGTCGACCTTCCCACTGGCGTAAATATCGTGTGTAGTACCTAGGCCTCCACCTGGACAGTCGCTGGGGCTTCGAAGAACATTTCGAGCGCCTAGTCCCCCGGATCGAAAGGGTGGCGGGTGCTATGCATAGACTGCTGCCCAATCTAGGGGGACCGACGGAGGAAGTATGTCACCTCTATGCGGGAGATATACGGTCCGTAGCTCTATATGGGGCGCCTGTATGGGCAAAAAGGCTGGCCATCCGACGCTGTAGAACTAAAATCTACAGTGTCCAGCGGAGGATGGCCATAGTATACTGCACCATATTCTTCGAGGTGGCGACAATCCTGGCTCGCTTTCCACCACTAGATATACTGGCGGAAATGGACGCGAGGGTATACGTCCGAACCCGTGCCCTCCACCAGAGCAGTGGTAGTGAGCCAGAAGAGGCGCTCGAATTAATTAAACGGCAGGAACGACAAAACGCCCTGGCGACATGACGCACTCGGCTCGAGGAGCGCTATGAACGCAAACGCGTCATTGGAGCAATCCTGCCGGTCTTCGAAGCCTGGATGCAGCGACGAGCAGGAAGACTCACCTACAGACTTACACAGATAATTACCGGGCATGGGTGCTTCGGTGATTATCTGTGTAAGATCGGACGCGAGGCGACGGCGAACTGCTTCCACTGTGGTGGACGGGACCAGAACTCCGCTTCCCATACGCTCGCAGTATGCCCAGCGTGGGAACGGGAGTGGACGATCCTGGTGAACCGCATCGGGCGGAACCTCTCCCTGCCAGCAGTCGTGTCGGCGATGCTGAGCGGGGATTTGGCGTGGAGGGCCGTAGCCACCTTCTGTGAATCTGTTATAATTCAGAAGGAGGCTTCTGGGCGGGATCGGGAGAGGGCGGATCCCGCGCGGAGACGACGTCGCCAAGGCGTTCGTCACAGCCCTCTTCTTGAAAACGGTGTTCCCCTACCAGAATCGGGGCCTCCGTGGTTGCAGACGGACATTACCATTCCGTATAACAGAACCTCATGAAAGCCGAAACAGATAAGCGAACAAAATATCTGGACCTGGCTCACGAGGTGACCGACATTTGGGGTGGATTGCCGACCGAAATTATACCTGTAACTGCGAACCTGTTCTGCGAACGGGTTAATCCCAGTCAGACTTTCGGGTCATCTGAGGTGACTGGGACTCCGTGACGGACCGCTCCAAGCTCAAATGCAGGAGGCGGTGCTCCTCGATACCACCCGCATCATCCACCCGTTTCTTTCCCTTTCCCCTTAACCCTCGGCCATTTGGTCTCCCCTGCCGAGGGCTTCCATCTGGTTGGGTTTTTATTTATTTATGTAGCCCAACCAGATGAGAAAACTTTATAGATACACCATAATAATAATAATAATCTTTATTGAGATAATACGAGGTTACATAAATACGAGTACAAAACTAATAACATTTAAATTATATTATTAGTTTTGTATTTGCGGTTCTGATATCCCCTTACCGTTTTCCTCCAATTCTGTTCCTTAAATACTACTTTCGTTGGAGAAAATTTTCCATTCTACCTTCTGAAAGGCTGAGGTCTTATATTTAAGCTTTCCGATAATTTCAGCAAATGAAATTCACCGGTATCAAATTTTTTCTGAACGATTTCATTGTCCATTTTTGACGCTATTAAAATAAATGTGCTTAATGCATTTATGTGGCAGAAGTGAGTGGCAGCATCGACAAGGGACGCCTTAGACGAAAGTTTGTCAACCAAATTGGTAATATGTATATTGAAGATGGGCCAAATTAATCGAAGAGAACTTATGCGTAGGACGATATGATGGATATGGATATTCTTAACGTGAAGGGGGCGAGAGAGGTGTGTCAGGATTGTGCCTACTGGAAGTCCATAGTCTCTGCCCACCCATCTGGATGGAAGGTGTGAGTGTTTATGCAAATAAATGATTGCTATATTATAATATCATCTACACCGGCTCTTACATTTTGTATTAAAATTATTATAATAATATCATCTAATAATAATCAAATAAGTTTTGAGTTATTTTATCCTTCAAATTTTTATAAAGTGGTAAAAATAGTTCTTGCTTTCAAACTTTATACATAGAGATTTGCCGTACAAAACAAAAAAGAAATGAAATTACTAGAGAACTCATTTTTTGCCAGAATGGAACCAATAATTCAATAACGATAGTCATTAAACACTGCCGTTATCCGTGTCACCAATCTTTATGCTGAATATTCGTCTGCTTTTCATGTTGCGTATTTCATGATCATTTTTCACAGTAGCTCTTTTCTTGTATATATTTTCATATACAGCACCTGTTATATGTTTGTTGGCCTTGGACAGAGAGCACTTTGTGTTTTTAATTTTCTTAATTAAGCTATATTTGCTATATATGTATATATATTTGGGGCTTAAATTATTTTATTTTATTATTTATTGCTAGGTATTTGTAATTCGCTTCTCGCAGTAGTAGGTAAAGAAATAGATACCATATTCAATAGCTAATATATTTTTCTTGTACTATATGACGATATTGTTGTGTTATACTTATGGTGAAAACAAAATATATTCCAATCAAATTTAATTAGTCTTTTTAAGGAATGTAAAATAATCATATGCAAAAATTTCTAAAGATAGCAAATTGTGTTGATTAAATGTATGAAAAACATTATATTAGATTGGATTGATTTTTAAACTTTTAAATATTTAATGCTTATAAATGAGATTCGCTAAAGTGTTCACATTTTCAGGAAATTAGACTGGAAGAGAGTATAAGGTATAATTTATTTAAATATGCTATTTCATTATTACACAAGAGTTATCGAATTGTTAAAGAGGAAAATTTCATCTAAGATGATGTATTTGTGAAAATAATTCATCGAAAATTATATCGCGCTCATCCATCACAACGGATTAATTTAGTGAAACCTTTTTACGGATCTAATTTATTTTCAGAAGAGGGAAATCATAAAAAAATGTTTTAAATATAGCCCGTACGTACAGCTGACTTCAGTCCGTTCGGGCATCGGATGTGCTTGATTAATCGCAAGTTTCCTGGCTGTCAAAATTTATAGTAAATTCTTAATTCTACGAAACAGACCAAGAAATATTCATTCCTGCCATCTTCTTCCTTATCATCATCGACCATAGAGCAACACAGGCTACCGGCGGATTGGAGGAGAGTAGCCATATGCAGGCGTTCCCTTCTGTCAAAGTATAAGCCCACGCGGTCCTATGCGGTACAATAGAACTAGTTACAGCCGCACTGCTCACTAGCAAATAGTTGCGCCGCTGAATCGATGTCCTACAAAAATGCCGAATTGTTTAGTTTTTTACTACAAAAAGAGATCTGTCACGTCAAATTTACAAAATGACGGTGTTACTTTATATATGTATGTATGAGTTTCGAATTTGTGTACCAACACAGGCCGCTTGCCCTCATACAATATGGAGATCGGTCGAGCGATTGATCAGAGTCTGTATCCGAGTTGTCGCTGTCACCAAACGATACTGTTTATAACATAGGCTTAGAATATACTGGCGAAAAGGCGTGACAAATTTTGATTTGTCATTGGGTGTGTTAGCTAGTGATGTACATTTTACTTCAAAGACTATCGAAAAATGATTATTAAGGAAGCGGTAAAAATATTTAAAAAATAGTTTAGATCGTGAAACTTCAAAAATTTACTGAATTTTTACCATGATAGTTCTAAAATGATTAAAAAGTATTAAAATAACATGTTCCGGAAATAAGCTGCACCTACCTGCCTTTTGTTGGATTTTAATTCCAAATGTAGGGTCATTGTAGAAGCGTGCACGTCGCGACCCTGCCAGCCCTTTTCAGGGCTGCAATTCTACAGCTGCGCACCCATGTTAACGAGGGTTGGGCGTCCCCAAGGCGACGCACACCAGCTAGTCCCCGTTGGTGTGGAATGCAGCGTGCAAAGCGGCGATGGGGACCGCCACCGTCACGCACAGCCCGACACGGCGGAAGGTGGAGGACAGAGTGCAGAGTTGGCGTGGAATGTTAGAGGAAGCATGAAAGACAAGACGAATGAGTTGATTGAAATAATGAAAGAAAGAGAATTAGATGTCGTGTGTATGTCAGAGACCAAACGGAAGGGCAGTGGTACTGAAGAGCTCCCTGGCGGGGCGTTAGCTCTATGGTCCGGAGTCCCAGGCGAGCGCCCGCCAGGAGTGGGGTGCTGCTGTCGTCTCGGTTGGTCGACGTTATGACTGAATATAAGATTGTGAACTCAAGACTTCTCTGGGTTCGCTTTAAATTGGGACTGACGAAGTTATTCCTTTAGCTGTTTATGCCGGTAGCTTCGTCGTCCAGGGCTGAGCTGGAGGAGTTTGGGAGAATGTAAGAAGTTCTAGATTTGGCTAAGGAAACAGAAAGAATTGTTGTATGTGGTGATTTGAATGGATGGGTTGGTACCGCTCGACCAGGGTACGAGTCGGTGCTTGGAAAGTTGGCGATAAAAGGGTTAATGATGCTGGCGCTTATACTGGCGGTATGCAGGAAAGGGTCTTCTTGTGACAAACACTATGTTTAATCACAAGAAAATCCATATGTATACTAGAAAGTAAGAATGAGAAGTATGATCGATTTATTCCTGGTGGATGACCGACTGCGAAAACAGGTGATGGATACGCGAGTGTTCAGGGTGCTGACCTAGGAACGGATCACTATCTAGTGATTACTAGATTTAGGGTCTGTTCGCGGGTTGGCGCTACCGGACGGCGGTAACAGAACCACAGTCGGTCTGTCGCATCCGAAGTTGGAAGCTTCAGGAAGCAGATACTAGGACAAATATCATGCGAGGTAGCCGAAAGCTTGACACCATCGATGGCAGAAGTGAATGTGTGGAGAGAACATGGCAGAACCTTAGGGATGGAATGGTAAGTGCAGCGGAAGAAGTGTGTGGAACAATAAAAAGAGGCAGTAGTAAAGAAGAGATGCATGGTGGAATGACGAAGTGAAAGAAGCTGTAAAGAAGAAGAAGAAAGCATGGTTGACTACTTGGCCTCTAGTAATGATAAGGATATGAGAGAAGATGAAAGAAAGATATAAGCTGCAGAAAGTTCACGAAAGCATTGATTGAGGAAATGCGTGAAAGGTGTAGAATGGAAGCGGACAAGGTTGTCGCACAACTTTAGGAGAACTCCAAACTCTTCTGGAAAGAGGTTGGAAGGACCCGAAGTGGTGCGACGGCATAGAATGAACAAAGTGCTTTCGAGAACTAATGACGTCCTCACAGAAAAATCGGACGTCATGCAGCGATGGAGCGAATTTTATAGAGAAATGTATGCGTGTGATGATCTTAGTGAGGGATCCGGGGATGACTCCGTGACTGGTACGCCAGACCTGGACCTCGATGACACTGAGGTCATCAGTATGAAAGAGATTGAACGTGCGATTCGAAGTTTGAAATGTGGTAAGGCTGCGGGACTAGACAGAGTTACTGCTGAAATGGTCAAGTATGGTGGGCCTCGCGTCTGGGACAGCTTTCATCTGCTGTGCAATTTGTGCTGGCGGACGGGGATGTCGGATGATTGGCGATCCGCAGTCATTGTGCCTTTATATAAAGGTAAAGGTTCACATTTTGACTGCGGTGCTATCAGACGATCAGCTTGACCAGTTTAGTAAGTAAAGTATACTCGAAGGTTTTGACACGTAGGATGCAAGAGAAATCGGAAGATTTCTATGGGAGCTCAATGCGGATTTAGACCTGGAAGAGGATGCACGAATCAAGTGTTTTCTCTCCGCATGATCACGGAGAAGCTTCTGGCTGCTAACCAGAGGATTTTCTGTGCTTTGTGGATCTTGAGAAAGCATTTGATAAGGTTGTAAGGAAGAAAATGTGGGAATTGTTGCCGGGTACGGTGTGGATGGTCGATTGCTAAGGGCTGTACAAGCACTTTACTGTGACTGTAAAGCCTGTGCAGGTAGGGCATGACCTGTCACCCATGTTTAGCGTCCAAACGGGCGTAAAACAGGGTTGTGTCATGTCTTCCTGGCTGTTCATACTATATCTCGACAACTGTTTACAGAAGCTAAAAGATAGCTGTCTGGGTGTGAAATTGGGTGACATAAAAGTAAATTGTCTGCTGTATGCTGATGATGCAGTGCTTATTGCACCATCAGAGGCAGAACTGCAGGCATTAGTCACGTGTATGAAAGAGAATGTGAAATTAAAGGTCTCCGTTTGAATGCCAATAAAACTAAGGTTCTGGTATTTGAAAGGGACGAAGAGAACGAAATGTGAAATATGGGTAAATCAGAATGTCTAGAACAGGTAAATGAAATTGTATACTTGGGGGTGCTTTTAGCCGGGATGGAAGATGTGATTTAGATGTGGACAGGCGTGTCGCTGCCGGGAACAAAGTCAATGGTGCCTTGACTGCGTTAGTCAAAAGCAAGGCGTAGTGAAGAGTACGCCTTGCAATACATAACGCAGTGTTGGTACCGACTTTGTTATATGGCAGCGAAACCTGGGTATGCCAGAAGAAGCATAAAAGCAAGTTGAATGCAGTGGAGATGCGATCTCTTCGTAAAATGTGCGGCGTTACCATGGCCGACCGAAAGCGAAACGAAGAGATTCGCAATATGGCAGGTTGAAAGATGACCTTATCACAAAAATTAATAAGGGCGTGCTTCGATGGTTTGGGCACGTTGAGCGAATGAGTGAAGACCGAATGGTGAAGAAAATATATAGCGCGAAGTTAATATTAAAAGGTGTCGAGGTAGACCGAGACTAACTTTCGAAGACCATGTGAGCAAACTGCTCGAAGAGGGAGGTCAAGAGTACTCGGATACCTAGACGTGCATGTATGAAGAAGATTATGAATCTGAAAGAAGCGAAAGAGGTATGTAAAGATCGTGACACTTGGCGATCTGTTCTCTGGCTACCCGTCAGGGGACTGTGCGTGAAGATAAGTAAGTAAGTAAGTAATTCCAAATGTACAAATTTCCAAATGTATAGGGGAGGGGCAAGACTTCCTGGTACAGTGAGATATTTCTGCGTAGATTGGACCAAATTCTAATAATAAAAAGCTGAAAGTAAATCCGGGCACGGCTTAACAATGAGATCATGATGTCAAATACAAAACATAGGGGGAGGTCCCTGAGATCACCTAGGGGGGATATTTGCCATAGTTACCACGCTTAGTAGGCGGGTTGGCAACCGCAGTTTTTTACTTTTTTAGTTGTTGTTAGGAAGTTGCTGTTGATCATTTTTTGTTTGTCGCCCTCCGTCGCCTCTTGCGACACCCAGGGGACGATATGGGCTAGCGGATATACCGCCACTGCACGGTGTTACATACTGTAAAGTACTCCAAATTTTCAGAAATATAAAAATTGTGGAAGCTGAGTATGAATACCTCTAATGCTACAGTAATTTTTCATGAAAATATGAAATAGGCAGTCCTTTTTTGAAGGAGGATAATGTTTTGCAATATGTATGTATGTATATTTTGTAGCCTAGATGGTTTGATGGATTTTAACATAAGAGGTATCGTTAGATTCGTCTTAGCTGTGGAACTAACATAAGGAATACTATTTGAAGTTTTTCTTTTCAGTAGACTCTTTTACGCAGTCGGGTTATTAATACTGTTTTAAACAATGGGCTTATTTTCGTATAAAAATCGTGAAAAATCTTGAATATAGTACCAACAAAATCAATATTGATATGACTGATACCAGTGCCCAAAACAAGCAATGTGTTTGAATGCAAAATTAATTTATTGCAATCAACATTCGTTTGTTCATTTTACACGCGGTAAAAAATTTTTTGTACTCAAATTTAACTAAGATGAATAGAATAGAACCAGTTAAAAGATATATTTGCAATGTCTCTGAGTATCAATACAAAATACAAAATCCCAATAATATCTGAAAAGGTAAGTCTACCGATAAACTTAAACAATTTTTCACAAAAGAAAGTTATATTTTCGAGCTACGACCTTTGCAGAAAACTTTACTGCCATGAACAGTTTCCCCTGAATTTCTTTTTAACATAACGTTAATCAAATATAAATAGATAGGTACTTAATTAAGTATATACTTATTTATATTTCATTTATTTATACTTTTATTGCACAAAGTAGTGCATATGGTGGATTTATTGCCATAGGGCATTCTCTCCCAGTCAACTATCAGGCTAAACACAGATAGAACCAGGTTCTGAACCTGGTCCGGCAGGGAGCTGGCTGCCTCCAGCACCGGTTCTCCGTGCTGGAGGCATCGTCCGCGCCCCTAGGGCAAATAAGACGGCGGCGAGGCCGGCAACGGTCTCGTACGCGGCGGCCACAGCTGCCGCATCCAAGCCGGGGCCGTCCAGCCAGCCTTCGGGCGGGGCTGCAGTTGCCCCTCCTCCCCTGAAAGCCGGCTCCGGCAAACCGGTACCGGCTGAACCGGCTCCGGCTAAGCCGGCAACGGGAAGGAGAGGCAAGGCGAAGGCAAAAAGGGCAAAGCGGCAGCACAGGTGGTGGCTGCGCCAGCCCCAGTGCCTGCGGCGAATGCCAGCGCCAGCGGCAAGCCAGCTGCCGCCGCCGCCACCGCCCCTCAGCTCCCTACAACTCCCGCGGCTGAAGCGGGTTGGCAGGTGGTCGGGGACAAAAATAAGGGAAGAAGGCAGCCAAAAGGCCAAAGAGCAGGAGCGGCAGCGCCAGTTCAGAGCGCGCAAGATCGCGGCTGGGCTCCGCGCCCGAAGACCGCAGCTGTAGTGATTACACTACAGCCGGACGCGGAAAGAAGGGCGTTACCTACCGCGATCTGCTCGCGAAGGCGAAAGAGGCGGTGGATCTCGGGGAGCTCGGGATCACCGGGGGCCTCCGGCTCAAAGTCACCCAGACGGGGGCCCGTATGCTGGAGATCCCCGGGGAATCCAGTGGCGCGACCGCGGACGCTCTGGCTGCGAAGCTCAGAGCGTCCCTGGACGCGGACGAGGCCCGAGTGTCCAGGCCCGTCAGATGCGCAGACCTGCGCATCATGGGTCTGGACGACTCGGTATCGGAGGAGGAGTTGGTGGCCGCCGTCGCCAGGTCCGGGGGGTGCACTACTGACCAGATCAGGTCAGGCGCCATACGCCCGGACCAACAGGGTATGCATGCCGCCACGGTGTGCTGCCCTGTTACGGCAGCCAAAACCATAGTGGAGGGCCGAAGGCTTCTGGTGGGCTGGGTCTCAGCGCAGGTTAAGCTGCTGGAGCCCAGACCTCTGAGGTTCTACCGCTGTCTCGTGGGGCACCACGTATCTGTGAAATGCGCCTCGGAGGTTGACCGCAGTGGCCTTTGCTTCCGCTGCTGTCAGCCCGGACACATATCGGCGACCTGCTGCGTCACGCCGCACTGTGATGCATGTGCGGCGGCCGGCAGGCCAGCAGATCACCGGGCCGGAAGCAGGGCCTGCGTGCCACCCGCCAAGGCCAAGGCCGCGGGTAGGGGAGGGCCCTCCGCCGCCACCGCCTCTGTGGCCACCGCCGCGGTCGCGACTGCCGCCGCCGCCGCTGTCGCTGTCGCTGCCGCCGCCGCCGCGACACCGACGCCCGCAGAGAGGCGCCCCGTGGAGGAAGCTGAAATGGAATGCCTATAACGGCCCCATTAAGCTTCCTCCAGGCGAATATCAACCACTGCGCCTGCGCTCAGGATCTGTTGCTCCAGAGCATGGCGCAGTGGTCGATTAACATCGCTGTGGTCGCTGAGCCGTATTTTGTCTGGCCTAGGGAGGACTGGGTGGCGGACCTTAACGGCTCAGTGGCCATCATTTCTTCAGCCGCCGCCGGTACCCCGACCCTTGAAGGTGTCAGGAGGGGTCAGGGGTGCGTGGCGGCACGGTTCGGGGAGTTCGTCATTGTGGGGGTGTACTTCTCCCAGACCGATCTCTCGCCGAGTTTCACAACTCTCTTGCAGAGCTGAGCAGTCGTCGTCGGAAGCTATCCCCTCCCCGTACTTGTCCTCGGGGACTTCAATGCCAAGAACTTGGCTTGGGGTTCCCGTCGTACAGATGTGCGGGGTAGGATGGTGGAAGACTGGGCTCTGGAGACAGGCCTGGTCGTCCTAAACCGGGTTCTGTCCCCACGTGTGTGCGGATGCGGGGCGAGTCGGTGGTGGACATTTCGTTCGCAGCGCTCTGTCGCCGCGTGCCATTGACTGGCGGGTCATGGAGGGTGGAGACCTACTCCGACCACCGGTACATCGGTTTGACGTCTCCACCCAGCCCTCGAGCGCGCCAGTCCTACAGGCCCAGTGGTCCGCGTTGGGCGCTGAAGCAGCTGGACCGGGAGCTCCTCCTGGAAGCCTCGATCGTGCAGGCCTGGGTGTCATCACCGGACAGGCCTGCCGACGTCAATGATGAGGCAGGGTGGTTCCAGGAGGCCATGTCCGAGATATGTGACGTGGCAATGCCCGCGTCCGGCCAGGAAGTGCCCGGCGTCAGGTGTATTGGTGGTCGCGTGAGCTGACGTCTCTGCGCGAGGCGTGTGTCGCCGCGCGGCACCTGTACGCCAGGCATCGCAGGCTCCGCATTCGTTCACCGAATGCGGCAGCCGATGAGGCGGGCTGTACGAGGGATACAGAGCGGCGAAGACCGCCCTCCGGGAGGCTGTCCTGCGGGCGGGATCGGGCCCGTGAGGCTGGAGACTCTCAATAGAGATCCGTGGGGCGCCCTTACAAGATGGTGCGGGATAAACTCCGCACTGGCCCCTGCTGACGCAGAGTCTCCGGCCTCAGCTCGTGGAGGATGTGGTGAGCGCTCTGTTCCTGCGCGCGGGGAACATCCGCCCCGCCTATGGCTCCGCCACCTGCGGTGCCGGAAGCGGACCACCAGGACGACGACGACGACATCCCGGAAGGGACCGGGGTGACCTGAGTGGCGGTACGTGGCTCAAGGCCAGGAATACCGCCCCAGGACCCGATGGCTTGCCTGGCAAAGCCTGGGTTCTGGCCTCGGAGGCTCTGGCCCCGACTGGAGGCTCCTAAGCGCATGCTTGGAGGCCAATTCCCGCTTCGTTGGAAGACGGGAAGCTGGTCCTCATTCAAGCCAGGGGCGCCCTGCGGACTCTCCGTCCGCATACCGGCCCGTGGTGCTGCTCGACGAGGTGGGCAAGCTCTTTGAAAAGTAATTGCAAACCGCCTCGCCGAGCACCTTGCGGGACGGGCCGGATCTTGCGGAACACCAGTTTGGTTTCCGCAAGAGGCGCTCTACGGTGGACGCCATCATGCGCGTGAGCCCTCACGACGGGGATGCAGTGGCCAGGGGGTTGTATTGGCGGTGTCTATCGACATCGCCAACGCCTTCAACTCCATGCCCTGGAGCTGCATTGAGAGCACTCGGTATCACCGGGTGCCGACCTATCTCCGTCGTATAGTCGGGGACTATCTGACGGACAGGGCCGTCATCTACCCCAGTCGAAACGGTGAGTGGAACCGGCGAGAGATGTCGTGCGGTGTCCCACAGGGTTCGGTTCTGGGGCCGCCCTGTGGAACATCGGTTACGACTGGTGCTGCGCGCCGACCTCCTGCCGGCGTCAGCGTGGTTTGCTACGCTGACGACACGCTGGTACTGGCACAGGGGGTCGTACGAGGCGGCGGCGGAACTATGACACGCAGGGCTGCGATAGTCGTTGAGAGGATCCGGCAACTGGGTCTCGAGGTGGCTCTGCACAAGTCCGGGCCATGCACTTCCATGGTCCTCGGACAGGCCACCACTGGGATCCTCAGTGATGGTGGGAGGGGTATCCATCGGCGTCGAGTCGACGTTGAAGCACCTAGGACTCGTCCTCGACGGCCGATGGAACTTCGTTGAGCACTTCCGACGTTTGGCTCCCAAACTGGAACGGACCGGCGCTGCCTTCAAGCGGCTCCTGCCGAACCTGGGGGGGCCAAACGCCTCCTGCCGGAGGCTCTACGCGGGGATCGTGAGGTCCATGGCCCTTTACGGGGCCCCGGTGTGGGCGCGTGGTTTGGCGCGGCTTGCCGTCCACCACCTAAACGCGCCCCAAGGGTGGTTGCCGTAAAGATGAAATGGCGCGCGGAGGCACTATGCCGGGGAAACCCGCTGCCGCGGCAAGTTGTCGCGCAGCGACAGACTTCCGCATGATCTCATGGCGACATGGAGAGAGCGACTGTCGCAACCCCGTGCTGGGCACGCCACTATAGCGGCGATAAGACCCTCTTTGAGGAGTGGCTTGAGACGCCACGGTGTCCTCACCTTCCGCCTGACGCAGGTCCTCACCGGACACGGTGTGTTCAGGAGGTTCCTGCACCGAATCGGGCGGGAGGAAACGCCGGTGCTCCTGCGAGGATCGACCGGAGGACACGGTGGAGCACACCGTGGAGGTGTGCCCTGCTTGGGCGGAGCACCGCCGTGTACTCGTAGCGGCGATAGGCGGCGACCTCTCGCGTCCGGCCTGGTTGAAGCCATGGTCCGGAGAGAGACGGAATGGGATGCCGTCACCACCTTCTGCGAAGCAGTGATGCTAAAGGAGGTGGCGGAGCGGAGAAGGAAAGAGCAACAGCTTTCCTTCCCGGCCGCCGCGGAGACGCCCCGGCGTCGGGGCTACGTCGTGGCCCCTGACCACCGTAGGCGCGGACCTGTGGACGGCGAGCAATGGGTAGCTCGCCGTCCGTCCGTCTAACGACGACAGGCCGTGTCGACGGCGCGTTTTGTTCCACGCGCCTCAAGAGCTGTCAGCAGCGTGAAGGGCCCGCAAGACGACGCCTGCCGGGGCTGCGGGCTGTTCGAAAGAGATACCGCGGCTCCGGAACGTAAGGGCACTGAAGGAACACGGATGGTTTTAGTCAGTAAAGTCTGACACTCCCTTCCGCTCCACCCACAGCGAAAGGCGTCATTAGATGATTTTCCATCCGCAAAAAAAAAAAAAAAAGGCTAAACACAGATAGACATATAAGAGGCGGTGCAGCAATAATCATATTTTATATATTTTATAAAATGTTTTATTGGTGAAATAAAAAACGGGGACACGGAGTACATAAAGGCTACTTCATTTTTCATATTATAAGTATTAATTTTAATAATTATAAACATTTAATAATTAATAATAAAATAAATTATATAAGTTTATTTTAACATTCGACTTAAATATGAATGTAAACTTAATAATTTAAGTAAGAAAACTTGTAGGAATCAGTTAAATATGATTGCTCTGTTTTAAAGCCAATATGTTTATGAGGCTACTCTCTCTTTCATCTGTCCCTGAAAAATATAAGGTAATAACGAACTGCTGCATGAGTTATAAAAACATAATGATCTTAAACAGAGACTAGCCAAATACGAAGGAGATATTAAAGTGCACGAAGGGAGAACAATTTTCTTCTCCCTTGCACACTGGCCGTCTGTATTACTATCCTAATATATTTATAATAATATGTTAATTACTATAATAATATGGTTTATAATGTTTGAAATTATTTTTTAGTACCTATGTGCGTGTGTGAAATTGTTTATTTAATGTTTAAATAGTTATGGGTGAGTTTCGCAGTGACAGATGATTATTTTTGTGTGCGTAGATTTCCCCCGCAAAAATTACAGACAGTTCAATAGCGGGAAAAACGCTATGGCTTATCCCCTCCGGTTCACCGGTGGCCCGTGTTGCTCATGTCATCGACAGTCCAATGATGAGCATGTGTCGCTTCGTAGTATGAATGATTTACTCGCCACGCCAGGTGGATTCGGCACTGATGTGCCAGATGCATATTTCACTAACATTTCTTTTCTATGGTCTAATTCGTTTCTGATATACGCAGTGGTAATTTTTTAATACTATCGAAAGCTGTTAACTGCGAAGGAAATATTATAGTGCCATGAGTGCACACGCTAAAGCACTCTTACACACCCTACCTGAAGTAGAATTTCTGCAATAACATCAAACTGATGTTTCTTAATGATTAAAGCTAGTTTTTTGTTCTATTTATCGCTTTTTCAACGACTAGTTGGATATTGTGGAGATCACGGTCGGGCTGCGCTGTCATTAAATTTGGATAGTACTTAGACCCTTTAATTACTATGCTTCTTAGTCCTGGATATTTACTTTTAAAGCGGTTGGATTCCTGAATACACATTATATAACTGGTATTTACACAGAGTTGGAATATCTATTATAAATTGTTTCTTGTTAGGTGAACAGCCAATCTAGACGTTATTAAGAATTAATGGAAAACAATTACATATAACAATATTACTACAAACAATATATTTTGTCATACGTTTCATACTATTTGGTATATTTTATTTTATCCATTTATCCAATAGTAGAATATATATGTATGTGCATTTATACATATTACAAATATATTTTATTATTTCATTATTTTGTTTATCTAAAATCGCCTTTGACGTTATATCACTGCCATAATATTGAGTGCCAGAGAATGCTATTTTTTTTATAGGATAGGGTGACAAACGAGCACACAGTCCACCTGATGGTAAGTGGTTGCTGTGACCCATAGACATCTACATTTATCCTCAATAAAGTATCAAAATGCAGAAGCGTCGTCACCCGTGAGGACTAAGATGGAATGCCTCTTTTCCAGTAAAATGGGTCTCCGGTTCTCTACACTCACCATACGAAACACAGCAGTGTCAAGCTGCCATTTTACGCTGGTATTCTGTGAGAGCGTGGTCCTTCCCCGTTCGAGACGACCCAATCGTGCTACAACTATACTACTAATATAGCTCCTTCTGTTTCATTAAAAATATGTTAAGTTCAATCTCAGATTGAAGTTACCACTTCAGTTGAGCCAGTCAGCTCGAAGGACCAAAAAAAGATAGGAAAGAAAGGTTCTTGAGTGGCAGCCTCGTACCGGTAAGCGAAGTGTAGGGTGGTTCCCCACCATATGGAATGTCGAACTGGTAAGACATGCAGGAAGTCAAAGGATGCAAGTGACTCAGGGCCCTGCTGTTCAGCAGATTTGTGATGGGCCTGTAATAATGATGATGATGAATTTGACCAACAAAGAAAGATAGAGACAAAATAATATGTAAATTTCAAGTGACACATAACGTAAGAATACAGATTTGTTCCTAAAACTATTTGAAACCTATGCTAAATATCATTTTCTCCTAGTTAAAAAGTTCGTTTGATTTTATGGTGATTTTGGGATGTAATTTCTACAGTACGTTTGATATCATTTAAGATTGCCTTCATCAGATTATATTTTTAACAAAGAAAAAAATTTGCTTACTTTTTCTATGTTAACAAATAATTGCTACTATTAGGTAAACATAGCTATTCTATCCTTTATCAACTGAATACTAGATTTGGCTTTAAGCCAATGGTGGTATGCAAGCAATGGAGAAATTATGATTTAACGTGCTTCGCATAAATCACTTCCAGTGAGTTGAAATTATCTTTTACATTAAACTACTTCCTTTTAATTTTCTTTCTTAACTTAAATAGAAAGTGCATTTTTCATAAAACGGACGATCAATGAACGGTAAAATTATATAACTGGTATTCACACAGAGTTTCCAGTTGAAATTATTTTTTTAAAGATGTTAAAAATTAAGTATAAGATCCGCGTAAAAAATAGAAACGATTTCTTTTTTCTTAAGTAGTTTTGAGAGCACCACCCGCTTCTATCAATTGCTTGCACTACCTCCATCTATAGTGGATTTCCGCAAATTAACCGTTGACTCTATGAATTATTGTAATAGTTATACTAAAATAGTGAAGTTTAATTATTTTAATTATTATTATTCAAAACTTACTATAAAAGGTGAATAAGGCTTATAAGAGCCTTAATAATATAAATGAATGAAGATGGAATGGATTGGTTGTATGTTAAATTACATGGCGAAAATATATATTAAGTTAATTTAGTAGAAAGCAGATCTCATTGCACTTTTTTCTGTAAAAATGTATGCTCTCGAATCAAATTAATCTTATGTTCATATGAGCTTGAACAACCTTAAACTATATATTTTAGAGTTTTACTGCTGGACTTAGGATTCTTACAAAAAAAGAGTATATGCCACTGATACAGCATGAAGTGAAAATGTTCCTTGACTGTTTTCTTGTTTTGTGGCATGTTCGTAAAAGACTTTTTGGTCTCCAAAAGAATTTGCATTATATTACGAAAATCAACGACGGGATGCAGCGTGAAAGATGGGAGGTACCTGCAAATCCATGTGTTTATGGCAGATCCGCTCTCTCAGTACCCTATTATGGGACTCCCGTATTCCCTTTATGAGATGGTTCCATGTTCAGCAGTAAACGAACTTGCCACCACCTTTATTGAGTGTTGATTAAAGGCATTTATTGAATGTAATGGCTGCTTATAGTCAGATAGGTTAAGAAAAGGTTTGTTGCTCTAACTTCTGATTTAAAAAACTTCGATATCTTCATTATCAACATAAAAAATATTTCTCTAGCTCGCATTTCAATTTTTTATACTAAATTAAAATTAAAATTTAATATTAGTTTGAAGCGGAAAGTTATTACAAAAAGTTATATTCGTGATAGTGTTATTAAAATTATATTTTATCAAAATGAAAGAGAAAATAAGTAATATTGAGTTTGTCTTATATTATTCAGCATCGAGCTGCAGTTGACGAGTAAGGAATGTCTCAGGCATAAAGTCCGCCTATAATATATCATATTATGAAGATAAATAATAAAATGCAAGAAAAATGACGCAGCAGCTATAGTTTGATACTATAATATAATATGTGTACTTTACTATGTGCATAATACCTATGTGCGATATATACTATGCTATATACCGCCCAACTATTTTCATTGATAGATTTTATTGATTTAAAATTATACTACTTAATGAATATTTATTAAAATAAAATTTAAGTAGTTGAATGTTAAAATTTAAAGTAGAATTTAATTTTAACCTACTTAATTAAAATTATTTCAATTTTTACTAAACAGATTTAAGCTTCAGATAACGAGTAAAATACCCGAAAAAGGCATTGTTATACGTGAATAATCCATAGGACAAGTTATAAAGAGCGTTTCATTCATCCGCAAATATTTGCTACAATCTACCCCAGCCCTTACTACAAAGCTTAGTCAGCTTTGGCATTTAAAGAGTTCATAAAGAGCTTCTTTGTGAACAAAAACCTTATCACCCTTAAAGGATCGTTATATATTATACGTTTCATGTTTTAGTCACTTCATTTTTATTTTACAGTTCTAGAGAATATAAATATTTCATTTTGCACACATCGAACGCGAAACGGAGATATAATGCTCTATTGTCTCCAAATCAAAAAATCGCGATCCACTCAACTTAGACCACTTCCACCAGCTTTCTATTGCACTTATATAATAAAAAAGTACACCAATAGCAAGATGAGATTTCAATTAATACTTCTAACGTAGTTATAAGATTATTTATTTGGATTATTATTAAAAAAAAGTTAATTGAAAATTATTTCCCTTGGACGTCAGCTGGTCGGTATGGATCTAAACAAGATATCTTTCGAAAAACTAAACTGAACCAGGAAGCCTTTTGAATTTCATTATTGTAGACCGTCCCGTTCATTAATATTTTTTTTATTTTACTAATTATTTGATAATTTTTTCGGAAACAAAATACGAATCACCGGTATCAAGCAGACAAAAAAAATTCGTGTTAATTAAACAGAAACAATTTTTTGTAGCTCTAAACGAAATACTTGTTTCGGTTAATTAATAAAAGTAAATTGATTGTTCAATACATTACATGAGCATTCGAGGTGTGAACTTTTGGATTTTCCAGATTTATTTAGAATATTTAACCTGCCTTTTTGAAATTTTAAGGAAATAAATGAAAGCTTACTATATTTTTAACACTGCTGCTATAAGATTTATGAAATGCACTAAAGTTTTAAATAAATTATTCTCAACACGAATATATATTATACATTTATATTTATTTCACCTTTATCTTTATTACTGTTAGTGTTATAAGATCAAAATTATTAAGAAAAATATTTTAATAATATTTTAACAGTAAACTAATATTCTAAATATTACCTATCGCATCCAGAACTTTTTTCAGTCTATGTGCCAGCTGGTTTTAATTTCTTGAAAGATTTTGCCCGTACTGAATATATACATTTTTTTTTTAATTTTATAATTACTAAGCTTTCATTGATAAAATATTTTGTCCAATAGATAAATTGTAGTAATTTTGCATGATAGAGCAATTGATAAATAATAGGCTAAAAATTGAGTGAGGTCATACACATATTTTTTTTAAATAAATTATAACGATTGATTGTACGCTGCAATACAAGTCTTAGTCTAAGTGACTCATATTTAAAAGTATCATGCATACCTCGTTATTTTATTATTTATGGGGATGCCAGCTAGACACCATTTTATAACAGTAAATTTACAATTGACATATTTATGGTACTTAATATTTAAGCTAATGGCCCCATCGTGGTTATAAATTTCTGCTGCCACGCACTCCAGAATTTATTTCGATGTCACCAACTGTTTAAACAATTTTGACTTATCATGTTTTTCTTGTATTTATCTGGTGTAATAATGCGAAATGCTGTAATGGTTTAAGAGAGGTAAGTTGTGTGCAGTCTGGTTGTTTTTGATTGCTTCTATGTCTCTAATACTGCATCTTGGTCATCGATCTTTGAAAGGTTAGGATGCTTAAGCTGTACAAGTATATGCATCGAACGTCTGTGCGTATTTGGAAGAGTGAGTGTCTCAGTTATTTGTGCTCTTGTGGCACTGTAATTATATCCTGTACAGTTAATAGTTTCTGATTATTCAGGAACTGACGTCATGATCGAAAATCGTTAACTAAATTACATTATCACCATCATTTCATCCAAATAATTTTCAATATTGAGCAATATTACATACTAAACAGACAAACCAACAAACAAATACCTACCTTCTAAATCTTTTCTTGTAAAGGTTTTTGTGTGCTTGTTGTACTGGCGCCACATATTTTAAAATATCTTTTTACGTATTATAAGTGTTTATGTGTGCTTGAGCAGTGTTTGACTAAAATTCCACCTGGTGGTAAGTGGTGATGAAGACCAGCCGTATAGTTAATCGCACTGTCTTGGCGAACACACACACAAATTCCTGTTCACTCTTGCCTTGATGGCACCTTGATTGTAATAGGACGAAAAGACAGACGCCGGCATTTTATTCCACACTTTTGCTGCATAAAAAATTTTAGAAGAGGTCGTTCAACGTTAAATAACCTTTCTAATTTGGTCTCTGAAATTCAGTTAGGATTAACAGATAGAATAGCTACAATTGGTTGTTTCATAGATATAGATGACGCATACAATAACGTGGATATTTCTAGTGTAATTCAGGCTATGGATTGTTACGGTATAGGTTCAACTATATGTAATTACCTATGGAATTTTGTCAGACAAAGATCATTAGAAATACAAGTTGACACTGCCATAATTTGCCGAAATATAGGTCGGGAATTGGCTCAGGGGGACCCACTGTCACCATTGTTATTCAACATACTTACTGCACATTTGTGCAAAGAGGTACAAAATGTTCGCATATCACAATATGCAGATGACTTAAATAAAAATTTATTGGAAGATGTTGACAATCTGCAGGAGGTGTTAGATTTAGTAAGTACACTACTTTTCAACAAAGGTCTAAAAGTATCTCCTACAAAAAGTAAAGTGTGTGTGTTCTCCTGTGGATTTAGACGTACGTTAGTTGATTTAAAAATTAATGATATTTCCTTACAAGTGGTTGATAATATAAGATATTTAGGTTTGTGATTGGATCGTGGTCTTAGATGGGAAGGCATATAAATAAACTTGCGGAAAAACGCTTAATTTTTAAATATTCTTAAATGTCTGTGTGGACCCAGCTGAGGCCTACACCCATCACATTTGCGTCGTTTGTACTCGTATATCGCAATCATAAGAAGCAGAATTGATTATGCTTGTTTCCTCTATGATAATAGTTGTGTAACGCACCTTAAAAATTAGAACGTGTGCAAAATGAAGCTATGAGAGTTATTGGTGGATTTCTAAGAAGCACGCCAATACATGTGATGGAGAATGAACTTTGTATTGAGCCGCTACATATTCGAAGGTATTAAAAAAGGCGGCTGGAAAATTTTGGCTTAAAACAAAATCACTTTTAGATAATGAATTAATTGTAGTATTAGATAAGGTGGATGAATATTTTGTGGCTCATCCATTGCGTAAGAAAAAGAAACATCTGTTGGCAGTCGTACATAATTATCTTAAAGGCTCTGATATTCATATCTCTTTGGATACCTGGGTTAGCAATGTGGATCTTTGCGGCATTTTATTTCCTCTTATTGAAACAATTGATAAAGCTAAACACGGTTATAGCAATGTGGTTCTGAGACAAATATGTTTAAAGTTTAATGATTTCTTATATTTGCAGAACACTACACATTGAATAAAACTATTTTACGGATTATATCGCATTTAATTAAAACTTCAAGACACAGTTAGTTCATTCTGCGTAGATCGGACCAAAATTAATAATTAAAAAGCTGAAGGTACTCCGGATTAACTCTGACATCGGGACGTCAATCACCTCAGTCCCCGTGACCATGGGTGCTTTAAAGCACGCGAAACGTCGGAATTAATAAAAAGTTAATTAAACGCGATATAATCCGTAAAAATAGTTTTATTCAATGTTAAAAGTTTATTGATGATAAATATTTGCATTCTTATAAAATTTATACCGATGGATCTAGCGATAATGATATTAACATAGGAGCTGCGTTTCTTGACCCTCAGTTAAACATATCGATGAAATTCAAAATTAATTCTAAAGTTTCAATAATGTACGCTGAACTTATAGCTATTTCAGAAGCTGTATCGTACATTGCATCACTCAATCACAAATATATTTATGTTATTTTGACAGACTATAAGAGTGCTCTGCAACACTTGGCTCGATGTACCTCGAATTTTTGAGGAACACCGATAGCCTACAGTATTTTGAAGTCCATTGATAGTTTAACCAAAAAAATATAACTGTTGTGTTACAATAGGTCCCTGCTCATATTGGCCTAGTAGGTAATGAAGTGGCGGATACATTAGCGAAGGAAGCTTCCTCTGACGGTATTTTAATGCATTATTTACTTTTTTTCGCAGACTTTCTATACAAAATAAAAGAAAGATGTGTCAGTTTGTGGAAGGAATACTTAATGAAAGATCTCTAACAAAAGCAATATGGTATAAAACTATTCAACCAAATCTTTCCCGTTCTTCATGGGTGGATAGGACTAATATGCCTGGCTTCGATCGGGACACATACCAATGAACAGCTTTGCATTTTTGATGGGAAAGGTCGAATCCCCTAACTGTGTAGAATGTGGCCAATTAGAGGATGTATTGCACATTTTGGTGGAGTGTGTTCATATGGAGGCTGAAAGGGTAAATTTTTGCAGTAAATTTAATGTAAATAGATTAGATTGAATAAAACTAATTTTACGGATTTTATCTCGTTTAACTTTACTATTTTGATTCTCGACGTTTCGGGTGTTTTACAGCACCCATGGTCACGGGGGACTGAGGTGTTTGACGTCCCAATGTCATAGTTAGCCCGGCTACCTTCAGTTTTTTGAATATTAATTTTTGGTCCGATCTACGCAGAATGAGCTCACAGTATCTTGAAGTCTTGCAGTGGTATGCTTGGGTTTGGATTTAATTTTGTTAATTATAGGATCCCAAGCAGATGCCAGCACCCATCCATCTTCTCTATTGAAATTAGGATGTTTTTTAATTTCAATAGCCTCGCGTATCATCCTTGGTAGGAATCGGTGTTCTTTTGCGAGGATTTGTGGTCTATCAAATCTGATGTAATGGCGGGAACGATCTTGAACATGTTCACAGACTGCAGACTTCCCAGAGCGTCGGTGCCTCACGTCAGCTATATGTTCTTTCACGCGGGTTTTAATAGATCTTTTGTTTGTCCTATGTAAGAGAGACCACATTCACAATCAAGCTTGTACAGTCCTGCATCTTGTAGAGGATATTACACTTGACAGATGGTAAAATTGACCAATCTTCTTCGGCGGCTTAGTATGTTTTAATAGAAGCTCGCTTCAAAATGTAGCCAACCTTGTCTGTGACTCCTCTGACATAGCACGGACTAACCTCACATACTTCCCAGGCATACCTTTCATCTTTAACGCCCACCACAAAACCTCACGGGGAACCTGATCATACGCCTTTTCAAGGTCGACAAAACCATGTGCAGATCTTTATGCACGCGCTTGTACTTTTCGCACAATTGGCGTAATGCGAAATGGCATCTGTCGTACTCGACCGGGCATGAATCCGAACTGGTTTTGTGTTATCTCACACTCTTCTCTCATTCTTCTCTATTATTCTTTCCCAGACTTTCATCGTATGTGACATGAGTTTTATTCCCCGGTAACTGCTGCAGTTTTGGACGTCTCCTTTGTTTTTAAAATGGGGACCAGTATACTACTGCACCATTCCTCAGGTATTTGTTCTTCCTGCAACAATTTACCGAAAAATAAACTCAACCACTTCCATCCATCCGCTCTCAGCAACTTCCACACTTCTACTGGTATTCCATCTGGGCCGACCGCCTTCCCATTCTTCATATTCCTAACAGCCATTTTACTTCTTCCACACTAATTTCTCTCATTAAGCCCATATTCACTGGTGGGTTTTCAAGCATACCATTCCATTCATTCTCCTCATTCATCAATTCTCAAAATACTCCTTCCATCGCTTCTTTATACTTTCATCGTCAGTCAAAATCCTTCCAGAATCATCTTTATACATTTTACATGTGAGACATCTCTTTCATTTCCATTCATTCATTTGTTAATAATAGAAATAATCCTGATAATTTCACATATCACAGGTAAATTCTCAAGACGTCGTCAATGTTATGACGCGATTATTTTTAGTTAAAATTTATGTTACATACTATTTAAAATATAGAATATATTCAATTATTTTGTTAATTTTGATATTTTGCAAAGAAAAAAGTCACGTTGTTGATAATTTGCATGATTTTGGTACATACATTTTTTATCAAAATATTTAACATGTACCCTAGGGGCTGACTCAAGTATATCGAAGTTAATGTCGATATTTATCTTGAATGTTTATAATGAATCGATAGACTTGTCTACACAACAAGAAAATAAATCCTCGGTTTGCGTTCTAAAATGTAATTTTATTTTGCCGTTTTCAAACAGATTCCTCCGGATTCTATATTTAGAAAAAGTGGTTAAGGTTCATTGACGGGTTGGTTGGAATGCAAAGAAGAACTCAACAATTTGCAGCAAACATTTTCTTGAGAAGTATAAAAGAAAAGTAGAATAAAACAATTTTATTAAAAGGAGTCATTTCTACATTATTTGTACCAGTAAGTAAAATATTGTTATAATAAGACTTCAAAAATATAACTATCAAAACTTTAGATAAATATAGAGACAGATTTTCATACATTATAAAACTGTAGTACATTAAAAACAAAAAAAATCTTGAGATTATCCTCTTTAAGCCATTATGAACCCAACTAAGTATCTATTTATCAACCAAAATAAATCGTATAACCTTGCTTAAACAACCGCACAGCCTCACGGTCACACTAGTACAATATTTATAGCATCATGCTATTTTCCCCAAGGGGTTGAGCGGAGCTTCGGAACTTCGGATTATATTCCCAAATCATAACGATAAAACTTTTAGCGTAGTTAGGTATAGATATTTAGTAATGCTCCTCAAGCGCTACTAGACGACCGCGCATGAGACGTGATAGTATAAATTCCATAGTATTTGATACCCACAACGGTCAATGCCTGATTCATGCTTGATGGCCGACGACATTGTCGCGAGGGCTTAAATAGCGTGGTTTATCCCCTACAACGTTATTCCTAGAGAAGAGGAACTCGTGGTTATATTGCAGATCAATAGATCTGCGAAATTGTTGCACTTGCCGCGGTCAGTCCATGAATGAGTGACCATTTTCTTAACATACCGAGATTGAGAGAATAGAGTGCATCTGTATCCTCAGACACTTAGTGCACTTTACTGTGTTAAGATCATTATGTTTTTAAAATTATGCAGCTAAAATGATAATAAGTTTATTATTACTTTATACTTTTCAGGACAGATGAAAGAATATAAACATGAAGCATGATGAAGCTTCATAAACATATTGGCCTTTAAACAGAGCAATCTTATTTAACTGATTCCTACAAGTTTCCTTCCTTAAATTATTAAGTTTACATTCATACTTAAGTCGAATGTTAAAATAAACTTCTTTCTTAAATTAAACTTTCTTTCTTTTTTATAATATATTTAATTATTAATTATTAAATGTTTGTAATTATCACAAGTAATACTTATATGAAAAATAAAGCAGCCATTATATTGTACTCCCTGTCCCCGTTTTTGTTTCCCCATCAAAACATTTTATAAAATATAAATAGGTATATACTTAGTTAAGTATCTACCTTTTTTATATAGGATAGGGTGACAAACGAGCACACAGTCCACCTGATGGTAAGTGGTTGCTGTGACCCATAGACATCTACATCTATCTTCAATAAATAATCAAAATACAGATGCGTTGTCACCCGTGAGGACTAAGATGGAATGCCTCTTTTCCAGTAAAAAGGGTCTCCGGTTCTCTACACTCACCATACGAAACACAGCAGTGTTAGGCTGCTATTTTACGCTGGTATTCTGTGAGAGCGTGGTCCTTCCCCGGTCGAGCCGACCCATTCGTACTACAATTATACTACTAATATAGCTGCAGCATGGCTCTACCACGAAAACCTATTTATATTAACAATATGTTAAAAATAAATTGGAACTGCCCACTTGTAAATATTTTCTCCAAAGATCATAGCTCGAAAATACAACATTCTGATCTGATTATTGGGGAGTTTTTGTTTTGAAACCCTGACTATTACTCGATCCCTGGAAACGTTTCGTTCTCCGTAACGATCCGTTTTATTACATATACGTTCTACTATATAATTAATAATAATATTTTATATAATAATATAAATAATAATTAATGATAATTTCTAAAAACAACATATAGTTGTCATTCAAAATATCTTGTACTATTATAGATATGTAGACGACATAATTATTTGCTGGACTGGCACAAGGAGACAACTGTATGTTTTCCTTAATAAAATAAATGCAGTCCACGATAAAATTAAATTTAAGTTCGAATTGGAACAAGATTGTTCCCCTTAATTTCCTCGACTTAACAATAACAACAAAAGAGTCGTTGCATATTTTCCAAATTTATCGAAAGCCAACTCATACCGACACGGTCATCCCCGCGTCATCGTGTCATCCGTGGCAACATAAATTAGCCGCTTTTTATTCGTTTGTTTACTGTCCCATTAAGTAAAGAAGATTTTCAAAAAATCTCATTAACAATTGAATTAAAAAGAAAGAAAAGCATACCGTTCGCAATTCTCTGTACGCAGTTCAACCTCAAAGTGTTCGTCGATATGTGAGCAGTTTGACCTACTTAGGCTCCATATCTGAAAAAATTGCTAATACTCTTCGACAGAGCGGTGTTTACGTTGCGTTCAAAACAACCAATTCTCTTAGAAATATCTGTAATAACTTGTTTGTAATGAATGCCACGCCGTTTACGTGGGTCAGACTGGTCGCAACTTCGTGATACGTTACAAAGAGCATTTAGCCGCGTACAAGAATTGCAATCCCGATAAATCCCATTTTGCTAAACATCTCTTAGACAATGGACCCAACCTAACCAACGAACACTCCTTTAAAGTCTTACATACTTGTAATAAAGGGCTGCGACTGTGCGTGCTGGAGCAATTGGAGATATTAAAAAATAAAAATAGTAATGCTGAATGAACAAACAAATGTTTCTAACTCACCTCTCTTAAACATCTTACGTGGTAGAGCCATGCTGCAGCTATATTAGTAGTATAGTTGTAGCACGAATGGGTAGACTCGACCAGGGAAGGACCACGCTCTCACAGAATACCAGCGTAAAATAGCAGCTTAACGCTGCTGTGTTTCGTATGGTGACTGTAGAGAACCGGAGACCCTTTTACTGAAAATGAGGCATTCCATCTTAGTCCTCACGGGTGACAACGTATCTGCATTTTGATTTGTAATCGAGGATAGATCTAGATGTCTATGGACCGCAGCAACCACTTACCATCAGGTGGACTGTGTGCTCGTTTGTCACCCTTATCCTATAAAAAAAACATCTTTAAACCTGCTCTCTAATAACGGACAGCCTCGCAATATGGTCGTTCGTCACCTTCACGGTGATCAGCGATTGGTTGCCTTATATAAAGTTAATCGAAATAGCAAAGTATCGAACAACGTACTCCACTCTGATTCGATCTGGGTAATAGAATAAAAGTTCTTTAGACTTTATGGAAGAGAAGCAATGTCAAATAGTACGAAGAAATTTTAATAAAATTTCATTCGAATATCAATTTAACCTGGAAGCTTACTTAGGAGGTACAAATATAAAATGTGTGAACATTGAATATAGAATTAAGTAGTTTTTTACTAAATTATAATGATTATTTAATCACCATCATAATTACAGTTGATTAATGTTTACTTGAAGAGTTTTTTAGACGAACGACAATCAGCCGACGTCTCTGTTGGTACTGTGTGACTACATCGTCAGACCTAGGCGTCGTCAAAAGTTCACTGCTCTGTTCCATAGGGGAGAATATTTTCTATAGTTGCTACGCTTAGCAGGAGGGTTGGAAACCACAGCTTTTATTATTTAAAATTGTTATTAGAAAAATGCTGCTGCCCATCTCTTGTTTTATTTGTTTTCTTCACAGCGGTGGACTACCAATGTACGGCGGTGTAAAAATTCCATTACCCCATATCGTCCCGTGGTCGTCGTAAGAGGGAAATTGAAACAGGTGATGGGCAGCAGCATCTTCCTGATAACAACTCGAAATAATAAAAAAACTAAGTCGCATGCTCGTTTGCCCCTGTTCTATAAAAAACCGTAAACAGGTGAAAACGTTTGATGCAGTGTAATGCATAATTAAAAAATCTGTACAATTTTCTTTAAATATGCTTTCACAAGCTAAATTACTGAACATGCAATATTGACAAATTTACCTATACTTACCATCGGTTGGTGAGCGAAAAGAATTGTCGTTAGGGTATAGACCCTACCGCTGAAAACACTTCAAGCAAACTTTGGGATTTAAATTCATTATTTTCAATACGACTTCCTCTTCCTGCCATTATCTCAAGTTTCTTGGGGTCGGCATAGCATGTCTTCCTAAGCCATTCTCCTCTAGTAGCCCTAATCTCTTCACTCATTCTTTTCTTACGCATATAATCCCTTATAACTCCATCCATCTTTTATCAGAGCTCCCTCTGCTCTTATATCCATCAATTTTCATAGCCAACATTCTTCTTGTTACATGGTTTATTTCCCTTAGCATAATATACCCTTATCACCCAACCTTACCACTTGGCTATTTTTTTAACTGAAAACTTCTTTAGCATCGTTGTGATTTGAAACCGGATGAAACGAAAAACCGACACTAAAAATATTCAAATGTATACATGTATAGGATTTAGCTTGCGAGAGAATAAGATAGAATTCAGTGTAGTAAACGACAGTAGTCTAATGGCAAGGCGGACCGCGAACTCAAAAGGTTGTGGGTTTGAATCTGCCATTTTTATTTTTAATCTTACCAATAGTGGTTAAAGGGAATTTTAGTAATATTAATAATATTGCTAGTATTTTTTTGATAGTGTTTCCTATTATTTCGGTCTCCTCTTTGTGTGGTGCTTTAAAGATGGTTAATATAAATTTTAACTGTTAAAACAAACAGTTAAATAAATTAACAAATTTATTGAATAAATTAAACTAACCATATTGAATGAATTTGTCTTATTATACCAATCCACGATTACATTAATTTATGCCATCTAGCATCTATAGTACGTACTACCTTGAGAGTCAATCAAATTTTGTTCGATAAAAAGACTTTACCTATAGAATGAAGTAGATGGCGCTATTAAAAAGCAATTTTATTCGAAAGAAAATATTATTTTGATTTATTACACTAAAATTAAATCTAAAAATAAGGATTGTAACATTTATTTGCTTTAAAATTAAACTTTTATCTTATATTTTCTGCCGCACTTGTAGTTGAAAATTATCATAATACATAGGTCGAGGAAAAAGTTTTTTCGTATTTTGTTTGTATAAAATTGAAAAAAAATCTCTTTGGTTGTACTGTTTATATCTGGCTCGTTTTAATATCAATAATGGAATGTCGTCCGTTAGCTTTCGAAGCAAAACCGTTTTTAAGTACTCCGTACATTTTATTCAACACTCCCTGGAAAAAGTGATTACCTAATTCTGTGCTATATATAGTTTAAAGGTATTGAAACGAGCTTTCGAATAGTGTTCATCCCGAATTTGGACTAAGCTTGGTTCGTGAGTAATTAACAAAAACATTTTAAAATTATACAATAACGGCCGGTGTCCGTGACCTACGACAACCCACAGTCCGCCCGCTGTGACGTCGCTACTTTTTGCAAGTGAATAATTACTTAGCGCTTACCGCGCTTGACCGCTGCATATCATGCGCTTGATTTCATAAATAAATTACTTTTGGATTTAAATGACATACTTCGCTTTGCTGCAATGAATAAAAACTGTACTGGCTGTCCTGGCTGAAAGGTGTTAATTTCTTAAATTACTGTCGCTGTCCGGACAAGTACCATTATAGTTGTGTTAACTTCAGTAATGAAGACTTTTCTTCTTTTACGCAAGAATTTAAGGATGGGTCTGTCCGTCTTGCCGTTACAAAGAACCTAAACGATGAAATAATACCAATACACCAATAAGTACATCTGCACTCCCTTCCATTAGCAAAAATCTTGACACAGCTGTGTCTTACAACGACAACATAACGCTTCGTTCTAAGCTGCGTGCAAGCGCTACGTCTAAGAACAGTAGCTGTGGCTTTCTCATCCCTGATATCACACGATATTATAAGAGAGGAGCTGGACAGAAAATTAAATACTATTATCTCAGACATCCAAGTAAAACTCGAAACAATAGAGGAATCCATCAGCTTCTTTAATTCTGAACAAGAAAAAATTAAACTTGATATTCAAGCACAAATACAGAGCTTAGAGGTTAGAAACGAGACCCTGCTCAAAACTACACGTGATTTATCTACCCGATTGCTTCATTTAGAACAGCTTTCCCGTGCGCTAGCAAATTTAGAAATTCAGTGCGTTCCGGAACATAAAATTGAGAATCTTTATAGCACCGTACAACAACTAAGCAACACTGTTAAGTGCCCAATAACCGACACAGATATCCAGCACTGTAGCCGTATTGAACACTAACAGTCCACGCCCGCGCTCGTTATTGGTGAAGTTTAGCAGTCGAAGTCTAAGAGATACCTTTTTGGCCGCAGCTATAAAATTCAACCGCTACAATCCCACCGACAAGCTAAATATAACACATCTAGGATACGGTGCAGGAAAAAAAGAGTGCTGTCTACGTTTCTGAGCATCTTCCTTCCGTAACAAAGTCTCTACACGCTGTAGCTCGTTTGAAGACAAAGGAACTCAACTTTAAATTTATGTGGGTGAGAGACGGCAAAGTTTTCGTAGGCAAAACTGAAAGCTCCAGTTATATCTTAATCAAAGACACTGACGCATTGGACAAATTAATATAATTTGGTTTCAGCCATCTTATTATAATAATTTTTTTAGTCATTTCTACTTTTTTCGATCGTTACTTGTTTGTTTACATCAATAGCATATTTTATGTTAAAATTTTACGATCAAAATGTGCGAGGTCTACGGACCAAAACTATAGAATTTTTCAATAATAACGTTTGTAGTTCTTATGATGTAATTATTTTAAGTGAGACTTGGTTAAATAGCGGACCAGAGACTAGTGGCTTTCATCGTAAAAAAAAATAGCGGGGGGGGGGATACTTATCGCTGTGTCAAAGTGGATTCCTTCCTTGCGCTTGCATAGCTTTGAATCTAAATGCGAAGACTTGTGGGTCAAACTCCATTGTCTCAATGATTCTAATAAAATGGAACGTTTATATTTGTCTGCAGTTTACTTACCACCGCCTGTTCAAAAGCATATTCTTAATGAGTTTGCCAACTCGGACCTTGTTACGGAGCGTTGCTACGTTGGCATGGCTATGTTTGTGGGAGACTTTAACTTAAGCAGCATTAAATGGAACTGTTCTAATCAGTCGAATTCATTGACAGACTCAAATAATAGTGCACTGTCAACTATGCTCATAGATTTTGCTACACTTCATAGTATGAAACAATATAACGATTATCTGAGTAATAACGGAAAAAATTTGGATTTGGTTCTCAGTTGTTCTGATCTAAACATCAGTGATATCTGTACTGCTGAGAACCAAATCGGCAGTACAAATATTACTGATGTGTGTGACTCTTTGAATATAATCGATCCGTTACATCCTCCGCTACAATTTACATTTAAATCTAATATTGTAATTTCTCTACCCAAAAACAATAATATTCATTTTTGTTTCAACAAAGCGGACTACGAAAAAATTACTATTGATCTTAATGTAGTAAATTGGGAGAAAGAGTTTGATAACTGCTACGTAATTGATGATATTGTCACTATATTTTACAAACATATTCGTATGACCATTCAAAAACATATGCCTAAGTCAAAACAAAAGTCTAAAAAATATTCAAATACATATATATAGCACATTAAGAAAAAGAAAAACAAAAAGTAAAAAACACTTTCCCAACATTTTTCAATTGTTTTTCTGTCCGTCAAAATGAGTGAATCTAACGAAGAAATTCGATATATTCTGATTTTCTAAAGTTTTATTACAAAAAAGGCAAAAATGCAACTCAAGCCGCGAGAACAAATTGTGACATTTATGGACCTAATGCAGTGTCAGTAAGAGTAGCACAAAGTTGGTTCAAGCATTTTTGGTCCGGGAATTTTGATGTCAAAAATGACATCAAAATTTCAGGACTTTAGAACACGAGCAACAACAAAAGCTTGCTCTGGTCGCCCTCATACGTATAAAGTCGATGCCATTATTGAAAAAGTGGAGCAAAATCAGCATATTAGTAGTTACGAAATAGCCGAGGATTTGATGATTGAGCACAAAACAGTTTTGACCCATTTGACAAAGTCTGGCTATACAAAAAAAGCTCGATATGTGGGTACCACATGAGCTCGTTGAAAGAAACCTAATGAATCATGTACTCGTTTGCGATTCTCTATTGAAACGTAATTAAATCAAACCATTTTTGAAAAGATTGATCACTGATGATGAAAAATAAATCACTTACGACAAGAACGTGCGAAAAAGATCATGGTTAAGGGGTAATCACACTCCACAGACTGTAGCATAACCCTGATTAACACACAATATGATGATGCTGTGTGTATGGTGGGATTGGAAGGGCATTGTTTATTATGAGCTTTTACCGCCAGGCAAAACCATCGATTCGGATAATGAGACTCAAGCAAGAAATTGAGAAAAAATGGCCGGTGAATGATAATGCCAGACCACACACATCTTTGGCCACTCAGAAAAAATTGAGAGAGCTTGTATGGGAAGTGTTAATGCATCCACAATATAGTCTTTACCTTGCACCCTCAGATTTTCACCTGTTTCGGTCTCTTTAGAATTCTTTGGGTAGTGTTAGGTTAACATCAGGAGAGGACTGTCAAAACTACTTGTCGCCTTTTTTTAACCAAAAATCCCAAGATTTCTGACAGCAACGGGATTATTTCAAAACATATAAGATGGCAATAAGCTATTGAACAAAATAGCACTTATATATTATAATTAAATGTAATTAAACTTTGAAAAAAAAGTCTTGAATTTGTATATAAAATACGAAGAAACTTTTCCCCCGAACTTATATTAAATAAATCATTTGCCGCGAAATATTTTTATTTTATATTTCATTTCATTTGAAGGTTTCACTTCTACCGCGAGTGAACTGCACACATGTTTTTTAATAGTATATGGGTAACAAACGAGCACACAGTCCTCCTGATGGTAAGTGGATGCTATGACCCATAGACATCTACAGTTAACCTCAATTAAGAATGAAAATGCAGATGCGTTGTCACCCCTGGCGACTAAGATGGAATGCCTCGTTTCCAGTAAAAAGGGTCTCCGATTCTCTACACTCACCATATGAAACACAGCAGCATTAAGTTGCTATTTTGCGTTGGTATTCTGTGAGAGCGTGTTCCTAACCCGGTCGAGACCCATTCGTGCTACAACCATAATATAGCGGTTTCATGGCTCTACTACGTTCAAACTTTCAAACTTCGCTAAGTGCGAGTATGTAAGTTTGGCTCTTGGAAAAAGTTGGTACATACATAATATTAATTTAATGAATTTTGACTATGATAGTAGCACTAGTGATTCATAATGATTATATCTGGTGGATGCTAAAGTCTCTGCAGTATTTCACAGTATGATTATACTCTACTTTCGGTGGTGTAAAATTACAAGTTCGTACATGAAATAATGGCCAAGAATTTTAATATTACACGTGATTATTAATACATTTCGGTTTTTTTTAAGCCTTTCGCTCTGCCCTTAAAGATAGCACATCTTTTAAACGAACATGCCATGCTTTGGTGAAGATGTGATGAACAAAAGGACACTGTACAAGGTGGCTTGACAAATTTAAACAGAGGAACTACTAGAAAATTAATTTTACAGATTTTATCGCGTTTGATTTTAACTCTCTTAAACTCCCTAATGTTTGAGTTCCTTGCCCACAGAACACTATTACTTGTAGCGGAAGCTACCTTCAGATTTTAGTTATTATTTCAAGTCCGATCTACGCATAATGAGCTTACTGTGTCTTGAAATTTTGCAGCTATGTGCTTGGGCTTGGATTAATTAATTACGGCATCCAAAACAAGCAACCGAAAGTATGAGATACGCTCATCAGTCCGCCTGTCCAGTGTGGTGAAAATGTGCTTGGAAAACCCTATGTCTAGACTTAAGAACTAACTGAAGAAGGTTCTAATAAAGATGTTTGTGGAGGTGATGCGTGACGTGATAAAACTGTTTGAATATCTTTAAGAAATAACCTGGATAAAATTCAATTATTTGTGCTTTTAGCCGACTTCAAAAACAGAGGTTCTCAATACGACTGTGGTTTTTTGAATGTACGCGATATCTTCGTTAATTGTGAACCAATTCTGATGATTCTTTTTTTAAATTAAATAAGTTATACTCCAGTAGTAATTCCGTATATCATTCAGGAGACTAAATTCCACATCTTAAAGTGGCAAAATAGGGGATGATGTTTTTAATGTAACTATTTAGACGACATTCCAGTTACCTTGAGCTTGTGATACTCTTGACTCCACTCAAAATTTGGGGTCAGCTTGATTGTGGGATGATTAAATAATGATGAAAGGCTACCCCAGGAGGGTACCAGCACCCCTGTTAATGGAGAATCCCTCACTGAGCATCCACGGTCAAGCTACCCTCTTCTTCCTGAGCATGGGTGCTCAGGCTGCCCCGCGTATTCTGGGGGGGGGGGGAGGGCAAAATCTAAAACTATCCGTGGACTTCTGCAACATCAGGGGACTTCATCCGAACCTTAACGCCGTCCACTACCATCTAGAGACGGCGAAGCCGGCCTTGGTCTTTTCGACCGAGACGCAGATGTCCTCTCCGGCTGATACTTCGTAGGTACCTGTCCTAGCCGGGGTACAAATTAGAACACTTCTTTGTGCCCCGGGCTGGTGTTTGCGTATACGTCAGAGAGGATATCTGTTCTCGGCACCTCGGCAGTCTTGAAGCTAGGAACCTGTCCATCCTTTGGCTGCGCGTAGACAGCAACGACCATCCCCACGTCTACGGGTGCCTGTACAATCATCGACCACGTCCAAATGGCTACAGATTTCTTGCCACATCAGATCCCATCCGTAGAGATCGTGATACTTGGCGATTTTAACGCCCACCACACCGAATGGCTCGGTTCACGTTTAACCGATCATCGGGGAGATCTGTTTATGACTTTGCCTTGGCATATGATCTGACACAACTGTGGAGGATCATACACCTTCACTGTTGGACCTACTGCTGACCTCTCATACGGACGGATATCAGGTTTCCGTCGATGCCCCTCCCGGCTCTTCGGACCATTGTCTGATCCGGAGTGTGGTGCCACTCACGCTCCCCTCGCGGTTGCGTTCTGCAGGCTGCCGCTATGTTTGGCATTACAGGTCGGCGGATTGGGACGGAATGCGGTCTTTCTTTGCATCCTACCCATGGGGGCGGATTTGCTTTTTGCCGGATGATCCCAGCGCTGTTGCTGACTCTGTCACTGATGTGGTGCTACAGGAAATGGAACTATTTATTCCATCATGTGTGGTACCCATCGGAGGCAGATCTCAGCCTCGGTTTAGTCACTCCTGTAAGACTGCATTACGCAGTAAGCAGGAGTGTTATCAGGCCTGCGCTGAGGCTTTGGCGGCACGGAATGTAAACACCAGCATGCTTAAAAAGAAGTATAACTTCGCCTCCAGGACCTTCAAAAGAGTTATTGTCAAGGCAAAGTATGAGCACATTGGCAGAATTGGCGAGAAATCAGTTCTCCTTCCTTCGGGAACCCGTGCATTCTGGTCTCTCGCCAAGGCTGTTCAAGGCAATTTCTGTAAGCTATCACTACCATCTCTGCACAGTGAGAACGACTCACTGGCCCACGCCGCAAAAGAGAAAGCCGACCTTTTAGGCACCCTTTTTGCGTCCAACTCGACTCTCGATGACGGGTGGAACACACCGCCGACCATCCCGCAGTATGAGTGCTCTATGCCTGATGTGCGATTCACACAGTGCTCAGTACGCAAAGTACTCCTCTCCCTGGACATCCACAAGTCGAGTGGGCCTGACGGTATCCCGCCAATTATGCTGATTACGTGCGCTCCAGAGTTGGCACCGGTTCTAACGCGTCTTTTCGGTACTCCTAGTCCCTAGGCGTTGTCTCGAATTCATGGAAGACAGCTTTCGTGCACCCGATACTTAAAAAAGGTAACCGCTCTGATCCGTCCAACTAGAGGCCTATCGCCATCACCTCCTTGTTCTCGAAAATAATGGAGTCCATTATTAACTGCCAGCTCATGCGGTACCTTGAGGAGCACCAGCTGATTAGTGACCGCCAGTACGGCTTCCGTCGGGGTCGCTCAGCTGGTGATCTTCTTGTTTACCTAACGTAGATGAGCGCAGGCGATCGAGTCCAAGAGGGAGGCATTGGCCGTTAGTTTGGACATAGCAAAGGCCTTCGATCGGGTCTGGCACAAAGCGCTTCTTTCGAAGCTTCTTTCCTATGAGCTTCCCGAGAAATTATGCAACTGGATCACCAGTTTTCTGGCTGATCGGAGCATCAAGGTCATAGTAGACGGTGCATGCTCCGATTACAAGCCTATTAAGGCTGGTGTTCCACATGGCTGCGTGCTATCACCAACGCTGTTTCTTCTGCATATCAATGATATATTGCAAACCGGTAACATTCATTGCTATACGGATGACAGCACTGGTGATGCTCTATACACCGGCCGTGCCAATATTTCTCGGGAAAACGTCGCAGAGTACCGGAACAAACTTGTGTCTGAAGTCGAATCTTTGCTGAACAAAGTCTCGGATTGGGGGCGACTAAATCTAGTCCAGTTTAATCCTCAGAAGAGACAAGTTTGCACGTCTACCGCTAAACAGAACCCCTTTGTCGTATACTCTCAGTTTCAAGGCACTCTCCTTGTTGCCTCAGCCAGTAACGGAATCCTCGGCGTCGACATATCGAGTGACGTGCAGTTTCGTGGTCACTAGGAAGAGAAGGCCAAATTGGCCTCTAAAAAGCTTGGCGTGCTCAACAAAGCGGGACAGTATTTCATGCCGGCACACCGCCTGCAACTTTACAAGGCGCAGGTTCGGCCTCACATGGAATACTGTTCCCATCTCTGGGCTGGGGCTCCCCAGTGCCAGCTTCTTCCACTTGACCATCCAGCGCAGAGCGGCTTGAATCGTCAACGACCGAGTCTTTTCCGATCGGCTCGATTCACTGGCGCTGCGAAGAGATGTTGCATCCCTTTGCATTTTCTTTCGCATCTACCACGAGGAGTGCTCTGAGCCGTATGCTCGTTTTCCCGCTTTCCTATAAAAAAAGGCGCAGGCTTTAAACGTGGTAGAGCCACGCTACTATATTATGGTTGTAGCAAAAATGGGTCAACTCAACCTGGCTAGGGCCACGCCCTCACAGAATACCAGCGTAAAATAGCAGCTGAATACTGCTGAGTTTCGTATGGTGAGTTCTTTTTAACTGGCAACGAGGCATTTTATCTTAGTCCTCAGGGGTGACAACGCATCTGCATTTTGATTCTTAGTCGAGGATAAATGTAGAGATGTCTATGGGCCACAGCATCCACTTACCATCAAGTTGACTATGTGATCGTTTGTCATCCCTATTTTATGAAAAATAATAGAATACTTAATCGTTTGTCAACTTTACGTCAAAAAAAAACTACAATAAAGATATATGTGTTTCTTTTAAATTTCATGTCACGTATGCCGCAGGTGGCATGGAAATGCGTACAAAAACGTTATGCTAACGGTAATGTTCAGACCCTCGTTTACTTAATACTGTGAACCTATTACATAACAGTTAATTTCTGTTTTTATTTTAGATGTGACACCATATTATCCTTGAGGTTTCGTAAGAGACGACAGAGGGAAACTGAAAAAAGAGATTGGCAGCCACATCTTAATGTAAACAGCTCATAATCAACAATAAAAAAATTGTTGCCCAATCGTCTGTTAAGTGTAGCAACTATGGCAAATGCTACCCCTCTGGGGCAATCTATGGGGAGTCCTATGCTCAGCAGCGAGTTTTCGACAGGCTGTAAGGAATCATATTTCATTCATTATCATACAAAAACTATATTACATTTTTTACCTGCTGCCCTTGACGTGCGGTGGAGGCGTAACAGAATCCATCGGGGAAATGCCTGTTATTCATAAAAAATTCTTACAACTTAACCAAAGAAATGCAAAAATGTGGAAAAATCCTTTACTTTTTTATTATTCCTTGTAAAAGAAATATTTTAAAATATTTTTCTTTATGTAAAATATTTACAAAAGTAAAGAGCTAAAAACTAAAACGGGACGGAGTAATAATGTACTCCAACCAACTTTAAAAACTTTTAGAGTTAGTTGCATTTCTCGTTGCGGTATGGTGCCAAATGAACAACGGCTGCGTTTCCTCGCTAAATGGCTATTTTTAGTTTCTGACTGTAAAGAAAACCAGCCCATTTGTTGTGATTGTTGAAGTAATATTTAAAAAATCCAAGCAAAATATTTACCTTTATAAATTAATTTCAGAATTTTTTTATCGGTTATTGAAGAGCTTACTCTTTAAACTTTTGCTCTCAATTTTCATTTTTGTATTGGTTTTAAATTATTAGACTTATAACTTATTATGCTTTCTATAACGGGAGAGCAGCAGTAGACTTCTATGAGCGTATAAAGGAAGAGTGAGTACTAGATGGTAAGGCACTTTTACTACCTAAGTTACCGTTACCGTTACAGCTTATTAAAAGTCCACAGCTATATTCATAGGCCTTTCCAATAGATTGCCTCATAGGGGGATATTTGTAATAGTTGCCAGGGAGACGCTGCTGGTTTGTTCCCCTCGGTCGCCTCTTACGACACCCACGGGTACCCGCCTCTACACGGTATTGCTACATCCTCTTTCCTATTTCTGTCACCAAGGAGCAATGCAATTCGGTTTGAAGAAGGAGATTCTTAATTTTCTTCTTTCGTGGTTTTAAGTTCTTTGGTGTTTGAATTATCTCCAGGCATTCGAGTTGTACGTTAAAATTGTTCATTCTTCAGGTTCGTCAAAGTAGTGAAATAATTTTAGCAATATGGCAATATGAAAATATAAGATTATATTATACATAGATTTAGTATATTCTTAATACTAGCTTTTTACCCGCGGCTTCGCACGCGTTGGCTTCAATTTAGAAATATCATTAATACTACTGCAATTAAAGATAAGTTTCCATAAATGTAGTTCTATTCACGATGAACGTGTGAGAGGAACTATATTCATTAACGGGGGTAGAAATATAGAGAAGATAGGAAGCAGCGTCTTTCTGATTACAGCTCAAAATAATAAAAAGATGCAGTTGGCAACCCGCGTGACAACAACGGTTAATATCCAACTTATTTCGTAATCTATGGTGGGAATCGAAATGATGAACGGAAGCAGAAATATATTAGCAATGTAGAGGCGGCAAAATAGAAACCAATACCCTATTTCGTCTCGTGAGTGTCGTAAGAGGCGACAGAAGGGAAACTGAAACAGGAGATGGGTGGCAGCATCTTCCTGATAACAGCGCAGAGTAATAAAAAGCTGCGGCTGCCAACCCACTTGCCAAGCGTGGCTACTACTGCAAATATCCGGCTTATTTGACAAACAATGAGAGAAGCCTATGATCAGCAGTGGATAGGCCTATTAAAAGTAAAAAGTAGCAGCCTACATACATCCCACTACTGGGGACAGGCCGCAGCGAGTTTTAGGACAAAAAAGATGTGATTGAGTTGACTCCAACGCGGGTTGACCGACTTCACATAAGTATACCTACCTAAAAATGATTTCTGAAATATTTTTTTATCTTCTCAAATATGCAGGTTTCCTCGAGATATTTTCCTTCGTGTTTTTCTTCCTGAACGTGGAAAATCGAAACTTCAAATTGCAATTAAAATATGAGTGGTGTCGGTGCGGATCGAATTTGGGTTGCTTAGGTACTATGAAATTTACGTTTGGATCGGTTCGGTTACCGGATAACTTTCAAGATTCTATCAATGTAGTTCTACTCATAGTTAAAATAACAATAACCATGCGTTTAAAATTTGCTGTCTTTGATATTTATAATACTTTTTCGCAAGAGCCAGTTCATTTACTCATGTCAGCTATGAAACCGGGACACAAAAATCTCAACAGGTAAGTATGTCTGAAAATATGAAAGCTATCTTAATTATGACAAACTGTTTTATAAGTCTCATTGAAAGTGAAAAAGTAAAGAAGCAGCTTACATACATCTTACGACTGTGCACAGGGCTGCTAATTACCCATGTGCAAAAGAGTGGTTTCACATGTCCACAATTTTTTTTAAACTACTTAGACATCAAGGTTTCGCCGCCAAGTTATTCTTTACCCTTCACTAAGCACGACGAAAATAAGCAAATAAATTTCCTTACCAGTTTCATTAGTCCTCGCGGGAATCGAACACTTTTGTTCCTGTGCTTTGAAATCATACGGCAAGCTCTCGTATTTGCTTAAATAAAAAAGCTTTAGTACTATTGTGGACCCCATCTACCTAGTAATTAGTCATTCAAACTATTCCATCATTTAGAGATGAAAATCTTACAGTCCACTTAATTTTCAATCACTTACATCGGACTCGATACAAAAAGAAGTTGGTTAAATATTGCTATGCTGATAGACACTCAACATATTCAACTAAAGATATTCTGTCTTAATCACTGTTTTGTGTACACAGTTCTGTTAGTAATGTTGCTAAAAGAGACAATTACGATAAATCATCCTGACACCGGTTTGGATATTTTAAGTCAGACAATTTTTGATGCTGGAAGAATAAGTTTTCAATAGAATTCCCTTTAATTTCATTAGTTAGGTACTTATTAATAGTTTATTTAGCAGTAAATAGATGGCGCTATCATGAGATTAAAACTATGAAAACAAAAACTGTACCTTCTAGTACTCAGCGACAATAACTTGAGGTACGACAGGGGCGGCCCAATCACACAACAAAGCCGCCAATATTTATATATAATACATAAATTAGGCATAAAGTGCTGTAGATTCTATTAACAATTCTGCTTCTGTCAAAAATATTAGCGCTATCAGCGGTGCTAGCGGTGTGATATGAATTACCTATTTTACGTTATAAACAATATGAAGAAATAGCAAGGTTGTGTTTAATTGTTAATGTCGCCAAACGATCTCTATGCATTGATTTGGTCAAGTTATATCATGATATAGCCAAAAACCAATGTTAAATTTAATTAAATGCCACCATTTTGTGCCATAATCGACTACTTTATGATATTATTAATTTTAAGATCTGGCCAATACATATATAAAAATCTTTTTATATAAACTATATGGATAGTGAGAGTTTTGCAATAATTACAGTTTTTATCAGTTTATTTATAGATAAACAAAACTTTTTTATAGATTAGAAATTAAACTTAGAAACATCTCACATTTTATAATTTTCGATAGATGTCATTATTATCTTTTTAAGTAGTAATTAGTTACTATAAACTTTATTAATTCCTACTAAAATGAAATAACGAAAGAACTGAAAAATGTCAGAATTTCAAATAATTATAAATTAAATTATTTGAACATATAAATGTAAGTTATTTATTTTTATTTCATTTATTAGTAACTGGATGTAAAATGTTATTACTTTTTGAATTTCAAGTTAGATGGCACTGTTTTGATAAATTGAGACGTGGATTTTCGGCATAGTTGAAATTATTACGCAAAGGCTAAAACTAATTTTAGGATTTATTTATAAATATGTTATTTATTTAAAAAACACATCAATAATCAGGAATATGAAATAGAAATTAACATCTTGAGGAAGGAAAATACTTAACCTTCCTTTTTTGAAGTTCCGCAATCGGATAAAAAGTAGCCTATAAGTTGTCTCGGTTCCCTAACTAGGTAGTTAGGGACCCGAGGCAGAGTACACACCAAATTTGTCCAGTGGTTTTTGCGTGAATCGGGAATACACAGACAGACAGACAGAGACACAGACATACAGACAAAAATTCTAAAAACCACTAATTTGGCTTCAGTGCCCATTATTTAGTCCCCTGGAATTGTTTTTTCCAGAAAATATTAGAATTACAGACACGACTTTTCTACAGATTTATTATATGTATAGATTATAGCCCTAGCAATTCATAATGTATATGGCTCTAATTTGAATTTACAAATGTGTTTACATATTAAAATATTAAAACATTATTTAAATATTCACCCATGGTGTTAAGTGCACACGTGTTAAATTATCTGCTTTGTTATAGGCACCTTGGCAGAATTCCAAATGTGACGTTTTATATCTGTCGCGTTAGTACCATTTCGTACTAACTGTAACGATTGCTCATGAAAATAAAATGTTATCAGGTTTAAAAAAAAAGAAGTAGAATCATATGGTTTTAGAACATAAAATGCTATCTCCTCTGAGAATAATTTTTCGATTTCTATGAAACTTAGCACAAATATAGTACGTAGTGTTCACAGTGCATAGATTCATTTTTATATCTCTAGATATTTTCAATTATATATCAAGCTCAATGGTAAAAACATTAATTTAAAAAAGTTGACTGAGAAGAGAAAATAATAATACCCTTTGTCACTTTCATAACTAAGACAAATTAACGACACCCTATATTATGTTAAAATTCATCAAGACTTTTTGGCTGTTTAGCCAAAAAGTAAGAAAATAAAATAAAAGTACACCAGTGTCACCTTCTGTAGATGGCATAACGATTAGTATATTTCTGCAAAGATTAAAACTTATGTAGGTATATACTACTGGTAAAATATCAGTCGTTCTCATATCTTGTTTTATCTTCAACTTTAAACATTTTCAGAACTATAATTTCGAAACGTCTTTATTATAAAATAATAATCATTTTTTAGTTACCTAAGACCGATGCAAATGGCAATTATTCTTTATCTCTTATTCCTTAAAAAAGCTTAATTTCACTTAAGTAATCTATTTTTTAAGACAATTAACTTTTGTCCGCAATACGAACATATCTAGTTTTTAACCGAGCTTCAAAAACTAAAAGGTTCTGTAATCGACGCATATGTTTTTAGCAGACTTGAAAAAAAGGAGGAGGTTCTGTGATACATGTTTTAGCACCGACTTCAGAAGCTATAATGTGGAGTTTATTTTATAATTTTTTGTTTTTAATGTCAGTTTAATTTTTTTTAAGGTTAATTATTTAAAATATACTTATATTAACATAGCAAGAATAAAAAAGAAAAATATTGCGGGGATTTTAAACCTAATATGTTTAATAATATATTGACAACATTGAAAATATTAATAAGTTATGAAAGTTTTAGTCTCCTTGAAAGGATCAGTAAAACGTGCTATTTGCTAAAAAGACGATTGATCGGACGTTCTTTTCGACATGTTTTTATAGGAATTATTGTTATGTTGCTGTTGATACAATTGTCGGTTTTTCCCACTATGTATCTCTATAAACTTAAGTTTATTAAAGCTAGGTTTTTGACACAACTCCGGAAATAATTACGATAAGCTTATTTTGCAAGCGTTATTATTATTTATAACTGTAAATTTAAAAATAATAATTAATATTATTTCAGTAACGGGGTAATTAGTGAAAATTGAATTAAACAATCACAAAAAAAAGTAACCGTATCACTCATTCAATTATACGTATGCCGTAATTAATGATACCGCACGTGAATGATTTAACAGAAATAGACCACAAATCAGTGATTGATAAATTTAATCGTTTATTTTCGATATAATATTTGAACCTTCAAGCTTATAATAGGTCTTGACCTATGAAATTACCGTTCTGCTGTACTGGCCATTTCAAATCAAAATAATTTTTGTTTGGTTAAGAATTCTAATTTCAAATTAATTTTATTTTAAAAACATGGAATTCTTTTTCAAAATTATTCATTTGTTTATTGATTTGCGTTGTGTTTTCATCGCATTTGAATCTTTTTCGTCATCAAGGATACGTTAAAAATTCGAGTAATTATGAAATATGAGTACCGTCTTGACAGCGACGCGGGACAAGCGGCACGACGTTTACGGAGACAATACTACAAATGAACGCACCACTTGTTATTGGTTTGCCCGCTTCCATTCTGGAAATTTCGACCTGAAAAATGAACCCTGTGGTCGTCCGAAAACTTTGGTCGACAATGACGAATTAAAGGCGATTGTGGAAGCTGCTGATACTCAATCAGAAGGGACCGTCATACTAGTTGTATTTCTAAGCATGATGGTGGTGGCGTATTAATTGCTGTTAAGGACAAATTTCATGTAATTAGACAAGCGAATTGGGAATGTGAAGTTGAAGATCTTTGGGTGACTATCCTTCCGAGCAATGTTTCCTATCGAAAGTTCCACATATGTTTATGTTATCTCCCTCCCGATATTTCTCGTCACCACTTGCAAGCCTTTTACGACAATGTTCATAAAAACATATCTCGTGGTGAGGATAAAGACGCATTCTTACTGGCGATTTTAACACCCCATATCTGAGTTGGTCCCCTAGTACTTATAGTAATGTTATGACACCGGGTATTTCATCCGATCTTATTGTCTTGTTGATATTATGAATCTTTGTAACTTAGTTCAACTTAATTCAATCTATAATGAGAATAACCGTCTCCTTGATCTAGTTTTATCAACAACAGAGAAAGTGCTCGTAACATCTATTGAGGCTATTACTGAAACAGATTCTCATCATACCCCAGTAAAAATTGTATTAATGAAAAATTTGAAATTTAAAAAATTTAAATGTGCGCAACAAATAAGATATAACTACCGCAAATGTAATTATTCTGATTTAAAAAAGGATCTAGCAACTATTGATTGGTCTAGCTTATCGAATGAACCGGATATAAATGATGCTGTCGATAAGTTCTACACTCTCGTAAATAAGTTAATTGCAAAACACACGCCGCTTGTAAGTAAAACCAATAACACCACAATAACAAATATTCACCATGGTATACTCCAGCATTAATAAAGTGTCTCAAAGAAAAAAAAAATATCATCGTCGTTTTAAGAAATATCATAATCCTAGGGATTACGACACTTATGCATTGCTACGCACGTGATGTAAAAAAACTCACGGAATCGGCGTATGCATCGTTTATTACCTCCACGGAGGAGGGTTTATCGGCAACATAAAGATATTTTGGAATTTTGTTGGCAATAAAATAGGTAGCTCAGGTATGTCACAGGCTATGGACTCTTGGTACAGAATCTTCTTCTGACACACAAGGAATATGTGAACTTTTTTCACGGTACTTTAGTTCAGCTTTCGAAGTTTCTCAACCTGTCATCAACCAGGATTTGGTTACTAATGATACTGTAAATTGTGATAGTTTTTGTAATTACAGTATGTATAATATAGAACTAAGTCAGGCCACAATATTGGACAAATTAAAGAAATTAGATATTCGCAAATGCCCAGGGTATGATGGAATTCCCGCTATATTTTTCTCAAATTGTGCAAGGGAACTGTGTGAACCACTAACATTATTGTTTAATAAATACTTAAATTCTGGTGCTTTCCCTTTCATTTGGAAATTGGCTCACATCGTACCCATTCACAAGTCTGGAAGTAAGTCCAACTGTGAAAATTATAGACTATATATGTTGCTAAGGTATTCAAATCTGCGTTATATGATCATTTATACTCTCAAATTAAGCCACTTATATCCAATAAGCAGCACGGTTTTGTGAGAGGCAGATCAACAGTGATTAATTTGTTAGAATATAAAAATTACTTATGCGAAGTTTTTGCCATGGCTGGGCAGATTGACGCCGTGTACATCGATTTTACGAAAGCTTGCGTCAAAGTAAATCATTCTTTACTCTGTAAGAAATTAACTATATCGGGTATTCATGGAAATCTACTGCGCTGGGTTCATTCGTACCTCGATAACAGAAGCCAACTTGTCGCTCTCAAAGGTTTTATGTCATCACCTGTCACAGTTAAATCCGGTGTTCCTCAGGGTTCACATCTCGGTCCGTTATGTTTATTATTTTTATAAACGATCTGATTTGCAAACTGTCTAGTCCTTGCCTTCTATATGCAGATGACTTGAAAATATACCGTGTGATACAGGATTTTTCTGACTGTGGTAAACTACAAGATGATATAGATTCAATATCTGAATAGTGCCGGCTTAACGGTATGCACCTCAATGTTAAAAAATGTTTTGTTATAACGTTCACTAATAAGAAATATAAACAGACTTATGACTGTAAAATCAACGAAGATTCATTAGACAGAAAACGGTAGCTAAAGACATAATATTTCAACCTATATATTAGTACACATTACGATATATAATTTTGAATTATTTTGAAAACTAATGATTTTTTATATTTGCGCGAACACTACACATTGAATAAAACTACTTTTACGGATTTATCGCGTTTAATTGTACTTATTTTATTTTTTATTCCCGTCGTTTCGGTCACGATGACAGAGGTGATTGACGTCCCGATGTCAGAGTTAACCCGGAGTACCTTCAGCTATTTAATTATTACTTTTGGTCTGATCTAAGCAGAATGAACTTTTTTGCTTTTTTATTGTGAATTTGGTTCCTCTTACATAAGACAAACAAAAATATCCATAAAACCACGCGGGAAAGAACATATTACTGATGTGAAGCACCGACGCTCCGGGAAGTCTGCAGTATATCAACATGTTCAGAATTATCCCCATTTATTCTTCACTCTCTCATTTATTCATTTATTCTTCTATCTCTTTATATTATATCAGATTTGATTATACCAAGGATGATTCGCGAGGCTATTGAAATTAAAAAACATCCTAATTTCAATAGAGAAGATGGCTGGGTGCTACCTTCTGCTTGAAATCCCATAATTAATAAAATTAAATCCAAACCCAAGCATACTATTGCAAGACTTCAAGATACTATAAGCTCATTCTACGTAGATCGGACCAAAATTTAATAATTAAAAGGTGAAGGTAGCCAGTAGCCTTCGTTCACTATGACATCGGAACATCAAACACCTTAGTTCCCCCCGTGACTATGGGTGCTGTAAAGTGCTCGAAACGTCGGGAATATAAAATAATACACGCGATAAAATCCGTAAAAACTAGTTTTATTTAAATCTCTAGTGTTCGCGTAAATATAAGAAATTCCTATGGTAGAGATGATATATCTTTTATCTATTTAAGCATAGTCGTATGTATATGATGTATTTTATATATTTCACTTTAGTTATGCGTAAACAACTGAAACATTATTTAGCCTTATAGCAAGTTTGTTTATCCAAATGCCGTCTATAAATACACACACTAATTTTAATTCTATTTTCTTTTTTAGGCAATTATAAAGTGTATCTTTCTTTATGGAGCCTGTAAAAGTCCAAAGTTGGCCACGGAACGGGAGTGCCATTGTAGTTCTGGAGGATTTGCGCGAGAAGAATTCGGGAGAAGAATTCGTCTCGCGCAAATTCTTCAACTTAGACGCTGCTGGATGCTTTGGATAACCCCGATGCATTAATAAAAGCTTTAAATTATTAATAGTTCGAGATATCAACTAAAGTCACTTGTTTTGTGCACTTTTCGATAATCCAATTTTTTTATTGACGATACTTTTATTTTGATAATTAACACTTTATCCTATCATATGGTAATTTGAATAGGCTCCGAAGGCAACATTTTTCACTTAATACTGAATAGCACACGCATCATATAAGGGACACCTATTCTTGCTATCAAAACCGCATGCATCTGTGCCGACATACATATTTCTTCTTTTCTTACTTTTTCTAGAATATTCTTTTGTCTGTTGGTATCGTTCAACATTGTAACGAAACATTATACTATAACTTTAAACTCGATATTTTTGGGTCACTTGATTTAAATTAAGGTTACAGTTCTAGGGGTTTGAAATACCCTGAGATCAATAATAATTAAAAACAATTACTTTTTCAAATAATGTATCCATAATACGAACAGAAATCAGCTTATCACGGACAATTACTAAAAAATAAATAGGGTTAAACTTCATCAATTAAACGAAATTGCACGGCACAAACGGTCTTCTTTTAAAAAAAAAGTAAACTCACAGCCTCTATGCTCCCCACTACTGAGCTATTGCAATTTGTGTGCCGCGATGTTGCAGTGCGTGTTGGCAGACTTCACATGTCGTTGAGATATTTTTATTTCTCAGACATGGTTCACCACGATGTTTTCTTTAATTGCTGATTACGTGGTAAACCAGCACTTTAAATTGTATAATAAATAATAAATAATTGGCGTTGCAAGGGCTGTTAGCGTAATGTGAAATTTACAGTAAGTGCTTAGCTGCTCAGCCACCACGGTTTTTTTTTGTATTAAAATATATTAATAACAATGGTCTCCAGACCAAATTTCGGTTACGTCTCTAAGGAGACTCGAAAATACCTCTTGATAGAATTCTGACAATGTTTAATAATTTAATTTTAATCAATTCATAGGTCAATAGATGAAAATTTACCAAAAAAAGTTAAACGCAGAATTACTTAATATTTAACCACAAATCTTCGCGAAAGGACACCGATTCTTCTTACTAGAGGAATTTATTCGTGAGGCTTTTGAAATTAAAATCATCCTAATTTCAATAGAGAAGATGGCTGGGTGCTAACATGTGTTAGGGATCTCATCTATACATAATACAACAAAGTCATAAATAGACTTTTGGACTGTTTATGTCCATAAAAATACGTGCAAAAAATATGTACAGAGCAAGTTTTTGAAAACAAGATTTTAATCCCATGTGCAAGAATTAAACGTGTTCCTTTTATTTACAAATTATCTGTAATCATTATATTATTACTTTAACGCGAGCATATTAAACTGAAGTAACTGAAGTAACGTTGTATTTGTGATTCAGCTGTCATAAAACGTGTCGAATTCTCATTGTGTATATATCCTCCTGTTATGAAATAAAAGGAAATTGGATTTTTCGCAGTTCTTAAGAATCTTCATTTTTCATTTCCTGGCGAATATATTGTTGTTAAGGTTAAATAAAATTTAATAACTCGATTAATTTTTGTTTTCTGGGTGTTCTGAATCACGTAAGCATTTATTTTAAAAGAAGTTGTCAAATTCTCGTCTTAAGCAGTGTCATGAGTGTCGGACGCTTGAGTTTGACAGGAAACGCGCCGCCACGCCATACGCTCCGCCAAACACTCTTCACTGACACACTAGAATTTTCTGCATGTCGTAGGTGAGGTGTTTTTTTATATATATTTTTTTCTTATTAAAAGTACTAGCAATGCTATTAACATTATTAATATTAACTCCACCTAAAGTGATTTATTTGGTCAGAAATAAGTTTCGTAATTTTAGTCTAAAAAAGCGTTTTGCAAAATATTGTTTGTGAAAGAGCGAAATATATTCTCTTTTAAATAATTGTTCGACATTTTGCTTTCTTTTATATCAACGGACTGCCAAGTTTAATAAAAAATCTAAGGAAACCCTCTTTAAGGGTTTATTTTCAGTTAACGTTCTTTTTAATCACCATTCATAGACCTTTAGGCGTGGTCTGTGATATTACAAGCATTGAGGCACGTTGTAAATTACATCTACTGTCATGAAATTTTATACTTTCTCAGGCTTAATTAACCCATCACTAGTTTACGCCTCCACAGCAATCGTAAATAAGATATTTATGTGCTGATTATAACACATGCTTGCAAATTACATCATGTTTATATTAACATTGCTTTATTATTATTATTTTTTTTCAGAAAGTATTGTATATGTCAACAAGATTTCATCCACATAAAATTAAGAAATATTAGACAGGTTGAGTGTGTTGATGTGTGTTATGGCCTTTTTTATGACTCACTTAATGTAGTGATATATTAAGTGAGTCATAAAAGAGGCCATAGAAAATGTTATCCAACAGGAAGTGTAATCCAATAATCCAGAGAGATAATAACTGGACAACGAAGCATTCCATAATGGTCCTTATAGGTGACATTTAATTCTTAATCGAGGATATATATATATTTATCTATGGGCCACATCACTCACAATCAGATGGGCTGTGTACTCGTTTTCACTTCTACTGCCCCTGCTTCGTACTTTCACATTGTATGCATCGTCCTAGCCAAATTGAGGAACGGCGATAACTTTCGATTAATCGAAAACTGTCATAGTCGAAGATGAAGATAAAAAAGAAAGGCACTTACTCGTCCTAAAGATATCCGTGTTGTACATAACGCTTATTTGATAAAATAGGGAGCAAAATATCGTGCTAAGTCAAAGGCACAAAACAACTTGAACCAAAAATCGACATTTTTCCGTTTATACACGAATCTTGGCTTCGTATGGGATTTACATCCAGAACTCACGGTTTAGTAGTTAGTTTCAGGCAAAATAACGCGTGTAAGGATAGGAAATGCGAAGAAGAACCCACAACTATCAGGAAAGATAGGTTCTTTAGTGGTAGCCTCGTACTCACAAGCGCAGTGTTGAGTGACCTGATAAAACATACAAGGAGTCGTGGATGCAGGTGGCTCAGGACCTTGTTTTATGTCAATCCTAAAAAGAACATTTAGCCATGTTCAGCATTGGACTTATGAGGAACTGTAATGATAATAGATAAGGATGATGATGAACAGAAGGCGAATTTTGTGATCTGTAGCGTGACATCCGATTCTGCAATCGTAAGTTCACTTAGTGACTGTAGTGACCACGAGATAAATGTGTACGACTTTATCGTGATCGCAAACCTTCATCATTCACATCTATGATAGGTTTAATTAAGAAAGAAAGTAAGAAAAAAAAAATTTATTTTAACACACACAAGGCACCAGAACATAGAAACGAAGTTAAAACAAAAAAATAATTTCAAGAACGAACAAATAGCCTAAAAATGAGAAAACAAAGATAATTATAATTAGGAAGAAAAAAATTATATATATTCTTAAAACTAGTGCCTTAGGGTAGTGCCAAAAGATAGGAACCAATTCAGCATGATGATGTGAATCTGTACCAACATAATAACATCAACAATGAAAAAAAACAGAAACAGAAAATGTACCTCTCAAATAACCATCAAATATAGGAACATGTTAGTGTTAGTGTTAACCATGCCCAGGTCTTTTTGTGCATTTAATAAGTACTGTTTTAGGTGACTTTTAAAGCTAGTAATAGAGCTTAGCTGCCTAAGAGGTGGTATGTTATTCCATATTTTCGAGGCTGCATAGCGAAATGCTCCCTTGAAGGAAAAAAGGAAAGAAAAGTTGCTGCGGACACTGTCTTCTATCGCATTGCCTCCTTGTAGCAACCCAGCCGAGTTTATTGTACAAGTAAGACGGTTCTTGATGTTTTATGACGCCAAAAAGCAAGCACGCTAGATGAAATTTCTGTCTCGACTTCATTTTAAGTATGGAGTGATCATTGAAAAACGGAGTGACGGGCCCCCGAGAGTTTTGAACGCGCTGAACAAGCCGCTCCGTTCTGGCCAGTAATTGTAGACCGTATACAGCATCAGCATAATTAAGCTTGGATAAGACTAGCAATTCGACCAAAACTTAAACGATTTAAACTTAAACCTTTACAGTGGGACGTGGGACAATGTTTGCTACGTGAACATAACATAGATTTTTGTAACAAATAATATATTTTTTGTGACAAACGAGCACACAGTGCACATGATGGTTAGTGGATGCTGTGGCCATAGACATCTACATCTATTCTCAATTAAGAAAAAAAATGAAGATGCGTTGTCATACTTGAGTTTTCAACCTTAGTAGAATGCCTTGTTTCCATTAAAAAAGGGCCTTCGGCTCTCTACACTCACCATACGAAACACAGCAGCATTAAACTGCTATTTCATGCTGGTATTCTGTGAGAGCGTGGTCTTTCAACGGTCGAGCCAACCTATTCGTGCTACAACTATAATATTGCTACGTGTAAATCTAATAAGTGACAAGTAGAGCCATGCTGCAATTATATAATAATCTACTACGTTTTCGGCTTTGTTAATAATTCCTCAGTATGCCGATCGTGTCCATTAGTAAATTCTATACTAAATATTTTTTTATACATATTGGTTTCTCGGAAGCTGTAATCTGAGAAACTTGAGAAAATTATAAACTTTTTTCTATCTTCACCCGTATGCCAGCGATAAATATTGATTAGAAAACGGTTTTTTCCTCACATTGTTTATTTTGCTAGTAAGAGATAATGATCTTAAAATATTTAAATGTCTTTTGTTGTGTTGTGTGTTTAAGGACAAAGAAATGTCCGCCGCACTGCCCCAATGCGTATTGGCGAACTTCACATGTTCACAATGTTTTCCTTCACCGCCGAGCACGTGGTAAATCAGCACTTAAAATTACAATTAACAATTACATTAAACCCGAGTTGCTCACGCACTGTGAAATTTACGGCGCGCGCTGAGCCCCTGAACTACCACGGATCTTTATTTTTTTAAGTCGGCGAAAATTAATTAAATTTAATTAATTAATATATTTCAACTTCTTCGAAATAATGTAAATTTATATGCATGATACCATGTCAGATGACAAAATTATATACAAGCACATACAAATTCATCTAAATATATTAAATATACATACAAATTCATACAAATTATCTACCCCGTTTTGAAATCTGTCAAATATTATACTTCATTTTTAAATGGCCACCATCGTTAAAAATGCATAAAATGATTTAAGAGCAAAAAGTTAATAAAGCCAAATTTGTTAATTGTCGAAATTAAAAAGTCTCATGCAATGTAATTTTACTGGAAGGCATGGAATACTGGTAGTTTTATTTATGTACGTCAAGCCCAGAGGTGGCTCTAGCCCTTGTAGCACTCGTATGCAACACATACCCTGGCGCCCTCTAGTAGGCGCGTGGTCAAAATGGAATACTTACAGTTATATTTTAAAACGGAAATTAAGGTACAAATACATTGAAGTAACATGTACTTACGTACTAGAACAGCTATTTCAAACAAAAAATGTGCGCTACTCATGTCGAAAGGTGGAATTTTGTTAAAAAAATTGCTCACAGAGCGTTCGCGCTACATTTAAAATGATCATTAATTTTTCTTACAAAAGTTTATAACTTCTTTATAATGCACATCTCATCTCAGGCTGTTTGAATAACTCATAAAATATAAACTCTGTTTTTACTATTTTGTAAATACATTCGGTAGCGAAGCCTCCATAGAAGCCGAGAAGCCGGGCTTGTCCTATCAAACTGCTCAATCAATAATATCAACTAATAAAATAACTCGTAAACTATTTCAAACTATTTCAAATTTCCCGCGCGCTTCTCTGTTCTACACAGGTCATGACTTCGTAGCCTTATTATGTAACTTCAACACTTGGCAATTCGAAATACACTGATTCGTGTTCTCTCTGTCTCAAAGCGAACACGCAATGGATTGTCAAAAAGCAAAGCAATATGGATGGACGCGTGGGCTTTTTACCGGGCTTTCGAGAAGAGGATCGCTCCTTTTCTAACCTGTGGCAAAATGTTCTATAATAAAATATACACTACGATTGTTTATATAGCAATTAGTATGGAGACTTAAGCCGGGCTTTCGGTGTGAAGTTAGTCAAGCACGGGGGTGCGCGGGCGATACGTTTGTAAGTTCACTTCACATTTCAATGTTTACTCTTTGTGTTTACTGGAGCGAATGAATATTGCGAGTTGAAAATAGTGTTCTTTGTGATGAATTGAAGTGTGTTAACGTGCTAATCGGCGAGGAAAAGGTAAAATCTTTAAACTTTGTTGAGAAAAAACAGCTCATATCCACACCGAAACCAACGCCTGATCTGTGTATTTTGATCACATTTATGAAAACACATTGCAAAATAACTCTGCTCCTCGTTTGAGACGCAATGTGCGCTGTGCTCAGACACAACACAAACGACTTTTTGTTGAAATAATTAATAACATATCTTCAGAAATTAATGGCTGATATTCTAAAATTTTCAAATTAATTTTTTTCCAATTGTCCAACAACAAACTATTCGAAAAATATCGTTCAGATTTTCCTTTAGAGGCATTAGATTCATTATTTGAAAATTATGCAAACCATTTTGATAAACAAACCGATATACCTCCCCTGAATTAAAAGACCGCAATGTTTTCGAACTCATTGACTTTATAAACGAAAATAGTCTTGAAGAGGCCTTTCCCCAGCTTTTAAAGTTAGCTTATCTTGTCGTTACTATTACAGCCACAAGTTCCTCCGCGAAATGTGCTTTCTCATCACTGAAGCGCATCCATACTTATTTGAGAAATACACAAGGTCAAGAGAGTCTTTCAGACTTATCAATTATCGCAATTGAAAAACAGTTATTGGTACAATTAAAACGTTCACCAACATTTTACGCGGACGTAATGAAATCTTTCCTTAAGAAAGAGGGACGATTCGATTTAGAATATAAATAATTTGTATTTTTAATTTTGTACATAGTTTGTTTGTACTTTGTTCATGCTTTTCTTTTGTTCATGTATTGTATTGTATGTAAATATCTTTTTCTTTCGCTCAAGCAAACCCAAACGGCTTTTTTCAAAGCCACCGAAGGTATGCAATTGCTGATATGTCATACAATCTATCTAGCAGTAGTTTGCCTTCTGTGTGCTTTGTTAAACACATCCTCGACAGCACTAAATATGAAACTGAAGAGTGGAGACAGATCAAGATTGGTGTATTTTTATAAAACAAAACCATAATATCTTGGGCTTGCCCTAGTTTGGAGCCCTAGCTTCGCCACTGAATGCATTACATTAAACACATGAAAATTATTAGCAAGTAGAAAATTATAAGTTTGAAGAGTCTCTTTCAGATTAAATACCTATTAATAAAGTAGTTGTTTCTTGTAAAAGCCAGAAGGCCAACAGCACTAACATCTCAGAATATAGAGAGTGACATCTTCATAGGAAAGATATAATAATATAACACTAAAATGAAAACAAAGTTAATCCCGCGATTATAAAGGTAAAATTCGGTGTACATTTTACGTCATTAGGTTCAATAATTGCGTTTTTGTACGTACAGACAGATATATTTATAACGAAGATTTTCACCAGAAAATATTTACAAAACTAAAGCAAAGCTAAAAGTTTAAAAAGCTTACACTTAAACGCTCGTTACCGCACCTGTAAAAGCACTTGTCCTGATGAATAGAAGCTATTAAAGAACCCTAACCCTTAAAATTTGGCCTTTGAGATATGGCTTACTCGTAGTAGAAATCGGTCATTTTAAAATATACTTGACACAGATATCTTAAAAGCCTTGGAATTACGACAGGCTGTGTAGAAAGTTTAAAAAAAAAGTTTTTTGTTTTAGTCACTGGCCAGTTATAATTTTGAAAATTAGATCATGTTTTATACGTTGTAGAACCACGCTAGTCACATTATGTTTGTAGCACTAATGCTCTAGGAGTAAAAGTATTCTGTGCACTAATGGGTTGGCTCGACCGGGAAAGGTCCACGCTCTCACACAATACAAGCGTGAAATAGCAGCATGATACTGCTGTTTCATATGGTCAGTGTAGAAAAACCGGAGACTCTTATTACTGGAAATGAGGCACACTATCTTAATCCTTTAGGGTGTGCATTTTGATTCTTAATTGAAGTTAAATGTAGGTACATGCCACAGCATGCAATTATTACCAGGTGGACTGTGGGCTCGTTTGTCACCTTTATTCTAGAAAAAAAAAGATACTAGTATAAAATAAAAATACGAATAATCCAATTTCAAATAAAAATATTGGAAAAATGGATCATCGTCGGGAACATTTTCGTGCCATGATTTTTACGATTTCAAATGTCGCCTAAAACTTATTGATATATTACTGCGTGCTAAAACGATAAAGATCCTTCTAACCTTTATCCTGGTAACCGTTTAGCGCTGGTATAACAAATTTTAGTATGGTCGACTCACTCTGTGACTAACTTTGAGAGATAAAGAAAGGAATCGTTGCCTTTGGACGACTATTACGAAAGAAAAGGTGACAGTGAAACATTTAATTAAGGAGAATAGACAAATCACGTATAAAGAGATTCAGCACATATTGCAAATTGTATCGGGAAATATTAACGAGATTTTACACGAATACTTTCGCGTGAAGAAGATAGTTTCGCGTTAGATGCCGCACAACCTCACCGGAGCTCTGGGGGCCCGCGTGCCGCGACATGATTATTAAATTTGAAGCAGGCTCGTCTCGGCGTGTTTACAAAATTTTACATGTATAGAATCTGTGATTTCTCAATACAATCGAGAAACGAAACACCGCTTTTTAAAAATGAATCAACGCCTACCAAAGTGAAGCGATCGACAGGAGCAGTTAATATTTCGATTGCTAGTTTTTTCACTTTATCGGAATATCGGTGGAAATCGAAGTAGTACCAATAGCAAATGGCATATTACCAATTGCTTGCCAGAAGTGTTCACTGCTGTAAGCAACAGGCGACCGAACACGGGGTTCCGCGAGCTACTGTTTCACCATGGCAACGCGCCACTCAACAAGACAACGCGCACGCTCAAACAAGAGACTACCTGGACAGCACAACAGTTAAGCTTTTGAGTCATCGTCCTTACAGCCCATATTTGGCACCATGCGACCACTTTTTAATTTTGAAAGGGATAAACTTTTTATCGCCGGAATATGCGCTAGCAGCGTTCGAGCAGGCCGTACAGGCACATGAGTAATCCTTACCTCCTTACTCTGTCGTAGAGGTTTCTGATGTGGACTGGAAAAGTGATTCAAAAATTGGTTTACTCGCATAAATCTTTGTATAGATGCAAGAAGAGAGTTCTTTGAAAATATTTAAAAAGTTTTAAGTTTAGTGTGCTATTTTCTTATACATATAGTGTGCTAGTTTCCTTTTAAATGTAGATTATATGTATCATATTATGTGTCATCACCAGTAAAATTTATATAAATGCAAGGTTTGAAGGTTAAAAAAGATATAATCAATTATAAGTTATAATTATAGTAAATTAAAGTATTTAACCTAATATAGAAATAAAGCAAACATACAGTAGTATTATTGAAGTTTAAGAGGGAAACTACATAATATTTTCATGAACAACAAACATTTGCTATACCATTATATTATTAGTTTGTGGTTTCACGACAAAGCATCGAGAACATGCCAGCGATTTGCATAAAGTGATGCTACGATAGCAATCATGACGCTGGGTAACGATATTAACTTTGAAATTGCTCTTACGGAAAGAATATTTTGATTTTGTTGAAATATTTAAAAATAATGATTTAATGATTTCTTATGTTTACGTGAACACTACATATGGAATAATACTATTTTTACGGATTTTACCACGTTTCATTTACTGTGTCCAAGATCGTCCAAACCATTATATCAGATTTGATAGACCACAAATCCTCTTCACAGAACACCGATTCCTACCAAGGATAATTCGCGAGGCTATTGAAATTTAAAAAAACATCCTAATTTCAATAGAGAGGATGGCTGGGTGCTTCCATCTGCTTGGGATCTCATAATTAATACAATTGGAACTAAATGCAATCATGCCACTGCAAGACTTCAAGACACAGTAAGCTCATTCCGCGTAGATCGGACCAAAATTAATAATTAAAAAGCTGAAGGTGCTCCAGGTTAACCTTGACATCGGGACGTCAATCACCTCACTCCCCTCGTGACTGACCGTGAAATGTCAGGAATGAAAATTAAATAAAAATTAAACGCGATAAATCCATAAAAATAGTTTTACTCAATAATTATTATTTAAGATATAAGTAAACAAAACCAATCAGCATTTAATAACTAAGGCTAGGAACTCTTGGAGCGATATCTACCCCGCCTGCAGCGATAGCGAATCGCAGCGTGGCCTTTAGGGCCAAAACACACCCGATACTGTAGCACTAGCGATCAGTGATTTTGCGAATGCATTGCGTTTTCCCGACTTTTTTATTGTGGCAGATCAAACAAGATCTTGATTTCATTCAAAAATGTTTAAAAAATTGTCCTCTTCGTCTAATCGTGATTTATGAAATAAAGAACGATGCTCTCCAAAACTAAGATGCAATGGATGTAACTAATACCTCCTTGATATACTTTCTCTTCATAAATAAAGCGAGAAGCAGCGCAACTTCATCAAATTCCATTTATTCCGTAGTAGCTTTGTCAAATTTCAGAGCAACACTAAATTGTGTTCTGCAGATGCCAAAGTCTCACTAAATTGCTACGATTGGCACACGAATGTATTCCGAGTGTAGAGTACGCTGTATCGAGCTTCCAAGAAATGACTTAATCGCCGCAACTATAGTTTACATTTGTGCGGATTGAAGCATTCGAAAGCGGAATCGAGCTTCCGAAAAGCAATTAAATCGTCGATCGTCAATGCTATAAGTTTCGTGAATGTGTACAAAGCATGTACCTTACTAGCAATTCCATCGCGAATAACCCGCCTTGCGATCATCTCGGTGGGACAAAAAACTGCGAGAAACAAAACTGCGATCTCGTGAGTTTTGAAAGCAAAGGATAATAGCAGTTTTCTGCCGCTGTAGACGTGATTATAGGAGGCATGCCTTTTAAGTTTTGTCGTTTGACCAAAAAAATACAACTAGAACCTTATAGTACTTTTTATTGTTTTTCAAAGTATTCACCACGTAGTTTAATACACTTTTCCATTCGCTCGAACCAGTTATTAAAACATTTATTCCACTCCAAAGTGGGGGTGTTCAATATGGCTGTTTTGAAAGCGTCGACTGCTTCTTCACCGGACTGGAACCTTTGACCACGAAGATTTTTCTTAATTTTAGGAAATGTAAAGAAATCGTTAGGGTCAGATATCTACAGGTCAGGACTGTATGGAGGATGGTCAAGAACTTCTACGTTTTCCTGATTCAAATACTCAATCGTTTGACCAGCACACAGCGAGCTTGCGTTGTCATGGTGTAGGATGATAAGTCGCTTTGGATTAGATTTCCGAAGTTCAGCGATGACTTGTGGTAAACAAATTGTGGTATACTACTCTGCATTAACCGTTCTACGATGTTCAAGTGCAATCGTCGCAACATGGCCGGTTTTCGCAAAGAATGTAGGCACCATTTTCTTTGAAGTGCTTCGAGACCGAACAACTTTAGTCGGCTTGGGCTCGTCTTGGAAGACCCAGATTGTAGATTGTTGTTTAGAATCGGGGTCTTCATCATGAAACACAGAAGTTAGCTCTTCGAAACACTGAAGCCGTGTTAGAACTCTTCGAAAGTTGTAGAAAATTAATGCACGTATATTTTCCTTAGTAAGATTCATTTTCATACGTGACCTGACAGATTCAAAACGACTCTGTGACTAAACAATAGCAATAATCCTCATACTTTCAAATGTTTGACATTCTGACTTTAAACAAATTTGAATATTGAACAGTTCCAAATTCAAAATTGCCCGTAAATATGTAAACGACAGAACTTAAAAGGCACGCCTGTAATATATCGCTCTCATGTATTCTTAGCTTAACAACTCATTTTATAATAAGAAAAAATTCAACAGTTTTTAAATTGATAAATTTTCTATCCTATTCACTCATGAATATATATTAGGATATTCCATCTAATTTTTAGACAAACAAACATGCTCAGCATATTGATTCTAAATACTATAAATAAATAAACGAGCGATAAATAGGCAAAAATAAAATAATAAGTATGTGAACCCTTGGGTCTCACTAAAATTTTTTTCTTGTTCATACATCTTAATAAAACTAATTTTAAATTCAATATTCAAAATTTATATTACATATACATAGATATACGAGTACATATATACGAGTATGTATATCTATATTTATTTTTATTGGGGCTGCTTAAAAGAAAAAGTCAACAAAAAACCAATCGCAACAATACAATAACTACGTCAACGTGTTTTGGACGCGGCTCGAGAAATTGGAGAGTGCATGTATTCGCTGCTATTAAAAATGTCATTCATAAGAAAATGGAGAGCCTGTATCAGAGTAGGGGGCAAACAAACATTTAAAATTAAAATTTAAAGTTACAGCCTATATACGTCTCACGGCTGGGCACAGGCCTCCCCTCATTTCTGAGAGGGTTTTAGGACAAGGAAGTGTCCGCCGCGCTGCCCCAATGCGTGTTGGCGAACTTAACGTGCTTTGAAATTTTTTTTTTCTTTTTCACACATGCAGGTTTCCTCAAGATGTTTTCCTTCACCGCCGAGCATGTGGTAAATCAACACTTAAAATTGTAATTAACAATTTCATTGGTGCCGGCGGGGATCGAACCCGGGTTGCTCGCGTACTGTGAAATTTACAACGAGCGCTAACCATCTGAGCTACCACGATTCTATTTTTGAACGTTTATTATAACTAAAATAACCGATATGGAATTTTGGTATTAATTATTATTACACCCCAACCACCACACAGAAACACTCCTACAGATTTCCGTAGCAAATGTCTAATAAGAAAAAGCAATAACTCAGTAATTTGACAACAAAAAAAATTTAGTTTATTACCGTTTTAGAATCTGCATGACAGGTAACTCAAACTTCGTAATTGTGAAATCGAAAATTAAAATTTTTATTTTTAAGTATTTAAAAATAAACAGTTACAGCTAGAAATATTTTGTTATGCGTGATAGCAAGGTGAAATATTCACGGTTACTTCCAGAGAAAATCAATTGGTTATATTCAATAGCTAATAAATTTGTAGCCGTAGTACTTAATAATGTGAACGGAGGTATCAAATTACATACTTTAAAAAAAGTATTTTTTTTTCAGTCTGCTACAGATATTTTTTTCGTTTTATTTTTTTGTGAATGGCCGAAGTGCCACCTGACTAGTACCTACGGGGTTATATAACTGGATAACCTGTATATAAATAAGTTCAAAATATATTACTCAATTTCCGTGCCCAGTAAAAGTCACCCTTTTCAGAGCTTCGAGACGGGCTGTCCGTGGGTCGATCACACACGGAATGAGTACAGTCTCATAATACGTGTACATTTACGTATAATAATGCATTCAGAATGCTAATGGGCTGCCCAGATTTAGCAGCGTAACAGTGACATTCGCTGAGGAGCGTGTAGACTGCTTTTATACTACTATGCAAAAGCGGTGCACATCCTTATTGTGCAGAGCCCGGACCAGTTCCAATAGCGTCCTGAGGGCATTTGATGACAGATTCGATTGTCTGTACTTGAATCACTGCTGTATGGATTACGTGCTCATTGACAGATCTCATTAGATTAAGTAGGCTTTAGTTTATTTTAGTTTTATAACAAATACGTTTAAGATACTTGTATTACTAACACTTATGATCAACGATGGTCGAAATAAAACATTTTTATTTATTATTTCACTTTTTAAAATATCCCAACTGAAAAAGGAAAGTTATTACATCAACATTATGTCTACATTTATTAAACACAAATGAAAATAACATAATGTGAGATCTTGCAAGTATTAGTTAATAAAGTAAAAGCGTACAAGTTATGTTTAATTGCTTGTATTTTATTTATTATTAGAATGTAAATAGGAATATTTATTACAGATGTTTTCTACCACATAGAAACATACTGTACTTAAACCATTAATCCAATGAAGGCTTCCCGCTGATGGTTTTCCGATTTTATTAACCGCGAAGCAGTTGCCGCTTGATTAAACTGCACGGTGGAGCAAAATGAATCTTTAACTTGAACAAATCCATATTTCGTTAATAATGAAATTACTGGAGCAGAAAGTCATATTATAATATGTGATAAATAAATATCAGACATCAATCTGCTCCCGTACTAAGAAATTCAAAGCGATTACCCTGCTCCTTAGTTGCCACGGCTCTCCGACCAACCTTAGGCATGGGAAATACTTTATTTTACATTGCATGTATACAAAGGTATAGGAGTTGAGAGAAGATTAAGAATGGAAAGACCAAAAACCAAATATTTTATTGTGCGAGTAATGTGCAAATGTGTTCGCAAAATAATACTACATCATATTAATGTAAAAAATAGATAATACTCTTGTGTAATACTCGTTACAATAATCGAATCGAAAGCTACTGGTGGTGTATTATTGTTTCGCTGCCGAACATATATCTGAAGCAGAGGGTAAGAAGAGCGGTAATGATGATGATGATGCTGATGACGCTGATAATATTAAAATAAAATATTATCAGCTGATAATATTAAAATAAAATATGTATATGATACGATAATATAAAAAAAATATATATAGAAAAAAATATGATAATATAAAATACTTTAAACTAGAGATGCGCCGAGTACTCGTTGATTACTCGCGGTACTCGGCGTATTAGGTATTCATTTACTCGGCCGAAAAACTCGGATAAAGTTATGAATACTCGGTTAGTATATTAAGTATAGCGGCCTGTGTACGCTTATATAATTGAATTTTCACTTTTATCGGCAGTCCTAATGACTGCCTCTGTTTTTTTCTGTCATTTTATAAGGTTAATATTATATAGCATTGTAGCGGAGCTGTTGTCGCGCCACAAGCGAAACGCACCGAAGACTAAATCACGCTATTTAAGTTCCGAAGTACTGAGCTATATATAAAAATAGCTTCAAATTATCTCATGGAGCGTTGGACGCTCCCCGGGCAGAACACATTGCCCGGCGGGAGATATCCCCTTTTTATTCCGCGGCGAAAGTGGTGACCAACCAACGTGATTTCAACACGCAACGTGCAACCTTCGGAAACCTCAGCTTCAAGCTTTCGTCAACGTCCGCAAGTACCCCATCCATTCGTTCCCAAGCAGATATTGTCTGCTGTCTTCAGATCGTGCAAGGCCATATCTTAGCTTTACAAGGATCATCACAGTAGTGAAATAATGCTTCCCGTTCCTGAAGCTGCTCAATGCACTACAGAATTCGGCACGACTCTGAGCCTTACTGCTTGCCTCTGCATCACGCCACTCGCAGATTAGCTTGCCGTCTTCTCAACTCACCGCAGACTAAAAGGCAATCCCTGGCACTTGCACATTCGTCGACAACTAAACCGCACCATCGACCTCCGATCTGAGCAGTGGGTTGATGTGGAGGCTCTGTGATCGCGCCAAAAGCGAAACGCACCGAAGCCTTAATCACGCTATCAAAGTTCCTAAGTAGTGCTCTATATATGGAACAGTTTTGTACAAACACGCAGAGCGTTGGCGCGCCCTCTCCCACGCTCCCCGAGCTGAACACCTTTCGCGGTGGGAGATCTTCTCTTTTCCTGCCACGGCTAAAGCATATATTAGGTCTTTACCTATGAAATTGCAATAAATTCTTCAAAGGCATTTTGTACTGCCTCTCGGGTATTGAATTTTTTTCACGCTGAAAAGCTATCCAAATTCTGGTAAAAGTGGAAGTCTGTAGGCGCAAGGTCTGGTGAGTACGGTGGATGACTTGTAACTTGGAGACCGTCTATTGTGTAGTATGAGGTAGCGCGTTGTCGTGCAGGAGCAGCGGGTACGAGCGATTGACCAAAGCTTGTTGGAGACGTGCGAGTTTCTCCATCATTGTATTCAGTTATTCATAGTACACATTTGCAGTAATGCTCATCCCGTTTGGTAAGAAGCTGTGACGAATCACACCGACGCTAGACCACTAAACAGTGACATTTCTAGGGTAAGTTTTCGTTTAGGGTATTGTTTAGGTGCTGAACCACGATCCAACCAACTTGCTGAGCGCTTGCGATTGTCAAATAGAATCCATTTTTGTCGCACGTAACAATGCGGTTCAAAATTCAAGTAGATTGAGTATCATCAGCCTCCACAATCACCTTTAATTCGCCAATGTCGACCAAAGTTTTCGGACGACCACGGAGTTCATTTTTCAAGTCGAAATTTCCAGAACGAAAGCGGTCAAACCAATAAAGGTAGTGTATTCGTTTGTAGTATTCGCCCCATAACCGTCGTTGATGTTGCGTGCCGCTTGTGCCGCGTTGCTATTACGACGTTACTCATATTCCATACGTATCCATGATGACGAAAAAGATTCAAATGCGATGAAAATATAACGCTAATCAATAAAGAAATTACTAATTTTGAATAAAGAATTCCATGATTTTAAAATAAAATTAATTTGAAATTAGAATTTAGCCAAACAAAAATTATTTTGATTTGAAATGGCTAGTACTACAGACCTATTATTTGGTGAATAGAAAACACATCTATTAAGTAGAACCACAGTAAACATATTACATACACATAGCTAACTGAACTCCATACAAACGTTCGAATCGACGCATGCAAACATACACGCAGTGCTACTATATTTCCAATCGAGTCTCGCAATGCAGTTAGTCGGATGTCGTTTTTCCTCAGAATATTTTTAAGCAAGCTTTGCTTATTTATACTCTAAGTGTTTCTCAGTAAAATTTTATTTTAATTTTTACTTACGCCTTGAACTGAGTAAACCCATATTTACTTAGAGGCAGGATCCGATTCCAACAATCATCTAGACGAATGTATTACGTGTATATTCTCGTTCCGGGAGTTTCACAAGTATTAGATGCAATATTGTGGCACTATTGTTCATGCGTGGTTGGAAAACGGAGCTTAGGTTGCTGTTCCCATGTGATGTCCATCATATGGTACATGAGACGCCTGCACAATTCTTAGATACGATTATCCGACACGAAATTGAGAATGAAATAAACGAAGAAATCTAAAAATATATTATAATTACAATGTAATAAATGTGTAATTGCAGGGTAATAAATATAATACAGTATAATATATATTTTTATAATTTTTAGAGGCATTGATGTATTGACTAAAACGAATCCATTATGTTCAAATTCAAAATCCTGATAGTAGTTTATGAATAAATGGGGACCACCCCAAACAGTGGGGAAAATGGCAGGAAGAAGTGTATTTAATTATATGAACTACTTTTTTTACTTATGATCACACTAAATAACCTTTTATCACTCTAAATAAATTTATACGTGGGAGAACCACGCTGCAGCTATATTATGGTTGTAGCACAAATTGGTCGGCTAGACCGGGGTAGGACAGACCACGCTCTCATTGAATACCAGCGTAAAATAGCAGCTGAATGCTGCCGTGTTCGTATGGTGAGTGTAGAGAACCAGAGACCCCTTTTACTGGAAACGAGGCGTTCCATCTAAGACCTCAGGGGTGACAACGCATCTGCATTTTTAAATGTAGATGTCTATGGGCCACTGCATCCAATTACCATCAGGTGGACTATGCGCTCGTTTGTCACCCTTATTCTAGTAAAAAACATAAAATAAGGCTATTGGTAACATAGAAAATTAATAGATTTATTTTTCGACATTTTACGTCTTCTAATTAATAATTAACTTTAGTTAATTTATACAATATATTTTAACTTGAAAAAGAACAAGAAGAAAAAGACATGTAGGTACATTATAGATTAACTTTAGAGGCCTCCCCCGTAGTTTGCCTCATAGGGGGAATATTTGCCATAGTTGCCACGCTTGACATACGATAACCTGTCCACAACCACAGATAACCACAGTTTTTATTATTTTAAGATATTATCACGAAGATTTTGCTGCCATATTTCTGTTTCTTTTTCGACACCCACCGGATGATATGGGCAGTGGATTCTCTTACGCCGTAACTGCACGGTGAGAACTACAGCTGAACATAGATTCCCATAGATTGCCATAGATAGATTAGGTATAAGATATTGGTATTGAAGTCGTCGAGATAATGGGATTTTTTGACAAAATATTTATAATTATTATTAGGGTTGACTGGTAAAGAATGCCATAAGGCATTAATTCCACTATTTTTAAATCTTACTTGAAGGTTTTTGCAATAAAGGATAAATAAATATTACACTATTACTTTTTGAGTTTAAACCGAGGTGTAGTTTAAAAAATTATAATTAGGCCCAAAGTATTAAAGCTTCAAACCAAGTAAATATATAGCTAGTTAAAATAGTGTGCTAAGCCAAAGTTCAAGCGAGCGAATCTGCAGGAAGTAGGTATTATATGATATTTTAACAGTATTTGTTTCGAATTTTTATAGAGCAACCAATTAGAAAAAAATATTTTCTTTAAATTATTTAGAAAGAGCAGCCGTTTTTTCCAAACGGCTTTTAAATTCTACACAGGTACACAGCAACGGACTGCCAGGTCCATAAAATGTCAAGAGCCTTTTCAGCGTTTCTATTTATCGGTTAACACCCTTTTGTATATCAAAAAACAAGAACAATTTTATTCCAGAAAACTGAAAAGCCTTTTTTTAAATAAAGGCTGTATTGATTATATAACAGTAATATCGGATCACAATATGTAATTTTAATAAACAGAAAATCACCTTTGAAATATCACACACCAAAACCTTGTGAAATTGGAGATATCTTTTTCAAAATATATAGCATTGCTGAGTGACGATGACCATAATATGGGTCATTAACATAGGCTTCTCCTAAATCGGGTGTCTAATGTTCTACATTTTATAAAATTGGTTATTACCTGGCACTTACGTAACGAAGACGGGTACTATACTCGTATATTATACTAGTATGAAGTTTAACTAAGAATTTTTCAAATAGTTCCACTTTGCTTTTTATGTAAAGGAAATCATAAATCTAACTGTATCAATATCCTTACATTTAACATGTACTGTATAAAAATAACTCTCACTCAGTTCTGGGTTTGCTGCCTTAAAACGAGAGATCAGATAGGTGATACCAGTGATGTTGAAGTATTATTTGTGTTGACTGAAATGGAAAACTATGCTTCAAATGCGTCTAGATCTAGATAATCAATATTTTTATTCACTCGTATAATACACAAAATACATAGGTACATATTAAATACACTTTATTCAATCAAATATTAACAAAAAATATTAGCGGTATTATTTTTTTTTATCATAAAATACTATACCACGTTCGAAAGTAAACTATGATAAACATGTGTAAGATCTGAACTAACATCGAACTTTCACCCTTTTGTTTACAATCTGTGGTACAAAAAAGTAAATGTTTTAAAGAAATTGTAAATACATATTTAGAAATTTTTAATATCTTTTTACAATTCATGAAGTAAGTACATTATAGATTGTTTAAATTATCGTCATATTTAAATTTTTATTAGCCGTTAACTGAATATTATAAGGCAATACATCCGCGAATATTTGTTTACATATTGTTCGATAAAATATAATTTACATTTAGTAAGCGAAAAATAAAGGTCGATGTCTATTCGGACTTCGGACCCAAAGAGTATAATATAATCGCTGTTTGGGGTTTGTACTATAGTATGATATTGTCATATGAACTGTCAAAACGAACGACGAAATTGAAAGAAACGACACAAAATACATGCGCGAAATCTTAGCGAAATCGTTACAGAGGGCTTTGTTCACTTTCTTCGACTTTCACAATTGCTTTAGTTAATGTTCTGAGGTTCGACTAACAGATGTTCGTAGTTTGTTGATCACAATAAAAAGTTGTGAAACACTGCAATATCAGCTCGTTATTCGTACAGGGCTGCAAATAGCACTCGTTATCAATAACAGTTGTTTAAATATAGGAACCAGGTATTACTAAAATATATAAGGTACTGAACGTTTATCTAGAATATTACCAATAATTTTATGAATTTCATTAAGCTAATTCTTTCGTGAAAGTGAGTACTTATCCGACTGCTTACACTGTGATAGATATCGATTGTACATTAAATAATATTATTTACGGCATTCGTGTATCAGTATCAAAAACAGGCCAAAATCGTCGATCGGGTTGGATACTATTGTGTATAATGTCTCTTATTATTTTGTGGCCGTGAAAGGAAAAGGGGAGATCTCCCGCCGGTCAAGGTATTCAGCCCGAGGAGCAGCCAACGCTCCAAGTGGTAGTTCGGAGCTATTCTATATATACTGTTTTTGCTTCACAACTTTGATAGCGCGATTTAGGCTTCGATGTATTTTCGCTTGTGGCGCGACGACAGCGCCGCCACAATTTTATTTATCGACTTCAAAATAATTTTATTTCTATTTTAATTTCTTACATATTTTTTTTAAATAGTATGATAAAAGAATAAAATTAAGAGCGATTTTATTCCAACATGCAAAGGTTCATTTGCTCTTTCGATATTAGCTTAGCACTAAAAACATCGTATTGTTGATTTTGCTCTTCATATGTAGTGTTCTTTTTTACTGTCAATATTTAGAAAGTAGCAACTAACTCGTTTACAAACGAACTAAAATCATAAAATTCCTGATAAAGCTGGCTTGCTAATATTTTACTACGATTTGCATTTAAAGAAGGACACTAATAAAGTTTAAGCTATTTGACTACAAAGTTAATGTTACAGCAGAATAAGTATAAAGTGCAATTATTTAATTTACGTAAAGATTTTAAAATACATACATTACAATAATGAACGTTTACAAAAGAAACAGCAAACAAATAATTAAAACAATAAATTATATATTTGTTGCTTTACATTATTTATTGCATCTTGCATTTTTTGACCTTATTATACGAAATTGTACGTGCTAGAGCCTTGCCGCAGCTTTAGAGTTTAAGTACGAATAGCTTGCTTGATCCGGGAAGTACCACGCTATCACAGAATACCAGCGTAAAATAGTAGCTGAATGCCGCTGTGTTTCGTATGGTGAGTGTAGAGAATCGGAGACCCTTTTTTCTTGAAACGAAGTATTCCATCTCAGTCCTCATGGGTGACAACACATCTGTATTTTGATTGTTAATCGAGAATAGATACAAGTATCTTAGGGCCACGGCATCCACTTACCATCAAGTGAACTGTGTGCTCGTTTGTTACACGAACTCAATAAAAAAATATTTTAATAAGTAGATGCTAACAAGGAGGAACTATACCGCATCTGCACTTGTATCACAGCTTCTTACAATAATTTTAAGGTGATTGAATATAAGGAAAAACAAATCATATAAATTAAGTAAAGAACTTTATAATCCAAGACAATAGTAGGCATTTCGACCTGTAAGTCGAAAGCTGCCTTTGATTATACTAGACAAATTGAATATCGTACCTGTTCCACGCTAACAATACTGAACTAATTCATGCCATAACAACAATACTCATACCAATAATTCAAGAGCATTGTCTCTGTTAATTATAGTTTAAGGTTTGGCTCAGCTTTTCACATAAATTATAGAAAAAAATATCTATCACTTAATTAATTGCATCGTGTTACCCAACTTTTATTTCAACATCTTCTACATCATCAGCCCGTAATAGTCCAATGTGGGACATGAGCCTCTCCCGTGCTTGGGAGAACTTGCGTTAACGTTAACGCTTGGCTTTATAGTTATACTTGTCAAGCGTATATACGTATAGGCGCTACAAATCGCTATTACTAACGCCAGGTCTCGGTCCTGGAAAAAGCTTCTGGAGGATTCAACGAAGATCCCTGGAGACGTCCATACAAGATGGTGCTGGGAAAACTCCAGCACTGGTCGCCCCTCTTGACGGAGACTCTCGATCCGGATCTCCTGGGAAGGGTGATCAGCACGCTCTTCCCAGAGAACCGGTCAAGTCCCTCAGATCACCTAGCATCGTCATGGGAGTGGCAAGATGAGATGGGGGTGACCGTCGAAGAGCTGGTTTGAGCTGTTAGCCACATAAAAGCCCGGAACACAGCACCAGCGCCCAACGGAATACCGGGCCGGACCCTAGTGCTGAGTCTGGCTGCCCTAGGGGACAAGCTTAGGCAGCTGTTCACCGGCTGTCTGCGGTGTGCCATGTTCCCCACAGCCTGAAAAAAGGCAAGGTTGGTCCTCTTGAAGAAGGAGAGGGCCAATCGTCTCAATAGGCATCTGTCGCGCGTTGGTCCTAATTTGGCTGATAGCCAGTTTGGGTTTCGACGGGAGCGTTCCACTGTAGATGCGATTATGCGCGTCCGCTCCCTGTCGAAACAAGCAGTATCCCAGGGTGTCGTGACGTTGACGATAAGTCTTGATATCGTCAACGCCTTTAACTCTCTACCCCGGGAATAATCAGGAGGGCACTAGCACATCATCAGGTGCCCCTCTACCTGTAAGGTATTATCGGAGTACTACTTGCACGACAGGTACATTCTGTACATGGGGCAAGATGGTAGGAAGATTAGGGAGATCAAACGTGGTCTTCCATAGGGCTCGGTGCTGGGGCCGCTATTGTGGAACCTCGCCTATGATGCGGTTCTGCGAATCGATCTTCCCGTTGTCGTAGATATCATCTGTTATGCTGACGACACATTGTTGCTCGCCAGCGGGATCACTTTCGAGAAGGCCAAGGAGCTCACCGAACTCGACGGAAGTCGTCATCGCCAAAATCCACTAGTTGGGATTAGAAATAGCGCTTCACAAGACTGATGCCCTATGGATTCATAAATTACCACGGGGCAGGGAACCATCCGACTCGTGCGTCCACGTGGGTGTGTCTGAAGTCAGAGTGGGGAGATACATTAAGTACCTTGGCCTCCACTTGGACAGTCGCTGGGGCTTCGAAGAACATTTCAAGCGCCTAGTCCCCCGGATCGAAAGGGTAGCGGGTGCTATGCAATAGACTGCTGCCCAATCTAGGGGTACCGATGGACGAAGTACGTCACCTCTATGCGGGAGTTATATGGTCCGTAGCTCTGTATGGAGCGCCTGTATGGGCATAAAGGCTGGCCATCGGACGCTGTACAACAAAAACCTACAGTGTCTAGCGGAGGATGGCCATACGGATCGTACGAGGGTATCGCACTATATCCTTTGAGGCAGCGACGATCCTGGCTCACTTTCCACCTCAAGACATACTGGTGGGCATGGACGCGAGGGTATATGACCGGAGCCGTGCCCTCCGCCAGAGCAGTGGTAGTGAGCCAGAAGAGGCGAATCAATTAAACGGCAGGAACGACAAAACGCTTTGGCAACATGGCGCACTCGGCTCGAGGAGCGCTATGAACGCAAACGCGTCATTGATGCAGTCCTGCTGGTCTCCGAAGCTTGGATACAGCGACGAGTAGGAAGACTCACATATAGACTTACACAGATAACTACCTGGCACGGGTGCATCGGTGATTATCTGTGTAAGATCGGACGCGAGTCGACGGCGAACTGCTTGCACTGCGGTGGACGGGACCAGGACTCCGCGTCCCATACGCTCGCGGTATGTCCAGCATGGGAAAAGGAGCGGACGATCCTGGTAAACCAAATCGGGTGGAACCTCTCCCTGCCAGCAGTCGTGTCGGCGATACTGAGCGAGGATTCGGCGTGGAGGGCCGTAGCTACCTTCTGTGAATCCGTTATGGTTCAGAAGGAGGCTGTTGAGCGGGATTGGGAGAGGCGGATCCCACTCGGAGACGACGTCGCCAAGGCGTTCGTCACGGCCCTCCTCTTGTAAACGGTGTTCCCCTATCAGAAACGGGGCCTCCGGGGTTGCAGACACTCGTGGCGGGGGCCCCGAACGCCTAGAGATGTAACCCACGAGGTAGACGAAATCTTGGAAGTGGTCCCGAGACATCGTGATAGCACTGCGTGGGAGCTAGGGGCAGAAAGAACTGCCCCCGGGACATACTTTAATTAAGCAAAGCGAGAGAGGGGTTCCGGTTGCGTTCCGAATGGAGATCCCGGGACCCCTCTAAACGCTGATGGTGACCACCGTAGGGTTTACCAGTTTTTAAGCCAGTAGGAGTCCGGCATAACCTTCTCGTTGTCCCCGCAGGAGAAATTATCGATGAGGATATCCCCACGATTTAAAAAAGGTATTTTACGTCTGACGTAAGCGAAGTGGTTATACCGCCATTTTTTTATATAGGATAAGGGTGACAAGCGAGCACACAGTCCACCTGATGGTAAGTGGTAGCTGTGGCCCATAGACATCTACATCTATCCTCGTTTGCGAATCATAATGCAGATGCGTTGTCACCCCTGAGGACGAAGATGGAATGCCTCGTATCTAGTAAAAAGGGTCTCCGGTTCTCTACACTTACCATACGAAATACAGCAGCAGTAAGCATTTATCGGAAGCCTTTATCGAAAGAAGATTTTTCTGACATTTCCTATTGTCGTTTGGTGTCGACGTTCAGTCCATTACTCCATATCACCCCGTAGCTATTGTGAGGGGCGAATATGGGAAATACCAAAAAAATTCATCATAACACAATAAATCTGAGAACATCAGAGAAAAAGAATAAAATTTTGAGTCCTTTTAATACGACCATCTGCCAAATAATATGTTGTTATACATGCTTAAGCAGACCTAGTAACAAAAAATATACCTTTTTTCATTTAATCAAATGAGAGCTTTATTTTCCTTGGTGTAATTATTGACTTCACAACACCTGAAATTTTTCAGGGAAAAAACATGGGCGACGCTAGTAAAGTTAACAACATCTTTATATAAGAGTATTATGATTATGTTGCCATTTGCCAGATGCTACAAAATTTCACATGCATTTAGTTCAAAGGTCCGTCATCGTTTACTATGCTTTATATAATATGGAAGAATGTAGAAGAAAAATAATTTGGAAAATCCAAAAGTGCATACCTCGAACGCTCATGTAATGTTCTGAATACAATAGTGAAATTCAAAAGACTTCCTAAGGATTAAAATCTAAAGCTAATAAAAAAAGTGATAAGTTCAGTTTTAAGTTAAAGTTCAATTGTTCACATCCATACCGACCAACTAACATCCAAGTTAAATTATTTTTAATTAACTTTTTTTTAATAATTATCGAAATAAATAATCTTATAACGTCAGAAGTATTAATTGAAATATCCTCTTGCTATTGGTTTACTCTTTTTTATAAGTGCAATATAAAGCTGGTGGAAGTGATTTAAGTTGAGTAGTTCGCGATTTATAGATATGGTGATAATAGATCACTACATCTCCGCTTCGCGTTCGATGTGTGCAAAAAACAGAACTAATTTCGGTCACGGTGGCCACTCTCAATGGAAACTAGCCATGTGCGCAGGATAGAATTATAGTGTCCGAGTTTATGCACAAGCTCATTTGCACTCTGTATCCCTTACTCTCATAGTCCGTTACGATGGCAACCCGACTCGACCAGCGAGAGTTCAGGCATAGGATCAACGGTTTTACGTGCGTTTTATACCGCCTACGTCGCCATCTTGTGACAGAGCTATCTAAATTAACTCTCTATTTCCACCAAATTGATAGTTACGCTGCAGCAAAAATAATTATACTCGTTTGCATAGAATACCAGCGTAATGCTGTGTTTCTGATGATGAGTAACAGTTAATGCAGCATTTCACTTTTATCTTTATGGCTTATCTCGCCTCTGAATTTTGATTCTTAATTAAAGATTATTGTGGGTTGAATAAAATGAATTTTATGGATTTTATCGAGTTTAATTTTTACTTTTTTAATTCCCGGCGTTTCGGGCGCTCTACAGCACCCATGGTCACGGGGGTCACTCAGGTGTTTGACATCCCGATGTCATAGTTATGGATAGGGGTATCCTTCATACCTTCAATTTTTAAATATTAACGTCGTCGGGTAATAAAAAATTACAATTAATTAGATAAAATCCATAACATTAGTTTAATTCAATGTGTAGTATTCGCGTAAATTTAAGAAATTATGATGGATCTCGTAGGTGTTGATAAGTGTGATTACCATTTGCTCGTTTCCCCTTACTTCTAAAAAAAAATGTAGAATATTCAAAAAATTCAATCAAACAAATCCATAATCATAGTCATATCGTTAGTAATTTGATTGTTATAAACTTTTTACTTCGCTAAGGTATTATGCCGATTTTGCACTTTAAGTTACGTTTACTTTATTGTTTCGTTTAATCAACCGACTGCTGCTTCGAGGTTAATAAAAGCGGGAAGCCCCTTCGTCAGAGAATGGTCCATCAAACATTAAATAGTAAAATAGGCCGTTTCGATCGAACAATGGTTGTTTTATCTTTTCGTAGAATGAAAACGTGTTCGATTTTTGTTACTCCGGATAACATTAATAGGAAAAATCTATTAACACTCATTACGCGTGTTTGCTTGTACTTTATAATATATATTCTAGGAAGTACGTTGAGTTGCGGCAGTATGAAAAAGTTCGAACTATAGGAAATAAAGAAGCCCGAACTATAAGAGAATTTGCTCAAAGGACTCCTGTCAACGATTTTGAAGAAAGCAAACACTGCATCGCAGAACAATTTTACTCTCTTTATCCGCACAAATTTTAAATTAATGACAACCATAATATTATATCAATCAATAGGATTGTGTCATTGCCGAAACGTGTCATTAAAGAAGACTGCGAGTAACTAACCATGCACTCCCTAAATCCATTGTATAAATTGCAGGAAAAAGCAGGTTTAAAAACAGTCATTGTAGTTTTTTTATTAACAACAAAGAACGTAGCAGATGTGTTTTCACCTCCGAAGTCTAAGGTGAAATGACTCACATCCTGCATTATTTTAGTTTTTTTTTACCCTCACACTGTGATTTTCTCTCTATCATAGCGGCAGTTTACAAACATAAATTGCACAAGAACAAACATCCAGACCGGGCGGGGGTTAGTCTACTCCTAATTCTCACATTTTTACATTATCAGTGGGACTAGATTAACACCTATTCTGCTCTCCTGTCCGGCGAGCAGTTTGGCGAATGGCTCCGGGGGAGAGCGCAGGTCGTGTTAATCACCAGGCCAAGTCTGAGGAGTTCTTCCTTCACGTGGTTGCCGCCTGTTATTTCGTCTGGTACAATAGGAAACAGACAGAACAGAAACGCTCAGAAGATCCTCATTTTCTTTTCTTTTTATCTCACCCCCTTTTTTTCATGGTGTTAAACGTAGCGTGCCGATGGATGCGTGGCTGGGGGGAGTCCAGTCCCAAACGGTGCCTACCCGAGACCAGGGCGATTCGGATAGTATTTTAGCCCTTCCCCCGGCATGCGGGGCTCTTCCGGGGGTGACCGAATTTTTCCCTAGCTAGTCGTGGGACCAAAATGGACGAAGATCGACATTTTGAAAAAATTAACTTTAACTGTCTGTAGGTCTGCAACTCTACGCCCAAACCTAGGACGAGCCGAGAAGTGGAGGGCACGTCTGCAGCCGAACCACAGTCGGAAACGAACCAGGGAGGGGAAAAGAAAAAGTTCACTAAGCCTTATAAGCTTATGCAGCACGGAAGAGGTACCGAAGGCTGATAGCAGCTGATATAGGAGCCGAAGAGGCTTTCTCTCTCTGCCAGAAGCCCTGGGATGAAATTTCTCTGCCCAAACCTCTACCAATTCCGAAGGCGAAAAAACGCAGTCGTGATTTGTCGAGTCGACAGTTTGTGATTAGAGCATCACCAACTTATGAAACTGTTGCTTTTAGGGATCCAAAAGTGACCTCCTGGGATGTCTATAGAGATAGCCTAAGGAGGAATTTGGAAACGTTTCCTAAAAGCATAAAAACGATTTAAAGGTCTGGAGTTAGCGGCGGAGACGGTAACCGTAGGTATCCGTGAAGCTTTCGAAGACAGTTGTCCCGTCAAAACCAAGACCTCAACACGAAAAGTTCCTTGGTGGAACACTAAGCTAAAGCAGCTGAGGGTAAAGACCAGGAAACTATTCCATAGGGCTAAAAAAACCAAAGAATGGGATATTTATAATGCAACCCTACCCAATTATAATAAAGAAGTTAGGAAAGCTAAGAGAGCATCGTGGAGGAAGCTATGCGAGGAAGTTGAGTCTTTGCCTCGCAGTGCAAGACTACACAAAATGCTATCGAAAGCTAAACCTAATCAGATCGGGCTTCTTAAAAAGCCTGATAGTAACTTCACTAATAGTGAAACGGAAACACTGGAGCTACTAGCGTCAACCCATTTCCCAGGGTCACATATGACTCTGACCTCGAACTCTTTCATAGCCCTGCGAAGGCCTTGTAATGAGGACTGGTGTAGGGCTACAAAGATAATAAGGCCAAGCCTGGTGCAGTGGGCTGTTGACTCCTTTAAACCATATAAGACAAGTGGGGAGGATGGAATAATGCCCATCCATCTACATAGGGGTATTGATACTCTTCTTCCTTATCTGGTGAAAATCTTCAGAGCAAGTTATGCATGGGGATATATTCCAGAACGATGGACAATTGTCCTAATATTTATACCTAAAGCTGGTAGAAAGGACTACGCTTTACCAAAGTCCTTTAGACCTATAAGCCTTTCTTCCTTTCTTCTTAAGACATTGGAAAAGGTTATAGATAGATATATTAGGGATGTAGCTCTAGCTACGAGACCTATTCACTACAACCAGTATGCTTACCGCAGAGGCAAATCTACGGAAACAGCCCTGATCAGTGTTATTAACAGGGTCGAAAAAGCGCTGGAGGATAAAGAAATAGCTCTTTGTGCCTTTCTAGACATTGAGGGCGCCTTCGACAGTAGCCCTACATCACTGCTGGTTGGAGGCCTGACATTTAAAAATATTGACCCCACAACCATCAGGTGGGTGAAGTCGATGCCCTCAAACAGAAAGGCAAAAATAGAGCTGTTTCAAACTTTGATTGTGATTGCAACTACAAGAGGCTGTCCACAAGGTGGTGTTTTGTCACCCCTCCTTTGGACTCTTGCGGCTGACCAATTATTGTACAAGATGGCAGACCTTCGCATTGACACACTGGGTTATGCTGATGACCTTGTGATCATTGCGAGGGGCTTTTGCCAAAGTACTTTATCATTAATCATTCAAAGAGCCCTAAACACCATAAATAACAGGTGCAGGGATAACAGTTTATCAGTGAATGCTGATAAAACTGTTATAATACCCTTTACCAAAAAGAGACGGTTGGACAAATTAGTCACACCAAAACTTAATGGTAAAGAAGTACCATTCTCCACTGAATTTAAGTACTTGGGCGTAACAATCGACCAAAAACTAACGTGGAACTCTCCTTAGCTATGTATGTCATAAGGCTAAAATTGCTTTAGGTACGTGCAGTCGCATGGTCGGGAACAACTGGGGCTTGCGTCCCAGTATGATCCTATGGCTGTACAGCAGCATAGTGAGGCCGATTCTTACCTACGCCTCCACTGTCTGGTGTAAGGCGAACCAAAAGACGACTGCGGACAGACAAAATAGTCTACAAAGGACTGCCTGCTTAACGGCAACTGGAGCGATGCGATCATCGCCTGGAGCGGCCCTTAATGCTCTTCTAGGTCTAACGCCCCTTGATCTATACTTAGACAAGGAGGCGAAGGCTAGTTTGTATAGGATTAACGCTCAAGGCGGTTTGAGCTTGCTTTCCTATAGATTGAGATCCATGTTCGGCTCAATCAAGGAAACACCGGTCTTATGCATGATCTCAGATATCATGCGTCCACTATATACTTTCAACAAAAAGTATACAGTGAAACTACCCTCCAGAGAAGACTGGCTAAATGGACAGGTCATCTGTGAGGTCGGTAGCCTTATATGGTATACCGATGGGTCAAAAATGGGCCTCAACGTAGGCTTTGGAATTTATGGAGAACGCCCCAAATTCAAATTTAGTATGAATTTGGGTAGATTCACCTCTATCTTCCAGGCAAAAATTTTCGCTGTACTTCAGTGTGCGGAAATCAATCTGCAAAAACACTACGTTAACCATATAATCTATATTAACTCTAATAATCTAGCAGCATACGTTTTTATACGTGGTAGAGCCATGCTGCAGCTATATTATGGTTGTAGCACGAATGGGTCGGCTAGACCGGGGAAGGACCACGCTCTCACAGAATACCAGCGTAAAATAGCGGCTTAATGCTGCTGTGTTTCGTGTGGTGAGTGTAGAGAACCGGAGACCCTTTTTACTGGAAACGAGGCATTCCATCGTAGTCCTAAGGGGGACAACGCATTTGCATTTTGATTCTTACTCGAAGATAAATGTAGATGTCTATGGGCCACTGCATCCACTTACCATCAGGTGGTCTGTGTGCTCGTTTGTCACCCCATTCTATAAAAAAAAAAAGCACTGCTAGCGCTGAGATCAAACTTGGTGAACTCGAAGCTAGTTGGAGACTACGTGAACCGTCTAAACGCCGTGGAAGGTAACAACAAGGTCGTTTTAAGATGGGTTCCGGGTCACGCGGGTATTGCAGGCAATGAAACTGCCGACAAGCTCGCACGGGAGGGCTCAAAGAGTACACAATTTGGACCCGAGCCATTTTGTGGAATCTCAAAAAGCCTCGCCTGATTGACCCTGGAAACTCTTTACCACAATAAATCACTGAAGATCTGGTCTGATACACCAGGCTTCATCATCATCATCATTACAGCCCTTCACAAGTCCACTGCTGAACATAGGCCTCCCCCACGGAATGCCACAAAGCACGGTCCCGAGCCACCTGCATCCATTGAATTCCTGCATGTCTTACCAGGTCGTCACTCCATCTAGTGGGGGGACGCTCTACACTTCGCCTGCCGGTACGAGGCTGCCACTCGAGAACCTTTCTTCCCCATCGGTTGTCGGTTCTTCGAGCTATATGGCCGGCCCATTGCCACTTCAGCTTACTAATCCTTTGGGCTATGTCGGTTACTCTGGTTCTACTGCGGATATCCTCATTTCTAAGTTTATCACAGTATTTTTTTTTACACCAGGCTTAAAACATTCTAAAACCTTAATCCGGGCTTTCGATCGTAAATTCGCTTCGAAAGCCCTGGGATTGCCTGGGAAGAGCCCTGACTGGACACTGTTGACTTAAAAAGCACATGTCCATCCTGGGACTAAGCAACTCAAGGATGTGCCGGTTTTGCTCCCTAGAGGAGGAAACGCCTTTACACATCCTGACAAATTGCGGACCCTTAATGCGCAAACGCAGCACTCATCTGGGAAACTATGTACTTCGCCCAGAAGAAGTGAAATTACTCACAGCTAAGCAACTCCTTCTATTCATTGAGGACGTAGGGCTTAGCAGTGAACTGTAGACATAGCAGCGATTACAATAGATCTTTTAGGTCGCAGTGATACTGGTCTCTCTAGACCTGCATAGCTGCTCGTACATAATATAAAAAAAAAAAGAAACATCCAGACTCGAAACAATTATTTGTAGGCCATACAAATACTTGTTCCGTGCGGGATTCGAACTCGCGGCCCCCAGCGCTACAACTCATCGCTAATTTTTGGAATTCTTTGGACATGTGGGCAAAAGTTCTACCACCTAGTAAAACCTAATCATTTTAACTCTAAATGTACTTTTTAGTGTAAAAACAAGTTACACTAAAAAGTAACAAAATTACATCGTCGTTTATCAGCCTGTAATAATGCATTATTATGTATGTATTTATCCCTTAAGAGGACTCGGCAGACCGATAGGTAGATCGCAAGACATATAGACGGAATTGTTTGTGGCAGTGTTGAGTACAGTGATACAAATTCAAAGTCAATCACATTTTATTCGTAGTAGTAGTACACTTTTTGCCAAGTCAAAAAAACTACTCCATTGCATCGACAAGTCCTCTGCGGGAGACTTGTACAAACGGCTAGAATTTCACAAGTAGAGTTTTTTTCTCATTATAAAAGATATTCACACAAAACAATAAAATATAAGAAAGCTCATTTTATCCGAGCATTCTTATCATTTATATAATCATCTAATCACCTTTTTTGTTCTAATATATGCTTTTCACATGTGCCTTGAATTTATGAAAATGGTAGTAATAGTGTCACTATTGTAGGAGGAAGGAAGTTGCACGTCGAATTCGGTTACAAATATATAAATGTAATTTTACCAAAGTAAAGTTCTCTCGTACAATGACGATAGAGATTTTACGACCCCGTTTAATAACAGTCAAGAAAAACAAAAGAATATAACTATCTGAGACGTTTCTTTAGATTTTATCTAAAGAGTACAAATAACAAACGATAGAGAAAAATCATTCAGAGCTTTAATTAAGCCCGAGCAACTGCGTTCAAAAGAGAATTGAATTGTAAATAACCTTGTTTGTTAAATAAGTTAAGCTGTGGTAGCTCTGGGGTCACGTGCCTTAATTTTACAGTACGCGAAAGACCCGGGTTCGATCCCCGACGGTACAAATGAAATTGACAACTGCATTTTAAATGTTGCATTACCACGTGCTCGAAGGTGAAGGAGGAAAACATCGTGAGGAAACTTGCTTGTCTGAGGTATTACAATAAATCGAAGACGTGAAGTCTGGCAACGCGCAATGGAACAGGGCGGACTATTTGCTTCATAACACTCTCAGAAATGAGAGGAGGCCTGTAACTAATGGGGACGTATTCAGGCTGTTACTTTAATTCTTTTACTTTTATTATTAAGTATATCAAGTATATTTTAAATCTAATGTTAAAATTTTGTAATGGTTTTAAAACTTAAGCTTAAATATCATCATCATCGTCATTCCATAGTGCCATGCCCATGCATGTAAACAGCCTGATTATATACGCTGAATTATCCCGAGCTGCGGGTAGAGTTGCCAGATGAAAATTTAGACCCGACAGTCTGCTTTCTTTAACATTCTTCCTGTTGAATAAACAGCTTGTTAATTTTGTATTGTTCACTGTACTCCAGAAAATATCCACGAACAACATGCACTTCAAATTTATTTCCTTCACTTCACGGCAAACTCGTTGTAATAAGTTTTAACATATCCTGTTTCTTTTTTCTTATTCAACGCTTCTCGCAAACTTACTTGTAATGATTTTAAAGTAATAACTAAAGTAACTATAAAAAAATAACTAAATGCGGTAGAGCCATGCTGCAGCTATATTAATTGTATAGTTGTAGCACGAGTGGATCGGCTCGACCGGGCTAGGACCACGCTCACACAGACTACCAGCGTAAAATAAGCTGTGTTTCGTATGGTGAGTGTAGAGAGCCGGAGACCCTTTTTACTGGAAAAGAGGCATTCCATCTTAGTCTTCACGGCTGACAACGCATCTGCATTTTGATTCGTAGTTGAGATGTCTATGGTGGACTGTGTGCTCGCTTGTCACCATTATCCTATAAAAGATGGAGCTTTTAGTAATACTAAAAAGCTCCATCTAGCCCCTTCAAAAACTCATCTCTTCATATTTTTGTGGGTTAATCGAGGGAACTAAATCAATGGAGAAACTAGAAAATAGATAACGACAACCTCTTTAACTTAAAAATCTTAATGTGGTTATAAATATCAACCAAGTGTTATATCAATAAAAATATTTTATAAAGTTATAGCGTATCAGTTAAAAGATAAAGCTTTAACTTAGGATAACTTTGTTTAGATGTTATAAATATATTTTCTTGTAAAAGCTCGTGTGTCAAAAATATATCAGTGATACGTCCGAAATCAATAATCACACAAATACAGTAACAAAATATGGGTGCGTATCTGAATTTAGACTATATATACAAGTAATTTATAAACATACATGTGTAGGAATAAAAGCTTGTGGAAAGTGCAATTACTTATAACTCCCATTTTATCTAGTTCATCAGCGCCATGGCAACGACCACTAAACAATTCGTTAATGTAGGTCGGCTAAAGTATTTCAGAAAATGTTAAGCCTTTCTCCGCCAGATTAGAAAGATTTGTTCATTTATTTACTTTCTAAATATAAAATTGTATGAAAATAAAATCGTAGTATGTTATTTCATGAAAATAAACAAGAAGCTTTAAAACAAAAAACTCGACTGAGTCAAAACCGAAAAGAGAAGAATAAGCTCTAGGATTTTTTTAATAATCTGTAGGATATTGTTTGAGCAATATAGAATGAATTATGCAATGTTTTTTTGCTTGATAACAACATAAGAATATGCTACCCGTGCGGATAAAGAATGGGATTGGAAATGGCGTCACCTCTATTCACCTATCGCCCGCATACTGTCGCTATCTATACTCACAGCCGCAGGTAAGGTCTGCAAAAAAAAATTTGTTGCGATATGCGTTTTTCGGTACGTTCTAAAGTTCAGATCTTATAACTTCCGTTCAACTTGTCATTGGAATCAATAATAACAAATTCTTATAAACAACAACAAAAAACTTCAGTCCGGTTTTGCTAATTTGTGAGCTACGACGTGTTCTGAGACGTATCATCCGACTTCAAAAAGGAGGAGGTACTCAATTCGACTGTATGTTTTTTTTTATGTGTGTTACCTCATAACATTTTTCTCGGTGAACCGATTGCGATGATTCTTTTTTTATTTGATAGCTGGTGCTTCTCATGTGGTCCAATACAAATTTGATCAAGGTCTGACCAGTTGTTTTTGAGTTATCCTTAATAATTTATATTGAAGTCTACTTGTCTTCATAATTATTTTTGATTTTTGTTTTTTAATATTTTTGTATAAAATATTTACATACCATTCAGATATGAGTAACCGTTTTTAAAATTTTCGGTTATTTGTGTATCCTAGTTAATCTTTGGCATGGCTGAACCGATTGTAATAAAATGTCACGAACAAATAGAGAGTAGTACCAGGAGTTATCTAGACTAAATTTTATCCGAAATATTTAGAGATTTTATTAAAATAAAAATATTGATAAGATAAATAGCCTTTAATTTTTTTATAGTATAAGGGTGACAAGCGAGCACACAGTCCACCTGATGATAAGTGGTAGCTGTGACCCATATACATCTACATCTACCCTCGTTTGAGAATCAAAGTGCAGATACGTTGTCAGCCGTGAGGACTAAGATGGAATGCCCCTTTTCCAGTAAAAAGGGTCTCCGGTTCTTTACACCCACCATACGAAACACAGCAGCATTAAGCTGCTATTTTACGGTGGTGTTCTGTGAGAGTGCGGTCCTTCCTCGGTCGAGCCGACCCATTCGTGCCACAACTATACAATAAAATTAATATAGCTGCAACATGGCTCTACCACGTTTAAATTTATCTTAAGTCAATAGCGGCTTATTAATTATAAATGTTATTTTAAAAATTAATGTACCTACTTGGGTATATAATTCTTTTCAAGTGGTATTTTACCATCAATAAAAAAATTCAAATTAACCGAATAATATAACGTTATAACGATATACCGTTATTAGCGAGTTTTCACTATTGGTACTGTGCATGTTGACGGTACAGGCTCGATGAGCCGCGATTTCTAATCCCATTCTTTATCCGTACGGAGGACTACACATAATTAAAATATACTGTAATATGGGGAAGTACGGAGAAACGAGAGCCACGGGGTAAATAAGAAGAAATTAGGTGTATCTGAACATGAAAGATGATGGTTTGTTTAAGCATTGTAATTCCTTCCGCGTTCGTCTAATTTCTTCTATTCTCTACTGTTTTGATGATGACGTTTTGCGTCTAAATAGGCATATAGCCTTTTTTGCATAAACGTTATAATTTTCTACAATCGTTGCCGACAAATTATCAAGTATTCAGAACTTATTAATTTAAGTTTTTTGTCCTAAAGTAAGTAAAGTTTCAGTCTATATACGTCCCACTGCTGCACACAGTCTTCCTCTGGTTATAGTATAAGAAACATCAAAAATCACATTCACAATACGACTACTGTTAAAACTAATTAGTGTTCTTTTTTTAAGTGGGTAATTTACGAGTGCTCCCTAAATATAACTTGAATTATATAAGGTACTATCTGTGCCCCGCGGTTTCACTCGCGTATATCACGCGTCTGAGCCGCGCGACATGACACCTTGCTTAAAGTTAAAGTTACAGTCTATATAGGTCCCAAAGTTTCTCGCCTTAACTATAAAATGAAGGATAAATCTCAACCACTATAATTATTTTTAGATATAATCTCCCCTATATTTCAATACACTTTTCACAGCGGTTTAATAACTTCTCTATACCCTTAAAAAATTGTCTGAATTTTTGCCCTCAAAATTTGACAAAACGACTGACTTCACCTCACCATCAGCGTTAAATAACATGAAAGTTTTGTATCTTTGATTAATCTAATGTGGGTAGGCCAGAAACTTTTGGACCTTACCTAATACGTCCCACTGCTGGGTACAGGCGTCCTCTCTTTTCTGAGAGAGGGTTTTAGGACAAGGAAGATTTCGCTGCGCTGCCCCAATGCGTGTTGGCGGACTTCACATGTCCTCGAAATATTTATTTTATTTCTCGGACATGCTGATTTCCTCACGATGTTTTCCTTCACCGCCAAGCACTTGGTAAATATAATGGCACGTAGACACCTCGCTAACACCTATATGTTATGACACCTCGCGCAACGAAGTACACTGCTGGTTTTCTCGGTTCTCATCGGTCAGCTAGGCTTATGCGTCGTTCACGCGCCGGGCAGAGTGTTGAATTATTTTAATATTTCATTATCTCTTAAACTTCGCGTCCAAATAACATGCTATAAGGAGTAAAGTTTAATGTAAGGTATGTAATGACGTAAGGATTAATATACAATGCCTAATAATAACGTTCATAAATAACTTTTTAATTTTCAATATTTTTTGTCACAAAATACCTTATTTTGGCTAAAGTATAAGAGATAGGCATATGGTGCTGCTGCTGCAGATTTTTTATAGATGGAGTAAAGGTCTATACTTTTGTAGAACATTGTATTCACGTTTCACTAACCATGGCGTAATAAAGTGCACGCAGATAAAGTAGTTCGGGGGCGCATTTTCTTCTGACTTGCTTAATATTAGGTCCTTACATATGAAATTGGCGTTTTGTACGGGAGAAATTTAAAGTCAATTTTTTTTTTGTAAAATATATTTCATTAATCAAAGTATGCGCCGTTGTTATCTATGCACTTTTGCCATCTCATAGGTAGTTCATTGATCCCTTTACTAAAAAAACCATGGGGGCGAGAATCAATAAACTCTTTGAAGGCGGTTTGGACTGCCGCATCAGAGTTGAATTTTTTTCCTTGTAAGAAGTTGTCCAAATTCCGGAAAAAATGGTAATCTGTTGGAGCAAGGTCCAGTCAAGGTCCAAGGTCAAGGTCAAGGGAGTACGGTGGATGTCGCAGACATTCCAATTGTAGCTCATCTAACTTAGTGTTTGTTTGTTGTGCAGTGTGTGGTCTTGCATTGTCGTGAAGCAGCAGTGGCCTTGAGCGATTGACCAATCTCGGTTGTTTAGTAGCTAGTTCTTCCTTCATGGTTTGCAGTTGTTGACAATAGATGTCTGCTGTAATCGTTTGGCCAGATTTTAGAAAGCTGTAGTGAACGACACCGGCGCTAGTCCACCAAACACTCACAAGTAACTTTTTCTGAGTGAATTTTCGTTTAGGGCAGGATTTGGCTGGGTCTCCAGGGTTCAGCCATTGCGACGAGTGCTTCCGATTATCGTACAGTATTCACTTTTCATCACAAGTTCGATTTAAAATCCCTTCATTATTGTGTCGGTTGAGCAAAGTAATACAGCAGTCGACGCGTGTTTGCAAGTTCGATTCACTCAATTCATGAGGTACCCATCGTTCAAGTTTTTTTACTTTCCCGATATGCTTCAAGTGGATTAATACAGTTTTATCACTTACCCCGAAGCCTGCAGCTATCTCTGAAGTGCTTTGTGATGGATCCGCTTCCACAATAGCCTTTAATTCTTCATTTTCCACTTTGGTCTCCGGCCGTCCACGGGGTTGGTTCTGAAGGTTGAAATTTCCAGAACAAAAACGTTGAAACCAAAAACGTACAGTTCTTTCTTTTGCGACACCAGCACCGTACACATCATTAATCCTTCAAGCTGTTTCTGCAGCACTGGTGCCACGGTAGAACTCGTACTCATAAATATACCGATATTTCATGTTTTCCATTGTGCGGTAATAAGCGACGCCAAGGAATAAAATAATGAGGAAAAAACAAATGAATGACTGTTTTCAGAACTCAAATGTAGAAGCTTAATTAAATTTATAAATATGAATTTGGAATTCTTAACCAAAGAGGAGATATTTCAGATCAAAGTGGTCAGTACGACAAAACGCTAATTTCATATGTAAGGACCTAATAAAAATCAATATTTAAGGCTAGCTGTGAGGTGTGCCCTAATGTTAGATATATCTCATAAATCTGGCTATAATATACAAAAAGAATTTTTCAAATCGGGCTGATAGTTCCAGAGATTAGCGTGTTTAAACAAACAAAAAAAATATCTCTTACGATTTATTATATTAAGTATAGATTGCAGGCAAAAGAAGAAGCCAACAACCACAATATGTTTCGTAGTGGTCCCTAAGTGAAAATGGATTAAATTTTTTACAACAAACATTTTTGTATTTTTTTTTTTGTAATTAGGCTGAGGCTTTATATTTAGGTTTTTCTAAAAAAATCTGGATAACGCATTTGTTTAAAGAGTTGCTGATACTCGCTGTGCAGGCTGATTTTGTGTTGTCGTTTAGTGGTGGCGTATAAATATACATCACAGCCATTCGTCCCATGGGTGTTGTAAGAACCAACTAAAGCATATACCTGAAAATTCTAATGGCTTCCGATAGATGGCGGTATAACCATCTCGTTGACATAATTAAAATACCCAGATCATTGACGGGCAGCTGGCTCAAAGGTGCGAAACGTTTGGCACTGCGATCGTCAATCCGTCTACCGAGTGCGACGATGAAGAGAAATCACCTCTTCAACAAGAGATCTATGTCCAGCTGTGGGCATTTTTGGGTCGATAAAAGAAGGCTAATTTGTGAGCTCATACAATATCATTGTTTTTTTTTTAATTGTTTTATTTAAACCTTTCATTGCATATAGTCATCCAAACTACCATTATGCGTTACTAACAAACACAAAATTGTCAATGGATGTTGAGGCACATAGACACATTTATCTTTGATGAAGAATCAAAATGTAAATATGTTGTGACTACTGAGGACTAAGATGGAACACTTTAATACCGGTTAAAAGATCTCCGGCTATTGCCATTTACCAAAGGAAACAGAAGCATTATCTTAGATGGTATTCCATTGATTGGCTCGACTGGGGAAGGTGCTACAGCAATAATACTGCTGCAGCGTAGCTCGACCACGTAGAATCTTAATATTGCAATTACCTAGTTTGGTTAGACTCTAGAATTTATGTCGCTAAAGCTTCTAGAATGATACAGAGACTAGAAAGATTCGTCGATTATCTATGTCTGTGATCTTAGTGGTATTTTGTGTGAAGGACGGACTCTTTGTAGAAAGGCGCGTCATCCTTCACAACCTCTTATCTCCACCTGCGTAAAGTATTACCGCTATATCAATGTTAAGTCATATTACTTATTATATTTATTAACATTTAACAGTTACTAAATATATCAAAATTATTCATTAAGAAATTATAATAAATAATATGAAGATCATTCATTATTAAATTACAAATAATCTTCCTAAACTAAGTTAAAAATAAGAAGCATATTATCTTCAATGAAGGGCTAAATGTAATATTGAGAGGGTCTATTTAATTATCCCGAAATGGGATTAGCAGCAACAGGTATCGACATAAATTTAGTAAGTATATCTTTCACACATGAAGTAATAGTATGTTTAATACAAAAGATATATTTTTTATTAATATTCATGAAATGTTCTAAAATTCACATATTATTTTGAAAGCTGTGACAAATAATATATTTGATCGCATTGATTGCAGTTTAGATTTACGAATATATTGTAATGTTATATAGGATCGTAGTATAGGCGATCTAATGTAATATTAAACATTAGTTTGACGTTTATCTAATAGGAGTAAAAATAATACCTAATTATTTGTAAGTACCAGTACCGTATGATATAGCAGTTATAGACACTGAACCTGGTAATATGGAACAGTTTACAAAATATAAATAAACACAAATATAATCTCAAGAAAACTTTTGGTAAATCCAAATGTGCATGCCTTAAGCACTCATTTTATTCGTCATTTTTTTAAAGGAGTTTAAATACACAAGTTTTTACTAATAACCTTATTACTATACTTCCAATTTTCTGATAATTTTATGTCAAACGTCAATAAACAAAAAAGTTTGGAAAATCTAAAAGTGCACGACTCATAATACTCATATGATCGTGAAAAATATTTAAAAAAAATTGTAAATTGTGGTTCTATTCATCAAAGAGTTCCAGTAGCAGACACCGAAGTACACCTTCAAGTCACTCCATCAATTTCGTAGGTAAGGTCTTATCATAACTAACAAACCGAGCCCAAACTCGGCACACCTAGTCCTACTCTTCGAGGAGTTCTAGTAGCATTCACCGAAGTACACCTTCGGTTACTTCTCAAGTCCGGAGGAAAGGTGTCAAGATAACTATCAAAACAAAACCAAACTCAGCGCACCTATTTCTACTCGTCGAGGAGTAGAATAGAATAGAATAGAATCATTTTTATTAAATATAGATTAGGGCACATAATACTTATTGAAAGATATTTTTTACTTTTACCACTGGTTCGCAAAAAAACCTCTGTCCTGGGAAGAACCAGCAAGAAACCCAGCGAGACATGTTTTTAAAAAAGCACAATTTACAATATAATATTTTATACAATTGTTATGAAAACATTTAGAAACAGCATGGTAGCGATCACCTCATTCCCAGGGGTTATTATCAGTCATGTACTCTTTAGTAGTATGATAACCCTTACTAGACAATTTTTGCTTAGTACATAATTTAAACCTATTGATAGAAAAGGTCTGCATATTTTCTGGGACTTTGTTGTAAAAGCGTATACATTGCCCCATGAAGGAATTACTGACTCTTTGGAGTCGAGTAACTGGTATAACTAACTTGTGCTTGTTCCTAGTATTTACAGAATGTACATCACTATTTTTAATAAAACTATTTTTGTTTTTGTGTACATACATTAAATTCTCGTAAATATATTGAGAGGCCAAAGTTAATATATTTATTTCTTTAAATTTTTCTCTAAGGGATTCCTTCGGACCTAGGTTATAAATTGCTCTTATGGCTCTCTGCAAAACAAAGATAGTTTCAATGTCAGTCGCATTACCCCACAGCAAGATTCCATATGACATTTCCATATGACTTTTTTACAGCATATGCTACAGAACTAAGTTTGTTAGCTAGTTTAGATATATGAGGGCCCCATTGAAGCTTCGCAAGGTCCAGTAGTCACTCCATAAAGTTCAAGACGTATTTAAGTATATTTATATATAAGTCCTACATACTTTTAGCGAAACAAAATATTGTAATAAAAATCTGTGATTATAGAAATAATAATATCTTACCTTGTCAAGTATGTATCAAATTTGATTTTTCAAATATTTCTACAGCGATCTTTTTTCGCTGCAAACAAGCGATACAGTATCAACTCGCGACGGCGGCCGAGGCCCGTGGCCGGAATGACGGATGACGAAGTGAGGCAAAGTGTATTTAATAAAATAAATTATTGCAAGGCTGCCCAAAACAAACAAAATTTCGGGATTTCTTAGCCGAAAAAAATTTATTATAACTAATTAAAACAAAATTAAACTGCCATTTACACATGATAGATGAAGAGATTAAAAAATTGATTGAGTTGAAAAATTTATATTTTCAAAAGTTATCGTGTTTACCCCTCCATGCGGACTTGATAAATCCACGCCATAAGCCACTAAAACCACTTTTTTATATCAAAATAGCAATTAATCGATTAGAAAAAAAAAATAAGTTCAACAATCATTTATCTTTCTGACAATGTGCTTTTTATATTATTTATGTGTACAATATGATTGTTAGATACTTTTCATGCGACAAAACGTTGGAATCTTAATTTTTAGGCGCTAGTAGAACATACCTACGCGCCTACGCGCGCTTAAGGCATGCAATAGATACGTCGGACGGCTTTTTAGAAAAGGTGTTCTTCATTATAAAAGGAAGGTTTAGAATACCAACGTAAAATAACAGCTTAATGCTATTTCATATGGTGAATGTAAAGAACCGGAGACCCGTTTTACTGGAAACGAGTTATAATCACTCTGAATCACTAGTGCTACTATCATCGTCAAAATTCATTAAATTAATATTATGCATGTAACTCTTTCCAAGAGCCAAACTTACATACTCGCACTTAGCCTAGTAGGGCTAAGTGTGAGTATGTAAGTGTAACCAGCGAACGAGGCTCTAATGACCGATATCTGGCGGTATACACATTGAAAATAAGTATACCGCCAGTTATCAGTCCTTAGAGGCAGTTTGAAAGTTTGAAGGTGGTAGAGTCACTCTGTCGCTATATTATGGTTGCAGCACGAATGGCTCGGCTCGACGGGGTTAGGAACACGCTCTCACAGAATAACAAACGTAAAATAGCAACTTAATGCTGCTGTGTTTCGTATGGTGAGTGTAGAGAACCGGAGACCCTTTTTACTGGAAACGAGGCATTCCATCTTAGTCCTCAGGGGTGACAACGCATTACAGACGCCCGGAACGTTGGTGCTTCACGTCAGCTATGTGTTCTTTTACGCCGGGAAGTCTGCAGTTTGTGATCATATCCTAGACGGCCACAAATTTTCGCGAAAGAACATCGATTCCTGCCAAGGATGATACGTGAGGCTATTGAAATTAAAAAACATCCTAATTTCAATAGAGAGGGAGGCAGGGTACTACCACCTGCTTGGGATCCGGTAATTAATAAAATTAAAATTAAACCCAAGCATACCACTGCAAGACTTCAAGACACAGTAAGTTCATTCTGCGTAGATCGGACCAAAATTATTAATTAAAAAAGCTGAAGGTACTCCGGGTTAACTCTAACATCGGGACGTCAATCTATTATTCAATTCTATTCTATATCAAAAATTATTCTATTCTATTCTAATCACATCAGTCCCCCCTGACCATGGGTGCTGTAAGGCACCCGAAACATTGGGAGTCAATAAAAATAAGTAAATTAAACGCGATAGAATCCGTAAAAGTAGTTTTATTCAACGTGTAGTGTTGGCGTAAATATAAGAAATCATTGAATGAAAATTTTAATTATTTAAAACTAATTTAACAGTCCGCCTGATTATAAGTTACTACTGCTACCCATGGGCTGCAACCAACATGAAATAAAGGCGACAGATGCGTTATTGTGCCTCAAAGGATTAAGATGGAGTACCTCACAGCCTGTAATTATACTGGCTCTCTATACCCTTTAAACCAGAACACAGTCGGTAACGGCTGTCGGATATCCGAGCTATATCTGGCCAGCATATTGCCATTTTGTGTTACTAGACATTAGGCTTTTTAACTCCGCATATTTTAAGCACAGTTTTGAAAATTACAAAGCGACAAAAGTTTCTAATTCGTAACTCATTTAGCAAATATCTATTTTATGTAGAGCATGGTTTCCAAATTCTTAGATTATCTAGTGAGAAAAGTAAATACCCTGTAATATCAAATATGTTTAATGTAGTAACGCAATATACTATCATATCTTATAATAAACTTTATATCTTTCTATGTGGCAGGACTCTTTTGCTACCAAAGAGTACGGCTGGGTGCCTTCTTACCTATTTCTACTTTTTATTTATAGGATAAGGGTGACAAACGAGCACACAGTCCACCTGATGGTAAGTGGATACTGTGGCCCAAGGACATCTACATTTATTCTCGATTAAAAATCAAAACGCAGATGAGTTGTCACCCCTGAAGACTACGATGCCTGATTTCCAGTAAAAAGGGTCTCCAGTTCTCTACACTCGCCATACGAAACACAGCAGCATTAGGCTGCTATTTTACGCTGGTATTCTGTGGGAGCGTCAAGCCCCACAACCCCGGTCAAGCTGACCTATTCGTGCTACAATCATAATATAGCTGCAGCGCGGCTCAACCACGTAAAAAGATAGCAGATAGCCCGTCTTTAAGGAGTAGTGGACTTGTGTTGTGCGGCAATAGAAATGTGTAATAATAGGTCTTTAAGTATGAACTTGCCGTTCTGCAGTACTGGCCCTTTCAAATCAAAATAATTTTTGTTTGGCTAAGAATTCTAATTTCAAATTAATATTATTTTAAAAACATGGAATTTTTTTTTCAAAATTAGTCACTTGTTTATTGATTAGCGTTATGCTCTCATCGCATTTGAATATTTTTCGTCATCATGGATACATTAAAATTTCGAGTAATTATGGAATATGAGTACCGTCGTGGCAGCAACGCGGCACAAGCGGCACGCAACATCGACGACGTTCTACGTAGCGAATACTACAAACGAACGCACCACCTGTTATTGGTTTCCCGCTTCCGTTCTGGAAATTTCGACCTGAAAAATGAACCCCGTGATCGTCCAAAACTTTGGTTGACAATGAAGAATTAAAGGCGATTGTGGAAGCTGATGATAATCAATCTCGGCTGAATTAGCAGCAGCTTTCGACGTTGGCATCAAAACAATATTGGTCCATTTGCGTCAAATTGGCAAGGTAAAAAAGCTTGACAAATGGGTGCCCCACAAACTCAATGATCACCAGAGCAAAGTAAGCGTTGAGACGTGCCTTGCACTACTCAACAGGCACAAAAACGAAGGAATTTTGAACCGCATTGGTACCTGCGACGATCCTGTTCAGCACCTAAACAATGCCCTAAATGAAAACTTACCCATAGAAAAGTGATGGTTACTGATTGGTGGTCTAGCGCCGGTGTGATTCATCACAGCTTCTTACCAAACAGGATGAGAATTACTGCAAATGTGTACTGTGAAAAACTGAACACAATGATGGAGAAGCTCGCACGTCTCCAACCAACTTTGGTCAATCGCTCGGCTCCGCTGCTCCTGCACGACGACGCACGACCTCATACTTCACAACAGACGGTCTCCAACTTACAAGAGCTGGGCTTGGAAGCTCTCCATCAACCACCGTACTCACCATACCTTGCGCCTACAGACTTCTACTTTTAATAGAATTGGAATAACTTTTTGGCGGGAAAAAAAAATCAATAACCGAGAGGCAGTACAAAATAACCAGCTGATTTCTTCAAGAAGATCATCAATAAACTGCCACTGCGTTGGCAAAGATTCATCGATTGCATAGCTGGTTACTTTCATTAATAGAAATATAGAAAAAAAAAATACGTTAACTTATTTCATAAAAAACGGCAATTTCATAGATAGGACTTAATATAATATAAATATATAGATAAATAGATCTCACTTTTACAGTAACTAATTCAGCTTAATTGAAATTGTTGAATAACGTTAAATAAAGCTTCGGAATACAAATATCAAATAACGCCCGTTAAAGCACCAAGACATTACGTGATGAATAATGGGTGGAGTGTTACCTTTATCTTTATAATTTTATACCTTCGACGTAGGGACACTGTTAATTAAATTTTTTATATTTCACCCATTCATATATTACAGATAACAATAGAATGCCTCATGGAGGCGGAGATATTTGAACAAGCGTAGCAGCTTGGATTGGTAACCGCAGCTTTTTTATTATTATTGCGTTCTTATCAGAAAGCTCCTGCTCCTGCTGCCCAACTCCTGTTTCATTTCCCTCTGTCGCTTCTTACGACACTCATGGGATGATATGGGGTAGTAGATTATCTTATGCCGTCACTACATGGCGTACTGTTTATGTAATTATTATGTTGTTACGCTAAGTTAAAATGTTTCAAATTTAGTAACTATTTTAGTTACAAAATTTCAGACTCAAGTAAATGAGTTTTCGTGAAAACGATCTCCTTTACTTAGTTTAAGCTACCATTAATTTGACGAGGAGCCGATCCTATTAACCACAAGGCGGGTGAAGATTAATGAAGTGCAATGATGCAAAAATTCTGATCTTATTTATTTGGAATAACGGTTACAGAATCTTATATAAAATATTATGAAGTTAAGTATAGGGTTATTATACTATTACGAGTTAGTACTCGTAAATGGGAATGAGGTAATCGCTACCATGCTGTTTCTAAATGTTCTCATACTAATTGTATAAAATATTATATTGTAAATTATGTTTTTAAAAAAAATCCCGCTGAGTTTCTTGCTGGTTCTTCCCAGGACAGACGTTTTTCTGAACCAGTAGTTAAACCTAAATGAGTTTTAATAAGTGTGCTTATAATCTATATTGAACTAAAATGATATTAAATAAAATAACAGTATTAATTTATTAAGTGTTCGTATATTTCTTTCGCTCGCTTTTCAGTAATATAATATGTGTGTATCAATGAGTCAAGTTTTTATAATAGCTGAGTAACGTTTGATAACTTCCTACGCATTTTCACGATCTTTTTAAATTAATGTTGTTTACGGCTGCAAGAACTCGTCTACTTAAACTGATGTTGAAACTTATAGACTTGGTATTGTTAAAATCGACATCTGAGAGTCCATGTCAGGTATAAAAACGAACAAAGTTTCATCCATTGGTCCAATAATGAAAATTTAAAAATTCACCATTATTATATATAATTAACATTAGTTTCTTATAATATAAAAGTTGGCGGATAGTCCTGTTGAGTTAAAAAAACTAGCCACCTTATTTATATGTTTTCCACAAAGCTCGATTCTTCAATAGTCGATATCTGAGGACACGTGTTGTCCCCAATCGTGTATCCGTTGTCAGAATTGAAAAAGTGAACGCCATTTTGAACTGTTTAGCTATTAGACCGATTGCTTTCAAAATCGATATCTGAGAATCCATGTCGTATTTAATCGCGTATCCGTTTTAGAATTGAAAAACTGACTGAATGTTTAAAAATATGTTACTGGACCGATTCCATTTAAAATCAATATATGGTGGACTACCGATACATAAACTCATCACATGATCTATGTACGTGAATTTATCGTCGGAAATGAAGAAAATTAAAAGTAACAACCAGAACGCTTCAATGAAGCATAGGTAATTATTTAAAAAGGGGCTAGTTGATGCTGAGTTACTGCTCTAGCTATATTTACCGTGATTATGGTGTTATTTTACACAGGTGTTTTGTAAGTGTATGGTCGTTTCAGAAACAGTACAAAATTACACTACTATTTTTTATTATTGTTATGATAAAACAAACCATCCGCTCATGTGGTTCAACAAATTACATAAGTTCCTTTCCGATTTTTAAGAGGCTTACGGTGCAATTAGTCCGCTGCGCTGATCCAGTGCTTGTTGGCGAACCAAATGAACACGCAGTCCACCTGATTGTAATGGTATGCTGTGATCCATAAACATCTACATTTATCCTCGATTAAGAATTTAAATGTAGATTCATTGTTACCCCTGAGGACTAAGATAGAATGATTCGTTAGCTCATTATTAATAAAAAAAGAAAAATAATATAATATGGGGTATACCTATCTTTTGCAACTATATTATGCAATTATGCAACTGTAATATAGCTGCAGCGTGGCTCTACCACCTTTAAATTGCAATTAGCAGGCTTATTGGTGCCTGCAAATCGAAGGAATCGGGTTGCTCGCTATGAAATTAACGGCGAGTGCTTAACCCATGAACTATCACAACTCTTGGCAGTGGATGTTTACAAGTATATTGTGACAGTGCATACTAACTAGCTAATACATTTTCCTTCCCCACTTCGAAAAGGTTAACTTCATCCTTTTAAATGACTAAGAATTAAAATATCTTTAATCTATGATGTACATGATGTACATACTACTCATGGAAGTTACATTTTAGTCAGTTCTGTCGGTACTCTTTCAAAAAGTTATTTTTCTTATTAAAATTGGGAAAGCCATTGAAATATATTTGCACCGTGACCGAATAAAATGAAAGTAGCTTTTATGTTAATCATTTGCAACTTTGTTTAACCGCTAAAATGTAAATGTATTCTTATTCCATTTTAAAAAAAAAATACCAGAATAATATATTTATTTTCCTCAATACCAGTGTAGCCAATGCATTCCGGGACGGGTGTTTTTGTTTTTAAGATAAATAATAAACAGCTTTAGGTCGAGCCAGCGGTGATCTCTCGCAATAATGTTTAATAGAAATTCTTTTAGCGCCTACGAATGAAAAGGAATGTCAGTATTTTACTAGGAATGAAATCGGAATTTTACAGTATTTTAAGATATTATGATGAATACGCTTTACTGCTTTAAAACTAAGAGCCATGGACAACAACCCAACCAAATACGTTAGTACGGCGTATTGGGTTGGGCTACTATTGTACAAGAGGGAGTAGCTATGTTCCAGCTAATAATAATGATAATCCTGACAAGCACGATTGAAAATAAGTTTTACTTCTTTATTAGCATCATCATTACAGCCCATCACAAGTCCACTGCTTAACATATGCCTCTTACAAGTCCATAAACCACGGTCCTGAGCCACCTGCATCCTCTTTTACTTACAACTATATAGTTAAATCTGTCAATATTTACCTTCTAAATTGCTTTAATCGCGTGCAGCCCTCGTTTAGTAGCTGAAAATAAACAGAAACCTAATAACTTAACAATTTAACTTTTTTTTAGTCATTTATTTCTCGTCAGGTATACCTCAAATCTTGAAAACGAGACTGTAAAACCAGTGCGTGTTGCCAGTGATGACTTATGGAACTGAGACGTGGTCCTTCACTGCTGGCCGTATAAGGAAGATATATAAGGAAGATTTTGTACGTGGTAGAGCCATGCTGCAGCTATATTACTGGTATAGTTGTAGCACGAATGGGTCACCAGTAAAGTGCCTCGTTTCCAGTAAAAAGGGTCTGCGGTTCTCTACACTCACCATACGAAACACAGCAGCATTGAGCTGCTATTTCACGCTGTTATTCTGTGAGAGCGTGGTCCTTCCCCGGTCGAGCCGACCCATGCGCGCTACAACCATAATACACCTTCAACATGGCTCTACCACGTATAAAAAATATATACGGTTACACCGCCATTTAACTAAAGCTACATATAAGACATTTCTGGTAATTCACAGTAGCCTCTTACGACACCCACAGAATCAAATACAATGATGGATAATTGATTGTTAAATTTTGTTACAAAATATTTTTATTTTATTTTATTTGATACTACAACTGACCTAAAAAACTATTTTTATTATAAAATTTCGTAACATAATTTTTATCACATATTTCACCGTTATTTGTAGTATCGGCGGGAAACAGAGCTCGGTGAATAATTTCTTATTTTTAAATACAGGATAAATATTAAAAACATTTTTTTTTGAGGAAGACCACATTTTTTCATGATTTTCATATACAAATAGAATAATAAATATTTTCATTTTCAGAAGATATTTTGATAGGAGAATTGGTTATTGTTAATGGAATATTATAAGGAATTAGTTGCAAGGGAATGTGATATGATGATTGAAATGCACATAAAAACTGAAAACATGTCGAATTTTAGTAAGACTTACTGATAAAAAATTTAGTTCTTTTTAATTAAAAGAAAAACGGCTAACGATAAAAAGCTGAAAATTACGCCTGTCGCAGTGATTTTTTTACGTTCCTGCTTGCGTGCACCTCACCGTCTGTGTTTAATGGTTAAACGCAAAAAGAAATGCAATGAAATGTTTCGCTTTACTTCGGTTAAAGTCAACAGAGATTTAAATTATTTCATGCTATTTCTATTTTCTAAGTGTGCCGTGTGAAACCGCACTGAATAAAAATAATTTTTTTGATATTTATCGTATCTTTTTTTTTTTATTTGAAGGATTTGAATTCTCGATGTTTCGAGGGCTTATTTTTCATGGGTGGCATCGGTGGCCATGATCACCTTGAGACCCCCATGCTTATATGCATCGTGAAACGTATAGCCTTAAACTCTTTGGTAAGTACGCACAAAAATCATTATTATATAAACTTTTGTATTAAGCATCCGCTTTTTGTTCATAAAAAAGGTTTTCTCCAAAAAGGCTCCAAAAGAGCCTGTACTCTTGCGTAACAAATATTATGTTGTTCTGAAATTACTTACGCTTTATAAAACGCTTGTCCGGTCGTGCATGGACATTACTACCATATATGGGCTAATGCTGCAAAATGCCACCTAGCAGCCTTAGACTTGATGGAAAGGCTTGATGGAAATTATCATCATCATCAGGCTTATACTTTTTTTTTGTAATTTTTAAAACGTGATCTCAGTTTGATTAAAGTCAATTTTACCAGTCCCGTGTGCCCGACACAGGCTCAAAATAGCCAGACTCTCGGTATTCTATAGGAATGTGCGGAGGAATTGCATGCATTAATTCAGACGCTTGGCCATTCATCACCCCTTTATTATGGACATATGGTCCCCTTTAATATGGGACACTGGATTCTCTTTATGCCGCCAAAACACGGCACCTTTCAAAAATATTTATATATATTTATGTATGCTACATCCTTATCTTAAACATGGTATCACCACTCTCTACATATTTATGACAATGGTAATATTCTTTAATACGCGCAATAAAATGAGAATATATTTATTTGTGTATCCTATGAAGTAATGTCGCGACGGTAAATTTTAATGAAAGTAATTAAACTGCTTGATTTGTTGAAGTTATAAATTAAAATGATGAACAAAACTTTTTCATAATTCATTTGATACACTTGTTCGTAAACCCTCAATCTTTTGACATATTTAAACAAAGTGTATGAAATGAAATATCAGTAAGATTTGAATCTATATTTAGATTATTGTCTAGTATTGTTACATCAATTATTACTTTTATGTAAGAAAAGTACTAGTTGGCAGGCAGTAAAATCGGAAAACTGTAACGGGTCACGTCACAGTTTTCCGATTTTATTTCTGTAAATGTTTTCTCTGCTTAAGAACCTTATGAAATGTTTAAAGACGATGGCAAGAGAGCCGAAGGTCTCCCTTGGGAGAGAGGTGACTCCCTTGTGTGGAATGCTCTTATCTCATGGGTAACTCACTTAGGGTCGAACAGCATCAAAGGCGGCTGAAGTGAGTAAATGGCGTAAATATAATTTTCTGAGAGATGGTCATATATTTTTCCATCTACATTAGAGATGATATTTCTATAGGTACTTAATACTGCTATTGGTCGTCACCGCCGGTTCCAAGAGGACTAGTTCATTTCTCGCCTAATAGAAACGTAGCCAGCGTTCTTGGCATTTTACCGTGGGTTTTTTTTATAGGATAGGGTGATAAACGAGCACACAGTTCACCTGATTGTAAGTGGTTGCTGTGATCCATAGTCACCTACATATATCCTCAATAAAGACTCAAAATGCAGATGCGTTATCACCCGTTAGGACTAAGATGGAATGCCTCTTTTCCAGCAAAAAACGTCTCCAGTTCTCTACACTCACCATACGAAACACAGCAGCCTTAAACTGCTATTTTACGCTGGTATTCTGTGAGAGCGTGGTCCTTCCCCGTTCGAGCCAACCCATTCGTGCTACAACTATACTACTAATATAGCTGTAGCATGGCTCTACCACGTAAAAAAAGGGTGGTAGCTTTATGATAATTTAAGGTTTTTAGTTATTGTTTATAATAAATTATGTTATATAAATCAATAAATTATCATTATAATAGTACATCACCATAATATGAATAATATATAACGTAAAAAATCTAAATACTATCGTTTCTAAATAAAATTACTTACGTGATTTTATTTAGAAACGATAATGCCATTACAGTTTACAATTTATTTTTCCACCTTACTACTAAGATAACTAAGGACGGTGTTGATGCCTGAAGGCATTCTCTGATACTCAACCCGTAATGTAATGAAATACAGAAAAATTGACGCATTATAAATTGGAAAATTTGAATTATAATTACCACCTTCCGTCTATTGTTCTCGGCTACCCAAAAGTTATATTTTAACTATTATTCGTGTACCTTCTGAATGAATCGACCGATCTATGTAAAATTCACACAACATATTTGTTTGTCCAGACGATAATTCATAGTTATGCTTATGCAAGGACCCGACAGTTAGCGATATAATTTTTTTATACAAAACTAAACTAAAATTTACAGTCCTCGTGATGGTAAATGGCAACTACAGTCCACGAGCACCTGCAGCGAACTTCAAATAAAGAAGGCTACAGATGCGTTGTCAACTCTGAGCACTAAGATGGAAAGTCTCGCAGCCTATAATTGTACTGGCTGCCAATAACCTTAAGACCGGAACCGGAACACTACTATTTGGCGGCAAAAATGGGTTAGAGGGTGGTACCTACCCAGATGGACTCCTAGACAGAGAAGAATTTCTACCACCTTGTACATTATTAACAAATTGTTTATATTTATGGACCAAAATGAAGGAAAAATCACAAAATGTGGACCCGATTGGTGGTCGAGTTATACATAATTTTTATATTTAGAGTGTACGAATTCGGAGTGGAATCCATACCGCCACTCATCGAAAAAGGCAAAACAACGTCTGCCGAGAAAGCTAGTCTAATATATAATCTAAAGTTACGTCGTCACATATCCGATAGTCCTTAGCAGTACTGTCTACTAATTAAATTATTTTTTTATTAAATAAATTAAGTAATATTATGTAATAATGTTATATTATATTATAATAGATGCAGGTGACTCAGGACCGAACTTTGTGGCATTCCTTGGGAGAAGCCTATGTTCAGCAGCGGACTTATAGTCTGTAATGATGATGATGATGATTTAATAAATAAGGGGATTTCTATCCACAGACTTACGTAAAACAACATATTATTATCGCCAGTGTATTTGATGGTCTGGTGATTTCTACTATGTTTTCCATTGAGTGAATTATGTGAATGAAAATCATTTCATCTGAATATGCAATTTAAAATCCTCATAACTGCATTTGAAACAAATATTTGCACAGAGTTCGTTGATCTTTAAAATGCTGTAATACAAGAAAACTCCTCTATGTGCCCAAAGAAATTTGGGATCCATGGGAAGCCGACCGGATTTCAAAATTCAATAAAAAAAAATATTATAAGACAGTAAGTAACACCTGATGGTGTTACTTCGAGGAAATCCTTTATAGATATATCTTTAAAAAAACACACATGTGTGCAGTTCATATGCGGTAGAAGTGAAACCTTAAATCAAATTCAAATGAAAGAAATATAAAATATACATAATATAAATTTCACGGCAAATGATTTATTTAATATAATAACTTTCAACCACAAGTGCGGCATAAAATATAACATTAAAATTTAATTTTATTGCTTACTAGCGATCCGCCTCAGCTTAGCACGGGTGGATGGATCTCGACAACAGCGCCACCTATTTGTGAGCGGGCCTAATTTCGAATCTAAACCATCCAGGAACCCACTCAAACATTCACAAAAAATCAGTCAAGCCATTTTCGAGTTTTAGCGAGTCTAACGGACAGCAATTGTTTTTTATATACACAGTCAGGTCATAAGTATTGTCACACAGTAAAACTTTTCTTTTAGAATGCTGGCCACAAAAAGTTTATTGAATTGAATTTAGAATTGTTCATGAAAATAAAACTGTATAATTTTAGAATTTTACTCATTTTAAATATGGAGTGGACGCTTAAAGAAGACCGTGTTGCAGTTATTGAGTTGCATCGTTGTGGTTACGCCAATTCAAATTTTTGACATACTGAAAATTTGAATATAACCAAAAGATTCGTTTATCGTACCATCAAACGATACAATGAAGACTCTAGTGTAGATGACAGGTCAAGAAGTGGTCGCCCTCGGTCTTTTAGGACTCCAGCAGTGATAAAAGTTGTGAAGGCGCGAATTCAAAGAAATCCCAAACGTAAGCAGAAACTGTTGGCCCTTCAGATGGGGTTAAGCAGAACCACGGTGAAAAGGTGTTAAATGAAGACTTAGGGCTTCGGGCATATCGAAGAAAACAGGACATCGTTTGAATGCTCGTCTAATGGACCTGAGACTGAAGAGATGCCGCGCTTTGTTGAAGCGGTACGCGGGAAAAAATATCGGAAATTCTTTTTTCAGATGAAAAAATTTTTACCGTAGAAGAGAGCTACAACAAACAAAATGATAAGGTGTACGCACACAGTAGTGAAGAAGCGAGCAACCGTATTCCGCGTGTCCAACGAGGTCATTTTCCATCCTCGCTCATGGTATGGTTGGGAGTTTCTTATTGGGGCTTAACAGAGGTACATTTTGTGAAAAGGTGTAAAACGAATGCAGTTGTGTATCAAAATACAGTCCTGACGAACCTTGTGGAACTTGTTTCTCATACCATGTTCAATAACAGGCACTGGGTATTCCAACAAGATTCGGCGCCAGCTCATAGAGCGAAGAGCACACAAGACTGGCTGGCGGCGCGTGAAATCGACTTAATACGGCACGAAGACTGGCCCTCCTCCAGTCCAGATTTGAACCGTTAGATTACAAGATACGGCAACACTTGGAGGAAAAGGCGTGCTCAAAGCCTCATCCCAATTTGGAGTCACTCAAGACATCCTGATTAAGGCAGCCGCCGATATTGACATGGACCTCGTTCGTGCTGCGATAGACGACTGGCCGCGCAGATTGAAGGCCTGTATTCAAAATCACGGAGGTCATTTTGAATAAACTTTAGTGTCATAAGAATTTATGTTTTGTTAAGTTCATTTGGTATATAAATGGTTACATAATGAATAAACTTGTTTCAATTATTTTATATTAAGCATGTGACAGAATTTATGACCTGTCTAGGTAATATAGAGATTAATGTTACAATCCTTATTTTTGGACATGTAGAGCCAAAATTATGTGTAATAAATCAAAAGAATATTTTCTTTCGAGTACAATTGCTTTGCAATAATGCCATCTACTTCATTTTAAAGGTAGTCATTTTATCGAACAAAAATTGATTAACTCACAACGTGGTACTCACAAGTCACAAGGCAAAATAGATGCTAGGTAATAATCTATCTCATTCTCTCGCAGGTTAAATCCTATTCAATCGAGTTTCAAATTACAACGATTCTAAAGAATTTTTCACATCAAACATTAAAGCGACTGAAGTAGAGGTGCTCTTCAAAGTAAGTAAGACACATCATTTGTTTTTTTCTATTTTCACCCGGATCTTAGCTACTTAATCTTAACATTTTCTAAAAGACATATATCTTAATTTTAAAACACAAGTTATACAACTTCCTTCAAAAACGTTTATTATATCTATTATTTAACAACACCGCTCTCCTGGGTCCTGGCTGTGCTCCAACCGAGTTTTTGTCTTCGACGTAGGCAATAAACGATATGTCTGTGAACCGCTATTTTCTTTCTACGAGCTATTTTCTCGTACTTTGTTACTATTATTGCAGTAGCATCTTTCTTAGTAAATCCTATTACGAGTATATTTTTATTTATTAAAAATTTAAAAAAATCGTAATGTCTAGGCGCTCGCTGTAATTTCACAGTACGCGAGCAATCCGATTTTGATCACCGCCGGCTTGGTGGTGAAGAAAAATATGAGGAAACCTTCATGTCTGAGAAATAAAAAAAATATTTTGAAGAAATGTGGAGTCGTTAACACGCAATGGGGCACCGTGATGGACTCTTCCATGCGCTAAAACCCTTTCAGTAATGAGAGGTGGCCTGTGCCCAGGTGTGGCTCTAATATTATATTACTCTACATATGAAATATAAAAATACGACATATAATATATAAACTCTTGTAAATAAAATTTGTTTGCGATTGTTGTTACTCGGTGAAACTCATTTTTCCATGATTATCGTATTGACATTTGTTGTTGTAAACTTTCATGTCAAAACTTGCATGTTTTAAATATTGCGCTAAACCAGGCCTTCATCACTCGCTCAAGGCAACGCGTTATGGATGCCATACACGATCCAGTTTACCGTCAAGTTTGCAGTGCATCGTGTATGGCGGGCTTTATATGCCTACCGCTCTGCGTATCGCCCACGATACAATACAACCGACATTGTAAACGTAGTGATTATATTCTCTTTGCGACATTGGGCCGCCACAGAGTACCTTTAGTTGGGCCGCCACACTGCGCCACACGCCCGCCTGAGCGCTCGCTCGCACTGCGCACGTTTCCCGCGCTTACTCGTCGAAATGCCGAAACCACGTAATTATTGTGCAGGGGTGTCAAAGTAAAAAAAACAAACCGTTTTGATTTGCCTGCGAAAAATGCGTTGACTTATGTATCAGGGTATTTATTATGTAAATGTAGCAAAAAACATAACTGCACTAGCTGCACTGACGAAACAGCACTGTATACTCATTTCAAAGCCTATAATAAAGATTCATCTTTTTATGGTGGGCTAAAAGTCCCACCAGAAACGTTTAATAATTATATTGAAGAATAAGAAAGAACATTCTTAAATAATTTTGATAACGTCATAATGAATCGGCCTGGCAGCAGCGTGTTGCAAATTTTACAAACCATTCATTTTCCTCCTCTTTGCTCCTGTTTTCCTCGTGATTATTTACGCGATTTAGGATATTTTCAACGATAAAATTTAATAACCGAGAATTCAGAGAAGGAAAAAAATGTATAAATCATTTTATAAAACTCAAACATATTTGATTGACAAATAAAAAATATGGTTATTTCGCATCGCAACATTCGTTTCATTACACAAAATATCATATATACAATATATATATACAATAATCATCATAGGTACAACCCTAGCGCATTCGTGCGATGACGTGCTTGCACGTGAATCGCACGGCGGGCAACACAATCTCGACTCTTTATTCGCGTAATTATGGTACATTTTCTTCTCGCTGCGAACAGCAGATATTATTATTAAGATTTTGTAGGCTATTATAGCGTAAGTATTTTCGCTTTTGTATGGGAGTGATATATCTGTTACGTAAACTATTTTTTAGTAATCTGTGGCTAAACTAAGAACATTCTAAATGACTAAGTAATTATTAAAGATCACTTAACATTTGGTTAAACATTCCCAGTAGGTATATACGTTGTTTTAATTAAATATTGAAATCATATATCTATATCCATTTAAACTGCCACAGCACAATATCATTGCACATGTATTTATCTGTGTTTCGTCCCATATGTACATATATGTCGCAGTAAGATGGTTGAAGCCGTGTTAAAGTTATATCACTTGGGATATAACTACCTACCTATATACCATAATATACCTAGTTATATGAAATTGGTTTTTAACTGTCTTACTAGGAATATAACTATGATAAGAGCACGATCTAGTAATAAAACTATCTCACTAGACTAATTAAGTGAAATAATTATATTATGTTACAGTCAAAACTCATAACCGTCGAAACCATTTTTGAATGCAAAAATCAGGCAAAAGTAGGTTTGACTAAAGACGTTGGCCAATATCACTTTTAACTACTTTTGACTTATACTTTTGTTTTTTTTTTTAAATTAAAAAGTTTAATTCTTTCAATATTGTATTTTATATCATTATAATATACGCGGCTTTAGGGTGGCCCAAGGGCCATCCCAGCCGCTCCTTAACCTACTGAACAAAATTTGTTGGAGGACTCTTTTTTAATTTTTTCAGCAGCTTTTTTTAAGTTGTCTACATATTTATCTCTTTGGTCCTGAATGTTTTTTTCTTGTTTGTATTAATTGTTGCATTAATTGCTCAACACTTGCGATCCGTAACCTTCACAATATGACGATATTCCACAAACAACATGAACATTAATTCGTCTACACGAGTAACACGAGAATGCTCCTGTACATTCAGATTACAATTATTATTTCACTAGATTAGTCTAGTAAGATAGTTATTTTACTAGATCGTGCTCGTTATATATATTCCTAGTAAGACAGTTAGGAACTGCTGACATATAACTATATTACGGTATATAGCTATATCCCTAGGGGTATAAGCAACGTAAATTTAAATAATAAATCAATAGCTCCTATCTAAAAATTCCCTGCAATAAACATGCTAATAAATTTCGTTTGGTGTGCTATTCACTTAGGCGCACTTTATTCTCATCGGTAACAGCTGAATACTATGCACTTCAGCATTACAAACAACTGTTTTTTTTTTTATATATATTACTTTATATGTTTTTTTTTACAGAATAAGGGTGACAAACGAGCACACAGTCCACCTGATGGTAAGTGGTTGCTGTGGCCCATAGACATCTACATCTATCTTCGTTTACGAATTTAAATGCAGATGCGTTGTCAGCCGTGAGAACTAAGATAGAATGCCTCTTTTCCAGTAAAAAGGGTCTACGGTTCTCTACACTCACCATACGAAACACAGCAGCATTAAGCTGCTATTTTACGCTGGTATTCTGTGAGAGCGTGGTCGCTGGTATTCTGTGAGAGCGTGGTCCTTCCACGGTTTCAATAAGAAATATAACACTATGGCAAACTATATAGGAACTGAAAATGGTGTCACATCATACTTTTTCCTTTTCAGACTGTAAAAGTCCCCTGCAGGACACAGGCTCCCCATGAAGGAAGGATTTTCCTCAACTTACATCTCCAGTATGGGTGTTTCACGTCTGAAGTACCTTAGCAATGGTCATACCGCATGTATGTACTCTTACGAAGCTCACGGGGCGAAATAGATATATAATGGTTATATACATATTCTTTGTTAATTTTCATATAGTTATTTTGTTGATTCTTAATTCTTTCTCTTACAAATCATATTACACCTCCAAAGTAGTGTTCTTCGCTCAGTTATAGGTTAACTGGCAGAGAACACCTTAAGACGTGAAGTCCGCTTTTGATAAAATTTTGTGCAACGAATAAATAAATAATTCCCTAACGCCGCCGGAACATCGTAATTTTAATATTAGAAAAAGTAACAAAACTATCAACTACATAAAGCTCGAATCAAATCTAATTCAACAGTTTCATTAAAATTGAAATCCATACCAACACACTAATATCGGGTTCGCTATTACGAGTACAAAGCCATCTGCAGCGGTACGTAATTGTTATTGCAACAGGATTCATTCATCCAAACTCAAAGGGATTCTGACACAAAACAATCAAATACGACCAATAGTGGTATTCCTTTAGGTTATAATAAACTCGTATATACTTATACTTCCATATTCTATCAATAACAAATTTCTGTCTGCCACCATTCATTGCTGAACACCTGTATGTAGGTATTAATCCGGCGACACGTGCCACATAATATGTCATACTTGTAAACAGGTGCTGTTTGTAGGGACTCTCGGGCTTGCAATAATTTCTTTTGCTTTAATTTTGCATGTTTAACTTTTTTTTTAATTAAAGAACATGCTTTGATTAGTTCCTAATTCCTTTTCATTTTTGATTATATATTGTTTCTTCATTGGCCTTTAAAAAAATGACAAAAAAGGGGATACCTGCCTATGCTGCGGAGTTTGGTTCGCCTTTTTTTCTCCGAACTGACGAACGTCGTTTTGAAACGGTACATAGTAGATTAGATTAAAAATAATTATTATATTGAAGTTTCACAAACGAAATTTTTATTTATTACGTCGAGAAATATAAAGAGTTTTAATTTTTCATTTTACTTCTGTATGGATTAACTAAGGTCATCTTCATAATGTTTAAACTTATGTTAACCCCGTGTTCTTTTAAACATTTAGCAATTTTATTTTTTTTGTTTTCAATAATTGAAGAGATAATTGTTAAGATTTTTATTACTATAGAATATAGATAATGTCAAGCGTTTCCATCGATCCATTCTCTTAACCTGCATGGACTCATTAAGGTTTTGTCACGGATTTCAAAAGTAAGCATTTAGCCACAGTTCTTGTTCAATAATTCGTTACGTCGACCGATCGACCGATCGCCACGGGTCCAAACGAGAATTTTCCCTTCTAGAATAAAAAAGAAATAGAAAAAAGAACTATGGATTCAGTTAAAAAAGTTTAAAGCTATTCGATTTGATAAACAATGATGTAATTTTCTAGATAAATTCTAACTTCCATTGTCAGTTATGCGAAATATAATCTATAATAATAATAATAATAATAATAATTGTTGAAATTAACACATAGTTTCAACAATGATATTAGAATGGAATTTGGAATAGATAAATGTGCTGTCATTAATGTAAATAGAGGTAAAATTAAAAATTCCAATAATTTTGAAATTACAAATGATTTACATTTTAGTTCTCTTTCTGAAACAGAAACCTATAAATACTTGGGCATGGCGGAAGCGCTAGGAATTAATGACAAAAATATTAAAGAAAATTCAAAAGCAAAATTTATGTCAAGATTTAAAAAAGTTATCAAAAGTCATTTATCCGGCGGAAACAAAATTAGAGCATATAACTCCTGGGTAATACCTAGCCTCCTTTATACTTTTGGTGTTACAAGATGGTCTCAAACGGAATTGGATGCCTTGGATAGACGAGTCCGTACATTAATGACTACGCACAGAATGCACCACCATGATCATCTGTCATGAGGTTGTATCTTCCAAGAAAGATGGTGGACGGGGTTTATTAAACATTAAAACCTACACAACCGTGAAGTATACAACCTCAGAGACTATTTTATTTAAAAAGACACATCACGCATTCATAGTGACGTAGTGATTAATGACAAATCATTAACCCCGCTTAATATGTCGGCAAAGGACTGGCAGAGGCCTCATACTATGACTATAGATGAACGCAAAGGTTTGGAATGACAAGCAACTGCATGGTCGATTTTTAAAACATTGACTAATCCTTATGTAGACATGGTTGCATCAGTACATTGTTACAGTTTGTGACCTTTTGCAGAAACTGAAGGTTTTATCTGTGCAATACAAGACGAAGTAATTAAAACGAACAACTATCGGAAGTACATTTTGATGGACGGCACGGTTGACGTATGTCGCGCATGTCACCGCCCTGGAGAGTCCCTCAGACGTATTATTTCCGGTTGATCACAACTATCGAATGGTGAGTATTTGCACAGACATAACCAAGTAGCTAGAATAATACACCAGCAGCTTGCCATTAAATTTGGTTTTACTCAACAGTACGTTCCATATTATAAGTATGAACCAAAGCCAGTCCTTGAAAATAGAAGTGTCACGCTGTACTGGGATCGGTCAATTACCACAGACAGGTTTATAGTGGTAAATAAGCCTGACATTGTGGTGGTAGACCGAACTACACGCAAGGCAATAATAGTGGATATCAGTGTTCCTCATGACGAGAATCTCGTGAAAGCAGATAATGATAAAAAAATAAAATATATCGACTTAGCTCATGAGATTGTCGCTATGTGGGACGTTGATTCTACTATTATTGTACCAATAGTTGTATCAGTCAATGGGCTTATCGGTAAAAATATGGACGATTATCTGTCCAAGTTAGGTTTGGGCAAGTGGCTGAAGGATTAATTCATAAATCGCCTTATTAAATACAGCTCGAATAATAAGAAGGTTCCTATCTTTGGATGCCTAACTTCACCGATGGCTTAGGATTCCTCGCCGCGGTGGATAATAGCCGAAATAATAATATTATTTATATAGATTGTATTTATATTTATAATATTATAATTTTGTGACAATATATGTGATAATGTAATAATAATAATAGCCATTTAATTCCCAATTTTCATACAAAAGTCAATATTAGTCAAATCATTTACAATTTACAATATTATTATGATTTTGACATTTTGTTTTTTTTACTAAGTGTCATGTCAATATCAGTGTTAATTTCAAATAAAAAGTTCAAATTTAATTTACAAAATTAACTTTTGATTATAAATAATGTTTCAGTAAATAACCATTTTATATTTAAGTAATTGTCAATTTTTTTTTCTTATAGTTGATTTTCGTCACATAATATATAATTAAAAATAATAAAATTTAAGTTAATATTAATCAACTGAATTTGACTACATACATACAATAGTGACATAATTTAATAATTTATTATATTAATTATTAGTATTATTGGGATACCCATTTCCGGGTGAAGGCCTCCTCCATCCTTTTCCATGAGGTTCTGTCTGCCGCTAGCCTGGTCCACGTTGCTCCTGCAACCTCTACAATGTATCATGCGGGTACCAATGAAGCACCCGTTCAGTCCATCTCCCATCATTGACTCTTGCCACATGTCCCGCCCATCTCCACTTCAGTTGGCACACCAATTTGGCTGCGTCTATGATGTTTGTTCTTTTTCGTATGTCACTGTTTCTATGTTGGAAAACTTGTAGTTTAGATATTATTTTCTTTGTGGGAGCCCAATTTTGACATCCGTATGGGTGGGGAGTACAGTAGTACCCATCGCTTTCTTTTTTAATTTAATTGGTAGTTTTGCCTTGAAAATATGTTTAAATGACCAATATTTGCTCCATGCCAATTTAGTTCTTCTATTTACTTCCGTAATTGTTAAGTTGTGAAAGGAAACATTTTGCCCAAGATAAATATATTCGTTTACATATCTGATTTGTTGGTTTTGAACCTGAATAAGCATTTTTGTGCTATTTGTCAATATACAAGTTTTATCTGGGTTCATTTGTAGGCCACATTTTCTGCTTTCTGTGTCTAAAGACTGAACCATATATATAAGATCTTCGTGATTTTCGCTCAATATGATAATGTCATCTGCAAAACGTAGATGACTCAAAATTTCTCCGTTAATGTTAATGCCTCGTCTGTCCCAGTCAAGTTTTGAGAAAATGTACTCTAATACACAAGTAAATAGATTAGGTGAGATCGGGTCCTCCTGTCTCACCCCTCTCTCGATTTTAAATGGCTGTCCTGGTCTCCCCATTTTTATTGTTGCTGTAGTTCTACTATAAATTTCTTTCAGTATTTTTATATATTGGTTATGTATACCATGAGATTCCAATGCCAACCAAAGTGAGTCATGGTAAATAGAGTCGAAAGCTTTTGAGTAATCAATAAACGCGATGTAGAGAGTTTTGTTATATTCTTCATATCTTTCCATTATCTGAGTCAAAACAAAGATGTGATCCATTGTAGAGAATTTTGGACGAAAACCAGCTTGTTCTCTCGGCTGCTAGTTTGGGTTTGACTCTATTAAGTAATATGCTTGTGAAAACTTTATAAATTGTTTGCAATAGGGATATAGGTCTGTAGTTATTAATATTTAATTGATCACCTTTCTTGTGTAATAAAATTATAGTAGAGTTTGCCCATTCTTCTGGTATTTGACTGAGGTCAAGTATGTCATTGAAAATATTTGTTAATATCGGTGTGATGGGTTCTTTTATCGCTTTCAGAACTTCAATTGAAATACTATCTTCTCCTGAGCTTTTGCACTTTTAAGATTTTTATGGCATGACATATCTCGCACGGTAGAAGTGGCGGAATACGATCATTTATGTCCTCATTACAACAATTATTAATTAATTCACCCGTAATGTTATTGTTGATGTTATGGCTTTGTATAAGTTTTATAAAATCAGTAGCTATTTTAGGAGGTGTTCTCTATTTGTAGTTTTGCCACTATCATTTGCTTTTAGTGAGGTAATCCACTCCTTGGATAATGTGAGTCGTTTTTGTGCATTTTTAGTAGAGCCTTTTTGTAATAAATCTTCTTCTAATATTTTTAAGTGGTAGTCTAATTTTTTTTTCTTAATAATTTTTTTTTTATTTTGATGTAGAGTTTGGATAGTATTTTTTTTCTTCTTTGGTTTTTTTATCTTTACTTTTCAGTTTTGTTCTTTCTTTAATGATTTCTTTTATATCTGGACAAAATTGGAATTTTTCTTTATGTATTTTTGGCAACTTTTTTATACATTCTTCTATTGTATTAGTCAGCTTTCTGTGGTTTTCTTGCAAGTTTTCATTTCCTTTATTATTAATTAATAACTCTGTAAACATGCCCTCGAGGAATTCTTTTTCACTTAGTGTTAACTGTCTTTTTGGAGTATAAATTTTTTTTCTGTCCTTTTTTACTTTAGTTTTAATGTTGACGCATGCATGTACAAGTCTGTGGTCTGATGGATAGGTTGTATTTATTATTTCTAGGTTTGTCATTTCTCTTATATCTTTTGTAAGAATGAAGTCAATTTCGTTACGCGTTTTGCCATTGGGTGACACCTAAGTCCATCTATTCTTTAATTTTTTCTTGAAATATGTACTACTTATTTTAAATTGATTTCCTAAGCAAAGTTGCATTAGTAACTCACCCCGTTCATTTCTGTCACTAAAGCCCCAAGGTTCCATACTATTTTTGGGGCGTTGGTTGTCCAATTTTGGCATTAAAATCGCCAATTATCATTGTAGATGTTGATGAAATTTTGTATAGCTTTTAGTATATCTGAGTAAAAGAGTTGAATTTCGCTTTTTTTAGCTTTATATGTAGGTGCGTTAACTTGGATTAAACTTAATTTTTTTTTTGACCAAACATCATATCTAGACGTGCGACTCTATCAGAAATACTTATGTAGTCAAATATATTTCCTCTCCATTTTCTTTTAATGACAAATCCGACTCCATTTATAATATAATCTATACATATAAATAAAATTGAAGTATCGGTAATATTAAAATAACTGGCTTCTATGTTTAATAGAAGCCAGTTATTAAACTCAAGGGATTATTTGCATACTATTAAGACTTATGCAACCATTTAAAAAAAAACTGACTGCCTGTCTGTCTGCCCGGGCTAATCTTCGGTATGGCTGATCGATCATGATGAAACTTTACGAACAGATAGAGATCAATGCCAGGAGGGAATATATTAAGCAAAACTTTATATAAATGGTCTTTGATTATTATTTCCAGCTAGACCAAAACCAATTGTTGTTGTGCAAATAACGGCTATGCCTAAGATTCAAGTCCAGGATCCTACGTCTTAACCACGTACCTATCCACGAAGTCATTATATAATTAGTTACATAACAACCTATATATAAAAATAAAATAAATAATCCGCGGTCCGCAGTCTGCCTATCTCTCTAAAAGACAAAGTTGAGATCTAACATTTATGTATTTTTTATTATAGAATAACACAAAACTCTATCACAAATTTTATAATACATTCAGAGCCTTAAAGGAAGTTGCCTTTTGCAGGTAGTATTAAGTAGTTGTGGGAACTTTATACTAATCGGTCAAGAAAGTAACTGTGCGCTGTGCTGTGCACAAATCAATATATGTACTTATCAAATTATAAAGAAAATAGTTTTACCTGCTACTATCATAAGAGTATACTAAAATTAATCATAAAATAATGATTTAAATACATATTTAGCCACGTCGAAAGTTCGAATTGAAATACTTCTGAATACTTGTAGTAAAGAAGATATTCTTTATGGCCGACACACACGGTCAGTTAAACTGATCAGTTGAACTGACGTAGATCCAAAAACTAACCGTGAGTGTGAAATCTTAAGTTGAAATTTGAAGCCAGTGAGTGGGGAAATCGTTTTGGCTTACATCCGTTTTAACTTTGACCGTGGGTGTCGAGCATTATAAACACGTAAAGAGAAAATTTTGTCGTAGTAACATTATTTAATCCGTGACTTTGTCCCCCTTTTTAGGCATCGTTAAAGTTTATGTGGAGGAGTCCAGAAAGCTAAAATTTATTTAAAATATGTGATTAAAATTAATTCAATTTCATAAAATAAAACATTTATACTGCCAATGTCAAACACATAAGTGTCGCTTGGACAAATTATGTCGTTTGTTGACGTTCATAGTTCATACTGTCAATGTCTCACAGTAACTTCCTACAAGCATAATATGTAATATGTTTTTAATCCAAATCTTATGTCACACTTAACAGTATGTGATCCAAAAACCGTACAGAGTAGAGATTGTCGCCAAAGAATTTTTAAATGTTGCCAACAAATAATTACTGACAGCCTGACTGAATAGACTTCAACACTTCGATATACTCAACAAAGTCAACTTGGCACCGCTTGTAACCTCGCCCAAATTTCGACGGAGTCGAAGGCTTTCATAGTCCACATATGTAAGCAAGACAAAGGATTACGGATTATTAAGCTGAAGTGGCAATGGGCCGCCCATATAGCTCGAAGAATCAACAACCGATGTGGAAGAAAGATTGTCGAGAAGCAGCTGGCAGCCTCGTACCGGTAAGCGAAGTGTAGGGCGGCTCCCCACTAGATGGAGTGATGACCAGGTAAGATATGCAGGAATTGGATTGATGCAAGTAGCTCAGGACCGTGCTTTGTGGCATTTCCTGGTTGAGGCCTATGTTGAGCAGTAGACTTGTGAAGGGCTGTAATGATGGTGATGATGATTATGATGACTGAATAAGATGTGAATTTTATGTGATTTCAAATGTTATTTTCTCAACAGTGTGTTGAGTGTATTATCATTATAGCTTATCAGAAGTTCACTGCTGAACATAGGCCTCCCCTATGAATTGCCTTATAAGAGGGGGATATTTGCCATAGTTGCCACGTTTGGCAAGCGGATTGATAGCCGCAGTTTTTATTCAGCTGTTATGAGGAAGATGCTGCTGACCATCTCCTGTTTTAGATTCCCTCTGTCGCCTCTTACGACACCCACGGGATGTTATGGGTTATTGGATTGGTATGGTATACAACTCTGTGTAAAAGTATCGGAATATGTCAATAAAAGACCCGCGTAAAAGAGGTCGTTCTAATTTTTACTGCATGTTGGTAGCACTGTACTGATTTAGCGCGCAAAGTTTGAGCAGGATCTGTCATTTAATTTGTTTTAAACTACACTTTTGTTGGTCATAGTTTTGAGTTATCGGCGATTTTACAATGGAAAATATTGTTGAACAAAGAGTGTGCCTTAAATTTTGTGTTTCGAATGATATTTCATGTGGTGAATCACTAAAAATGTTGCGAAATACCTACGGCGAATCGTATATCGAAAACAAGGGCTTATGAATGGTATAAGGCTTTAAAGAAGGCCGAGAAGTAGTAGTAGACTTGCCTCGTTCTGGTAGACCTTCAACCGCTACGACCAAAGAAAACATCGACAAAATCAAGAAGCTAGTGCTCGAAAATCGACGTATGAGTCTGAGAGAATTGGCTAGTGAGGTGAACATATCTTTAAGTCCGTCCACAACATTCTCATTGACATTTTAGGCATGAAACGCGTCGCCGCTCGACTAGTTCCAAAAGAGCTCAATTTTGTTCAAAGAGCGCAGCGACAGCATGTCGCTGAAGACATGGTTTCCCGAGCTTCTACGGATCCGACCTTTATGAAACGTATAATAACTGGCGACGAGACATGGGTTTATGAGTACGACATGCAAACAAGCCAACAGTTCAGAATGGCGTCTCGAAAACGAGCCGAACTGCTCGCGCAATGTAAAATTTATGGCGACTAGTCCTTTATCTACTTTTTTATATTCCGTGGCTACTACAGTACTAATTTCTTTTAGTCATAGACAAACGATATCATACACATCCACAAAAGGATATTTATAAAGCGTTCCATGACTACTACGCTCATTAGTAAGATGGCCAACTTTGTAAGCCTTACAGTTTTTATCAATTCTAGTTGAACTTTAGATTGTTAATAAGTTTGTACTTCAACTTTAAATAAATACTTTTACCGATTTTCATTATCGTAATTAAACGTAATTTAAAGAGTTGAATTTGACTTGAAATGCGAGACACATGCTTGCGGTATTATTTTATTTATTACTAGCTGGTACCCGGCACTTTGCTGCCGCAGAAGAACTAATTATGGAAATATCGTTTTAAATTTGGAAGAGTTATATTGCTTAATTGGGAATGATATGTATTATCATTCGTATTTAAGCAATCATTGAAATTGAATGATATATTATTTTCAAATAAATTTGTCGGTACGATACGCGCGCCACCTACTGTAAGTTAATAGTACTATACCTATAACCTTCGCGCAAGGGCAAGCAATACGTTGATAAAGTTTTATCGCAGCCTGATCGGTATGGCAGCGCATAAAATACGAACAAACTAACGCAAAATCCCCTGAAAATGAAGGTCGCTTGACCATCTCAGACCTAGTTCCTATATTAAAGAAATCATCCTCCATTATAATCTGCTTCAACCAACTTCAAAAAAGATAACATTCTAATGTTCGACACGTATGCTTTCTTTTATGTACGTTCAGTTATGTTTAGTTAAGCAACGCTGAAGTAGAAGCTATATAAAATAGCTTCTACTTCAGCGTTGCTTTCATATAAATTTAAACAAAAAGTTTTATTTTTCTTTAAATTTATTTTTCGAAAAAAAGTTTATAGAAAAAGGGTGACAAGCGAGCATACAGTCCATTTAATTGCAAGTGGATGCTGTGGCCCATAGACATCTACATCTATCATCGATCCAGAATCAAAATGCAGACGCGTTGTCACTGAGCGTTGTCGTTGAGCTAAGAAGTAAGATGGAACGCCACGTTACCAATAAAAGGGGTCTCCGCTTCGATATACACCATACGGAACACAGCTTCGTTATATTCTACTGTTTCACGCTGGTATTATTTAAAAGTGAATTAAAATAACTAAAAATAGATATAACTAAACGCGATAAAATCCATAAAATAGTTTTATTTCAATGTAATTTTTAGACGACAGTTACCTTGAACTTGTGATACACTTTAGACTTAGACCACTCAAAAGTGTTAAAAAAAATTAATTCAAAGTAAAAACCAACTTCAAATGCTAAGAAGAATATAATAATTTCTACATTATAGCTTCTGAAGTCGAGGCTTTTATTCTTTTTAGTTTTTTAAAGATGGTTTTTACTTTTTATTAAAAGTTTTCTCGTATAGAAAGTGGACATTAAAAACTATGTTTAAAATTCTTCGTTCGGGTACTCACGACTTAAAATTCAACAACTTTATGACTTAAAGTTGTTGAATTTTAAAAGTTTTAAATATAATATTTTGTTTTATAGATTATTTTCCATGCGCTGAAAATGGGTAATATATGTATTTTATAAACAAAAAATTTTCTTATCTTTTATGCTCAGAAACAAGACATTACTCTTTTTACTATTTTATAATTAATACACACAACCATCCTTTTGTATTTTTTATATTAAATAAAATCACACAAAGAACACGTTAAAAAAATCGAAAAATTATACAAAACACAAGGAGAGTTAAAATAAAATGCAATTAAAAAATTTAATAGCACTTTAAACTAATTGAATAAATACTAATAATGTTCACTTTTATTTGGCTATTAAGTTATATAAACTTAATAGCCAAATATGCATTAAAACCTTTTAGGATAGTAGACTGTCTCAATTTCAAATATAATTATGATAATTAATAAACAACCTATGTTCAATTCTCAAAGCTCCCGTACTACACATTTTAGTAGGTATCGTAACCGCCAGGCTAGGTTATATAAACCTTTGCCTCTGTGTACGGTTTCTTTACTCATGATGTGACGCTAGGTAGAAAAAAACCTTAGACACGTTTCTGTCTCTGGATGAGTCTATGTATATTTCAATCCGTGAATTTTAGATCTAATATATCTCATCTAAAAGTATTGCAATATAATATGTCTCAGACCGATAGAACCCTCTTGCTTTCTGCAATTTTTCTTAGATTTGTAATGCATTCAAAATTTTATTGCAGTTAATTTTTTATCTTATCTATTGTATTCAGAATTCAAAATAATAAGTATCTCCTTCGATTCCTCTCTCCAGCTAATAGTCTAACCTTAGTTAACAATTCTTTTAAACTTGTTATTTTCCATTGAGTTATATGTACTACGTACTAGATAAGCTATTCCAAATAAAAATTGTGCGCTACTCTATGTCTTCGCGCATGCGCGGTAGATAGTGAATCGCGCGCGAAGACTTTAATTTAATATAAAATAAGATATTAATATAAAAAATTGGTTGCCTGTAACGTCGGTATACGGGCGAAAGTTTTACGTGACAACGACTTTGAGTGGTAAAATAATTTTATTATGTCTGTCTCTCTCGCTCTTAGGCGGGCTAACCATGCCCGAGTGGAAGGGACGCGTGCCTCTCACTCGCTCTCATTGTGAGCGCATAACGTGAGCGGAGCGTAACGCAGTTTCTTGAAGTGTCACCGGCAAACCAATTTATAAGACGTTGTCACGTCAATAAATACAAGAATTTAATATAAAATACCCTTATTTTAATCTAAACAAATATATATCTAAATAAAATGTAATAATAATTATCTTATGGAATTCACAAATCTTCAATTTACGCAATATTTAGTTTAGTGTACGGATTGCAGTACAGTTCAGTTGAACATAGTCAATGTTCGAATGCGAAATCTAGTGCGTAGTACATATATATCGATGTTATTTTCCATTTTTTTTATATAGGATCTTGCGAACCGCACTAGCTTTGCACGGTGAATTTCTGGATCTCGACAACAGCGGATCTCTAGTATAAAGATAAACTACTGCTGGATAGTAAATTCTTAACAGAAAAAAAAAAAAAAAATTTCATTACTGTGTGGTGGCGCTGTCGTCGCGCCACAAGCGAAATACATCGAAGCCTAAATCGCGCTATCAAAGTTCCGAACATAGAATTATTACGTATAGAAGCGCAGTCTAGTACAAAACACGAGCGTTAAAGTGAAGCAAGGTCATTATGTTAGTGGGCGCGAGTGAAATGTGCCTACGCTCGTTACACGCACACATACACGCCATTCAGTGATACCAGTTTCTGGCGTTTGCAATCAAATTGTGCAAATCACTATTTTATTGATTAATTTTAAATAATCGATATAATAAAGATTACGTATTGCGTACGAAGACGTATTTTATGAGAATAATAAATGGAATAAAATAAACACGATAATGATGGTACTAATATAACTTTATTATACATATTTTAATGGTACAAAATGCAGACGTAATAAAATTTAAGAATATTATTAAACACAATTAATTTGCTCGAATACAATAAGCACATCGTGTAATGTTTAATTTAACCGACTTCAAAAAGGAGAAGGTTCTCAATTCAGTGTATTTTTTAATGTTTTACCTCAGAATTCTGTTATTTCTAAACCGATTTAGATTTTTTATTTTTAAGGATATACACACAGATTGATCCCATATACACGCTGAAATTTTAATGGTTGTTTTCCCGAAGTCAAATGATTTTGTCTTGGTAGTACAATAGATTTATTAATATAAAAATTATTAGGATGCAAAAATGGCAGATTTACAATAGAGAAAAACAAAACTCGAATGCGACCTCAAACCAATAGCAATATCTCGCGATTAGGTATGACGTGCAGGCTAGCTTATGCCGTATTACTACGCGTAAGAATTTATTTAGCTCTGAATATTTATTAAAAATAAGTCATTATTTGTTAAATCAAGTGATATACATCCTCGAAATCGACATGACCCTGACCAACTTGTCCTAGATGTCATTCCTAGGCTCGTTAAATATAACAAAAATTGTCTTAATACGAGTATGTGTAAAAATATTTAATAAAATACTAATATTTGTATAATTGGATAAAATTGAATGCTTTTATGATTTAAAAGATTTTTTAATAATTATTAAGATTTTTTAATTTTAAATAATTATCAATATTGTCATTATATACCTAAACATTTTAAAATTATAATTTGCATTGAGTCAGGAATGCGGAAAACAACCACTAAAATTACAGCATGTATATACGAATTGATCTAGAATCGTCTTAGAAATCAGCGTACATACATAATTGATAACCTCTCCTTTTTGGGAGTCGGTTAAAAATAGACTATGTTTGGGTGTAAAGTGACATCTACTTCGTAAAGGCGTTCTTATTAATAATCTCTTGATGTAGTAAATAAAAAAAGTTTTTATTCTATACTCTAAAACGTCGACTTGGTCAATGAACAAAGCAATAAAAATAAATTTAGTTGCTATAATAGTTGGCGTCGACGGATCGCGATCAGCTGATCACTCCGTATTAGTTTTAAATAGGCACCCATTGTTAATATTATGTTAATACTTAGAGAAGTAGGTATCTACATATAAACATTTGAGTTTTACACAGAGCGTTGCGATTAAACGTTTTAAACACAAATAGAAAATAAATATTTTTAAAAGAAAATTGTGATTTTTTCCCCACAACTAGCAACATTTGTATTATGATAGCTTAGGTAAGTATTATTTTAATTTTACGTACTAATAATGAAATAAATATATGAACTTACCTGTGAAATGTAATACCATCACTTTTTATGTTTATCATCACTGTTGTGTCAATATTTTACAACACAAACGGTCATTTTACAATTTTCGCGAGCTCTTCTCCATAAGACGTGACGTTGCGCACTGATGCGTCGCTGAGTGAACTTACGCGGTTTCGCGTTAGTTTTACTTGTTCCGAATTAAAACAGTATATATACAATAGCTCCGTACTACCACGCGGGCGTTAGCCGCTCCTGGGCAGAACACCTGCCCGGCGGGAGATCTCCTTTCCTTCCACCGGCCACAGTGGTGACCAACCGACGTGATCTGAACACGCAACTAACAACCTTCGGAAACTATAACTTCAAATCCTCGTCATCGTTCCCAAGTACCCCATTCATTCGCTCCCGAGCAAATATTCAGTCTTCACATCCTGCAAGCCATCTAGCTTTACAAAGGTTCATCGCAGCACTATAATAATGCTTCCTGTTCATTCAAGCTACTCTCTGCGCTACAGTGTTCGGCACGGCTCTGAGCCTTACTGCTCGCCTCTGCTTCACGGCACTCTCGCAGATTACTTGCCTTCTTCTCGACTCACCGCAGACTACAAGGCAATTCTCTGACACTTGCACATTCGTTTGCACTATCGACCTCCGGTCTGAGCAGGGGTGATATGGCGGCGCTGTCGTCGCGCCACAAGGAAATACATCGAAGCCTAAATCGCGCTATCAAAGTTCCGAATTAAAACAGTATATATACAATAGCTCCGTACTACCACTCGGGCGTTGGCCGCTCCCGGGCAGAACACCTTGCCCGGCGGAGATATCCTTTTCCTTCCACCGGCCACAGTGGTGACCAACCGACGTGATCTGAACACGCAACCAACAACCTTCGGAAACTATAACTTCAAATCCTCGTCATCGTTCCCAAGTACCCCATTTATTCGCTCCGAGCAAATATTCAGTCTTCATATCCTGCAAGCCATCTAGCTTTACAAAGGTTCATCGCAGCACTATAATAATGCTTCCTGTTCCTTCAAGCTACTCTCTGCGCTACAGTGTTCGGCACGGCTCTGAGCCTTACTGCTCGCCTCTGCTTCACGGCACTCGCAGATTGCTTGCCTTCTTCTCGACTCACCGCAGACTACAAGGCAATTCCCTGGCACTTGCACATCTGTTTGCACTATCGATCTCCGGTCTGAGCAGGGGTGATGTGGCGGCGCTGTCGTCGCGCCACAAGCGAAATACATCGAAGCCTAAATCGCGCTATCAAAGTTCCGAATTAAAACAGTATATACAATAGCTCCGTACTACCACTCGGAGCGTTGGCCGCTCCCGGGCAGAACACCTTGCCCGGCGGAGATCTCCTTCCTCGCCACAACTGAATAATTATGTTAAAGATTGCTAACAGATTCATCATCATCATCATTACAGCCCTTCACAAGTCCACTTCTGAACATAGGGCCTCCCCCAAGGAATGCCACAAAGCACGGTCCTGAGCTACCTGCATCCATCTACTTCCTGCATAATTTACCAGGTCGTCACTCCATCTAGTGGGGACGCCACTCGAGAACCTTTTTTCCCCATCGGTTGTCGGTTCTTCGAGCTATATGGCGGGCCCATTGCCACTTCAGCTTACCAATCCGTTGGGCTATGTCGGTCACTCTAGTTCTACTGCGGATATCCTCATTTCTTAGTTTATCACGCAGAGAAACTCCGAGCAGAGCCCTCTCCATAGCTCGCTGAGCGACCTTGAGCGTCCTCATACGGCCAGCAGTGAAGGACCACGTCTCAGATCCATAAGTCATTACTGGCAACACGCACTGGTTGAACAATCTCGTTTTCAAGTTTTGAGGTATACCTGACGAGAAGATGTGTCGTAATTTCCCGAACGCTGCCCAGCCGAGTTGAATCCGTCGATTGAACTCTTGGTTGAAGTTGAACTTACTTAGTCGGACTATTTGTCCTAGGTAAACATACTCGTCAACAACTTCGAGCTTAGTGCTCCCAACAACTACCGGCATAGGTGTGACATGGAAATTGAACATGATCTTTGTTTTTTCCATGTTCATCTTAAAACCTATCCGTTGGGAGACACTATTGAGATCATTGAGCATAGTGCTTAGGTTCTCCAGCGATTCTGCCATAAGGACTACATCGTCGGCAAATCGAAGGTGAGTGATGAACTCACCATTGATGTTAATATCGTATCCTTTCCAGTCCAGTAGCATGAAAACGTCTTCCAATGCAGCGGTGAAGAGTTTCGGGGATATAATGTCACCCTTTCTTACACCTCTCTGCAGTTGGATAGGTTTCGTACTCTGATTCTGTACTTGGATAGCCATCGTAACCCTACTGTACACTTCAGCACTTCGATATACCGACAGTTAACTTGGCAACGCTGAAGGGACTGTAGCACCGCCCAAATTTCGACGGAATCAAAGATTTCTCATAGTCCATATACGCAAGGCAAAGTGACAGATTGTACTCTTCGGTCTTCTGTACAATTTGCTGAAGGGTATGTATGTGGTCTATGGTATTCAAGCCTTATCGGAAACCGGCTTGTTCGGGAGGCTGGAAGTCGTCAAGTCTGCGTGCGAGACGATTTGTAATGACTCTCGAAAATCGGTCTGTAGTTCTTCAAGAGAGCGTTGTCGCCTTTCTTAAAGAACAAGACCACCGCACTTCTGCTCCACGCCTCCGGAGTAGTCCCACCATGGAGAAAGGAATTAAAGAGCTTCTGAAGGACTTCAAGTACCGGTTTTCAACCGCCTGGGGCCTTGCCGTTTTTAAGGTGCTGGAGAGCCATTTCAATCTCGCTCAGACTGACGTCCGGAATATCAAAGGTAACAGATATCATCGCTAACAAATTATTATATCATAATTCAAGTAAAATATAGTTTAAATACTAGACTGTAGCCTAAGGAATATTTTAAATCAGTGCTATTCTCCAAATGGGCAAAAATTGTCTATATCCAAAAGTAACTAACAAATTAGCATATTATTACCAAGAGTCTAGGCGATAAGACTCCTCTGGTTGGTACGATTCATTGTCTGCCAAGGAGTTCGCTTGGGTACCTTCTTATCTGTTTTTACTGTACATCCGCTATTATGTTTAGATTTAAAGAATAAGATAGCTATAATATATAAAGAAATATATAATAAGAAAGCTATAATTACAGGCTGCGTGGCTTTCCATCTTACCTCAGGAGTAACATCACATCTGCAGCCGTCGCTAGCAAAAAATGAACAACGTCGTTTGAAACAAACGGTTTGTTGAAATTGGTTGACAGTATTCATGGGCTACAATAGTCAGTGTATGCTCGTCTGACACTTTTTAATGTTAAAACAAGCTGAGAAAATATCTGTTTATATTGTAAATTTCATTTAAAATACGAGTGTCAAGTGAGTGAAAATTAATTACGTTACTGAGTTTGGATACGAGAATAATTTTCAGGACACTTTGTTCACGATTATTTTTAATTTTATAACTATGAACAATTTTCATATATGTATACTTATTATGATAAAATTAGTTATAGGAAACTAAGAATACGTTTTAAATTAAGTTTTTGTTTTGTTTTAGTGTTGCTGTAACTGTAATTATAATTTTGTCTAAAAACTTAGAATAATTTATAATAAAACTGCTCAACTTTTACTTTTATAAATTAAAAGACAGTTTGGTAGCGCAATTGCTAAGTATCTACGGGCCGCGGGTTCAAATCCCGCGCTGAACTATATTTGGCCTACAAAATAATAATCAGTAACCTTAACCAGCAACACAAAATACAAAGGCTCATTTAAAAGGTATGACTTTAATCTTTAGAGAAGTAATAATAAGTCGCATCTTGTTAAATAAGTGTTACACACAAGAGCATTATAGTAAAACAAAAGATAAGTTAACTATTACATAGTTAACTTATCTTTTATTTTACGGTATATCTTATTTTACGTTAATAAACCTTAAAAAATTGTTAAAAGTTTTAAATTACGAGTATTAAAAGTTTTATATAGTGACAAATCTTGCTTTACGATATTAATTTATAGACTTTAACGTACTTACGAAGGCATGCATGGTTTACCAATATAATGTTCAAATTATGAATATTATTCGAAACACGAGTCATGAATATAGGCCTTATACTTAATCAGAATACTATTGTGGGCGGCTGGAATGACGTCTCTACATCCGGCTCGTAGTTCAAGCCTAGACGGTTGAATGCAAGATTAATTCATACAATTGATATTTTGGGAATCTACAACAATAAAACTATATTTTTTATCGACACGTATCTTGTAGTTTCCATAAGACATTTATGTGGCACAAAGCTTTTAGGCTACTTGCTGGAAAGTGGCTACTGAAGACTGAACCCCTGTAAGGGCTTTTAAATATTTTATAAAGCGCAAAAACATATTCAGTGGAAGAAATTTTATGTTAAGGTAAAATTTGATAGGCTGTTATAATTATCAATGCAAGAAATATTATACATAATAAATACATATATAAATACTATATTGATGCACATAACTTAGGTTTCTGCTAATAATATAGTACTAATATGTATTGATTATATATCTGCTGAACGTAAGCCTAACCCATAAATTCGCCTCCAAGGGATGATATTGCCATAGTCGCCACGCTTGGCAGGCGGATTGGCAACCGCAGTTTTTTTATTATTTTGGGATGATACAGGAAGATGCTGCTGCCCATCCTCTGTTTCAGTTTCCCTCTGTCGCTTACGTCACCCACGGGAGGATATGGGGTCGTGGATATTCTTATACCGCTACATTCGGTTTATACATAATAATTAATAATATTATAATAATAACAATCACTTTTTTATAGTATGACATCCATTTTGATTGGGTATTTGGGGCATCTCGTTGTATATTTCGATCAATTTCCTCGTATTTATGTAGTCTTTTTTTAGAGAATAAACAACAAGCACACAGTGCACCTGATGGTAAGTGGATACTGTGGCGCTTAGACATCTACATCTATTCTCGGTTAAGAATCAAAATGCGTTGTCACCCCTGAGGACTAAGATGGAACGCCTCACTTCTAATGAAAAGGATCTCTGGTTCTCTTCACTGACCATACGAAGCACAGCAGCATTCAGCTGCTATTTTAAGCCGATATTCTGTGAAAACGTGGGCCTTTCCCGGTCGGGCCGACCCATTACACTTTCCCGGTCGGGCCCCCCAACCACAATATAGCTATAGCATGGCTCTACCACGTAAAAAAATCAAGTAAAGTCTATAAAAACTCGTATTGATATTTGATATTTGATATTTAATTAAACAGTGTACACGCTGGCTTACAGTATGCCCAAAACGCCAGCATGCTAATTTACAAATTACAGTTTTAAATAATTAATAATAATACAAGATACATGTCAAAAAGGTCAAATAAATTAAAGAATACATGTCCAATAGATCAAATTAAATAAAAAAAATAAAAAATAAAAAAATAAATAAAAAAAAAAACATGCCAAATAGATTACATGTCAAATAGATTACATGCAAATAGATTAACCAAAATGTCATTGTCAAATTAACTATCTATGATTAAATTAATATATTACAATATGTCAAAATTGGATGTCAAAAATAGAAGGGCTTTGTTACATAGTTGCCCAAAGCTATCAGCAAATAAGTCAGTCTCGTAATCATGTGCGAGCATATCGCACCTTCGGTGCAACAAAGTCACAACAGCTCATTTTGTAATTTTACAGGACAAAGCTTTTAAGATTTTTTCGCATTTATTTCTTATTACTGGACTACTATCTGTGGTACGTTTTAAATATTTATAAAATCAATTGTTTATTGTATTTGCTATAGTTTCATGTAAATTGTTTATTTTAATTACTGAAAATATCTTAATAAAAGCTATAAAAAAATGGCCTGAATTGTGACTTTGTTGCACCAGAAATAATTTTAGTTTTATGAAATAAGCATCATTATTTAAGATAATGTTTTAAATGCATTAAAGTTTATTTGACAAATATATCATATATTTTCTTCTCAAAAAATCAACCTATAACAAAAAGTTTTCTCAAAACAATTAGTCTATAAAGTACTAAATAATATAGCATCTTTTTCATAGTTTTAATTTTAATCAAATTCTAGGAAAAGCAGACTTACATAATACTCAGTCTTATAATCTTTAAAATTAGGAAGTCTTATTATGAGTCTTATAAATGGTTAAAAAAATGTTTAATCTTATAAACAATAATATTCTTATATAAACTCAAACTTATAGTCTGATAAACTTGAAAATAAATTGGAATTATTATCAAAAAACTAACGTCAATTAAATTGTATCAATCATCATACGAAACAAAATAAATTTAAAAATAGTAAAATTTTTGTTTTAGGATTAATTCAAATCAAACTTTTTACTTGCTTAAAAGCTTTAAAAATAACTATTCAAATAAACTGTTATATAAGTTTTCATAATACTTTGGAACAATATTACCAGTAATTAATTGACGAATGTCTTGTTTCTTATTGTTTGCAATTGGCAATTTAGAGCTATAAGGAGCACTCAAATTAATATCTGTGATATTTTTCTGCCTGAACGACCAATTTTAATTTTAGCTTTTAAATTGTTCAGTTTTATATGTGGTTTTGTACTTATAGGTATCGGAATCTTTAATGAATTTCACTACTTTGATATCAGAAAGTCTGATTGTTTCGCCATCAATATTTTTGATGGTGTTTAGGTTAATATCGTTAGCAAGTATCTTTAAATCATAGAAACTATTGAAGTTCATTTCATTAACAATTAAACTATTACCAGTCTTTTTAGCATTACGAATTAGAGTCACATACTGATCTGGGGTGTAAATTGGTCCAGATTTTTTGCTCGACGAATATTTTTCTCTATTATCAGTGGACAGCATCCGCTTCATTTTGAGTGTGCCCACGAATCAGGTACTTGTGTGTTATAGATCTAATTGGCAAGGTAGAAACGGCATACTAGTACAAACTTAGAATGAATTTGTTTTTTTGTTGACCGCAACAGTTATCGAAGAAAAAATTATATCTATATCTGGTTTAGTCGAAGAACATTCTTTTAAAAATTGTACACACAAGAACCTATTTCATTGGCTCTTCGTTTACCCAAACCCTCGTGCCAAAAGAAACAAAATGTTTTATCATCCTTAATGTTGGTTACTGTAAAGTTATAACAATTTTGTTTACTTTTATAAAAAAATGCCGACGATTGGCCTATAGGACAAGGCAATACTGCTTGCAGATCGAATATAGCCACAATGATGTTGCTATCTGGGTTTTTGCACTCGTCTACATCTTGTTTTTTTTCAATCCTGCTTAGACTCTTTTCCTCTTGATGTAGATTATAGCTGGACGTTAGCGATTCTTTATCTACAGCATTTTATAGGCCTCACATCAAAAAGCTAATATTAAATTGGGTATTGAAAATCCGATGGTATGCGTCGTAATTTGCTGGTTCCTTGTTGTTAGATAGACGGTTTTGTTGATAATTACGGTGTAGTTCGGCTACAGTCAAACCTCCATCTATATATTCTCTAGAAGAATTGGCTCTGATGTAGTGACTTTCGATCCTAGGGATCGAATTTATGTGGTCACGTACGGATTGTATTACTTCAGCATCTAGGTTTGACTGCTTTCCGTGTTTACCGCGTTTATCTGTTGGTATTACACTTACGCTTGCAAATTTACTTTCAATTACAGTACGTAGTGGTATATTACTTATGGCTAATGTATTCAATAGAAACGTTTTACAAACCCTTATCTCTTTACCTCGATTAATAAAGTAAGTTGTGTTTGGTTTTCTATATTTTCTATACATGTCTCTTGACATGTATAGAAAATATAGAAAACCTTCCGAATCTTGAAAGTACAGTTCAGGTTCAACTTGCTTTACACAAGAAGCAAGGAAGTCACGCTGTCTTTGAAAGAATCAAGCTCCCAGTACGTCTTAAATATTATATTCCTATCATCTGCAGTAAATTTATTTGAACAAGACAATCGGCAAGTATTTACACAAGGTGGACGAATGTTTTTGCGGCATGGCTTTACCTCTAGATGATGTGTATGCTTGATCAGTGTTTTTAGATACTTTCTCTGTTGTTTTTCCATTGACAAGGATTTATGGTCCTTTTTAGACTTTGGTACAGTACTAGCCTGTTCAGTACTTCCTTGAATAGTCTCAGAGGCTGCATTATTATGTATAATTGATACATTAGAAACATTTTGGAGCAAGATGTAGATCCGAGTGGCTAGAACTATTGCCAGAGCTGGATGAACTACTACTTGAGCTCGAGGAACTACTGCCAGAGCTAGATGTACTTGGGCTGACTGTAAAAGTATTTTTCTTGGACGCTTTTTTCATTATTATCAGGGTCGGTTTCATTGGCATTCGAGAAGGTGTCTTGCATTAGCACCTCTTTTGGTAAAGTGTTTTGTGGCTCTAAATCAATGTTAATTACACTGGAAGAAACCCCATCTTTGAATGATTACATTTTTACTATCTGTAGTAAAGCCACATTTTCAATATCCTTTCTTGCCATATTACCCGTAACGATATTTTGTAACATGGAATTAATTTTACTTCGTCGATTAAAACTGTGTCCGAATTATTGGCATGATTACATTTTTATAGTCGTCAGTATCTGAATGATCCATTTTCTTCCATCTGAAGTACTGGAGATATTATTTATTGAAGAATGAGAGGTTCCTAAATTATAGTCATGATCATAGTCCTGATCTTCTGTATGAAAGTTCGCTAACCAGGTTTTAACTAATTCTTTGTTTTTATGGAATTATTTTGTTGAGTCTTAACCATAGACATAATTTTTTACTGCGGAACCCATTGTTCTCTGAAATAAAATTGAAAGATATTTGTAAGTCAGATTCATCTGAAATCGATCGAAGACTTCTGAAGTGAGAAATAAGAGTATACCAACCACCACTTACAGACGTCGAGAAAAATAAGAAACTAAATAGTTAGTTTCATCACTAATTAAAGTCATCAAACAGCCTCCGTAAAGATAAATTAATAATTTTAGTGGGGTGCCCCAAAGCGTGCTCGTCTTAAAATAATATTTAGGTAATAAAAAGAATTTTTAAGTTTGACTTGAGCCAAATCGGTCATGGGATTGCCGAAAACATTTGGAACTAAACAGTTCCAAGTCTTTTTATTATCCTGTAATAAATAATAATACTGGACCTACAAAACATTTTTATTGTTTACAGATTTATAGTTCCAAATTCTTCGTCTAAAGCGTAATATTAATGGACCTAAAAAACACTTTTTTGTTATTAACTTTGTAGTTCCAATTAGTATAGTCAAAAAAAAATCATTGGACCTACACAAACACTTTTTAATTTAGGACTTTGTAGTGCCAATTAGTTTAGTTGAAAATTATAATGTTGGGCCAACAAAAACAATTTTATAATTAATGACTTTGTTGCTCCAAAATTTTTGTTTATAACAAGAAATAATTGAACTCTTACAAATAGATGAGTCTTTGTTGCTCCAATAAAACAGAATAAAAACGGTCATAAATACCTTTAAGTGACTGTAGTTCCAAGACACGTCAAACTCTCGCGAGAGCGGGGGCACTACTGACCAATCAGACTTTGTCGGCCCAAAAATCACGGAAAAAGCACCAATAACCACAAAGGCACTCGCGCCATCTAGTAGCATTTTGAGATACTTTCGCGGGTGTCTTTGTTTCCCCACACGAAGGCATGGTTTAAAGACAATTTGGCATACTTAACTCAATTTTGCAATTTTGGCTACTTGTGACTTTGTTGCACCGAAGGTGCGATATCTCAATAAGCCGTATAGCGCGAGTAGTGGGCGCGTGAGCGCCGCACCTGGTGCGTGCCGGCGGCCGCCACAGAAGACGCGGCAGCCGCCGCGGTGCCACCGTCCCCTCCACATCACAGCCCAGCTGCTTCGGAGCCAATAACCCCACTCTACTTAATATCGTCGGGCTATCTATTCTATTATGGATGATTGCTAGGTAGTATGTTACCAACTGCATAATCCGCCTAAGTTTAAGAGTGTCCAAACCCACCATACCAGTAACAAATAAGGACGGATATAGATAGGGATAATAACCGTATTTCTGCTTATATAGCCATCGCGCGAATTTGCGCTGTATTCTCTCTATCATCAAAATATATTTCTCCTCATAGGGATTCCATACTATGGCACCGTATTCAAGCTTACTACGAACATATGCATTGTAAAGTACCAAAGCTACCCCTAATCCGTCGAACTGTGAAGAAGTGCGAATAACAAAGCCAAGCATTTTACTGGCCTTTTTACAAACAGTAGTCACATGGTTATGAAAGTCAAGTTTATTATTAATTTATTGTTAAGTATTGTATTACTGCAAATTTATTATACCATAACTTGACTGCCAAGTTTATGTCGACAGAACTATTTACAGGTCAACTCGCCTGCCACGCGTGGCAACTATGGCAAATATCCCTCGGACTTTAGTTATAAGAATGTTGTCCAGGCAACAGTGGCACAAGTTTGTTGATTTTTCTCATTTTCTATTTTTACTTTAATTATTCCTATATTCTTTATAAATTAATGATCTAGTAAATGAAAATGTTTGGAAAACTTAAATTAGAAAATGGTTCTCCAAATCTGAAAGAAATTGCATTATTTTTTGTGTTCATTTGGTTCAGATTTGGTGAACCATGAATGAATTATTAATAACAATGTTATACATATTCAATCATTTAATTGATATCAGGATGGTATTCGCCAAAATTCGATCATTACGGAAAATCATCGCTGTGGTATTTTTTATAATTATTGTACATATTATGTGTAACGAACGTTGTGAAATGAAATAAAAAAAATGATATTTTATTAAAAATGCTTTTAAAATAATTGCCATCTATGCATTATTATCTGTAATTCTAAGGCTCTAGCACTGTAAATTAACGCTCACGCCATCTATGCTCACATTCGAAAATTGTTTGGACAACTAATGTTCACAGTAACTTCGCAGGAAATAAGCAGAGTCATCTTGCGATAAAAACAAAGACTTGAAAATTTCGAAAAGAGTCAGAGTCAGGTCTATGTCACCTTACATTTTGGTCTATGAGAGAAAGTTTACAAAATAAAGGCACCTCAATAGCAATAGCGATCCGAGATGATATGCCTAATAGGACTTAATGCTATCCAATTGTATTTTTTTCATTATCATTATACGTAAGGTCAACTTGTCACTTTCACTGTCTGTCTGTTTCGGTTTCAGCTGTCACTTTTTCATAAACATAAATTACGCAGTCCATTCACTACATAACTGAAATGATGTTTCAACTTATTTGCCCTGAATTTGTATAAAAAATTTAAAAAAATACAAAATTATGTAGCAGATATTTAAACTTTATGTAAGATTTAGTTCATTATTTATAATGAACTACCTATGCACGTAATAGTGTTTGTCTGTCAGCTTTTATAAAACTACCTTAAATTTAAGAGTGATCAAATAATTAAAATTTATTTATTTTTTGTTTGTTGGATTAAATATAGTCTAGATTACTCCTGGTATTGTCAATCGATTCAGCCACTCCGAAGAATAGCCCGGACAGACAAACGATTAAAAAAAATGGTTATTAATATCTTAGTGGCATGCAAATAACCCCCTTAGCTCAATATAAGGCAGTTATTTTGATATTAGAGACAAACACTTCAATTTTATTTTTATGTAGGTATAGATAATAAAATAAATGTTAAAAATTCGTCCGTCTTGATGTTTGTGTCACAGCATCATAACTTCTAGAGTTTGTGATATGTGATAAAAGTTAAGGAATTTATACTTTCGACATTACACGTTTTAATTAATTTACTAATAGGGTGACGATATATCACCAAAACTCTTCACCACTCCATTGGAAGGCGTTTTCAAGCTACTGACTACTGCAATACGGCATCAATCAATGGCGAATACATCACTCACCTTTGATTTGTCGACAATTTAGTCCTTATGGCAGAATCGCTGGAAGACTTCAGCCATATGCTCAATGACCTCAATAGTGTCTCCGAACGAATAGGTCCTACAATGAACATGGACGAGACAAAGGTCATGTGATATGTCCATGTCACACCTATGCCGGTAGTTGTTGGGAGCACTATGCTCGAAGTTATTGACGAGTATGTGTACCTGGGACAAATTGTCTGACTAGGAAATCCAACTTCAACCGAGAGGACAATTTTTTACGTGGTAGAGCCATGCTGCAGCAATATTAGTAGTAAAGTTGTAGCACGAATGGGTCAGTTCGACCACGCTCTCACAGAATATCAGCGTAAAATAGCAGCTTAACACTGCTGTGTTTCGTATGGTGAGTGTAGAGAACTGGAGACATTTTTGCTGGAAAAGAGGCATTCCATCTTAGTCCTAACGGATGATAACGCATCTGCATTTTGAGTCTTTACTGAGGATAGATGTAGGTGTCTATGGATCACAGCAACCACTTACCATCAGGTGGACTGTGTGCTCGTTTGTCACCCTATCCTATAAAAAAAAATTGACGGATTCAACTTGGCGGGTAGCGTTCGGGAGATTACGACTCATCTTCTCGTCACATGTTCTCAAAATTTGAAAACAAGACATTGAGTGTTGCCACTCATGACTGAGTGATGATATTAGATCTGAGTGGTCCGTCATTGCTGGCCTATGAAAATGTTTGAGGTTGCTCGGCGAGTTATCGAGAAAACTTTGCTCGGAGATTCTCTGTGTGATATAATTCTAAAAGAAGATATTCGCAGTAGAACCAGAGTAAACGACATTAACTTAACGGATCAGTAAGCTGAAGTAACAATGAGCCATCCATATAGCTCGAAGAATCGACGACTGATGCAGAAGATAGATTTTCGAGTGACAAATTCGTAACGGTAAGCGAAATGTAGAGCGGCTCCCACTAGATGGGGTGACGACCTGGTAAGACTCAATTAGCAATGTCGAATATCGAAATGTCGAATGATGCACGTGGTGTTTTGATCTGGACTTGTGAAAAACAGTAACGATAATGATGACGATGATTTGACGACATATTTTTGTTGTACTTCAGTAAAAAAAAAAAATTGTTTGTCTTTCCACACGGAGTGGGGTAGCATTCGATGTTTTTAAAAATTGTTATGGTTTCGTTGTTTATTTGTCTTCCTAATTAAAATACCTATACACTGATTCATTTTTTAAATAGAATCTCAGTGTTAAATTGACTAATGATTAGCAATGATAGGTACAGAAGTGGAATTCTTTTACCTAGTACCTTAGCTAAAGTTAGCCCGATTTGAAACTAAAGCTAGAATATAAAGTAAGAATTTTTGTTTTTGAAAATCTAATATAATCGGAATCGGGTCAAAACAAAATATTAATATTTATTATCTTTATAAATTATTGCATTTAGCTTTAACTTTAGCCATATAGCATAAAAATATATAAAAATAATTTTATTAAACAATACAGAATAAAGCTTAAATTAAAGCGCAAGGAAGGTAGCTAACTATTTTAAATGCCTAACCTAAACCTACATATGGGTGAATATACAAAAGTTGGGTAACTCGATGTCATCAGTCAATAGATACGACATTTTATTACATTTTGTTATTATTTCATTTTATTTTAAAACAATGAAAAGACCTTTATTAGTTAACCCAATTTCAGGAATTTATTTTGAAAACAAGATTGTGAAACAAGACAAGAAATCCTCAAAACGTCAGTACTTTAGCATGTCACAATCCCAAAAACGCGCATTCAAGTGGCTGTATTAAATACTACCATTTTAGGAATACTTATTATTTCACTACAATCTGTAATGTACTTTTAAATAAAACTAGTTTTACGGATTGTACCGCGTATATTAACTTATTTTATATTCCCGACGTTTCGAGTACCTTACTGCACCCATGGTCACGGGGGGGATTTATTTGACGTCCCAATGTCATAGTTAACCACGGTTACCTCCAGATTAAAAATTATTAATTTTTGTTTCGATCTACACAGTATGAACTTACAGTATCTTGAAGTCTTGCAGTTGTATGCTTGGGTTGGGATTTAATTTTATTAATTATCGGATTCCAAGCAGATGGTAGCACCCAGCCATCTTCTCTATTGAAATTAGGATGTTTTTTGATTTCAATAGCCTCGCGAATCATCCTCGGAACGAATCGGTGTTCTTTAGCGAGGATTTGTGGTCTATCAACCTAATGTAGTGACGGGGGCGATCCTGTACATGTTCACAGACTGCAGACTTCCAAGAGCGTCGATTCTTCACATCAACTATGTGTTCTTTAACGCGGGTTCGATTCTTCATTTAATATTTAAAAGATTTTACCGTTATTACGTTACGTTATTATGCGTGCCATTATTAGATTCTAAGAAATTTGCTCAGTGTCAATAAATTTCCTATATTTCTGATGAAATCGTGTATTTAATCAGTACTATGTAACCCTCGTCAGTCCCCTGGCAGTGAAATACACAAAAATCGAAATATCTCAAAATCTACTTAAAAAAGTGACCGGCCCGGTTTAGGACAATATATTAATTACATTATCTATCATAAATACCAAAATTTATGGAAATTTAACTTAAAAAGTATGATAAACAAAATATCCCTGAAAGTTATCCAACTTTTGTATATTCACCCATATCCTAATCCTACATATATATACACGGGCAACGTGGCTCCGGTTATTTTAGGATCCACTTTAACACTAAGCTATTATTAAAGCGTGAACAACAGGCTAATTTTTTCCTCGGGTCAAGGTCGCCCGGGTTGACTGCGACGACCGCGTTGCGATTGCGTTGAAAATTGTAGCCCGTAATACCTACCTACATATTGAAAGTTTTGTTTGAAGATAATGAAGCATCCTGGTCCCTTAGAGTAGTTACATATTGTCCGTCGTTTCATAATATCAAAAACCTCAGGACTGCAACTTAAGCAACTTATTTTAAAGAAATTAGAATAAATGTCTGTTGCGGTAATGAACAACTTAAAAACAGAAACACATGGTAGGTATAGTACATGCGCAGTGACGGCGCCGCAAGTCAATATCCTCCCTCTCAGGCAGCGCCGACGCGCCGCCATGACGCGATTCGCTTCGCTGCCGGCTACAAAAGGGATATAGCCTAATTTTACGACATTTTTTAAATTACAATTAGAAACAAAATTATTTTTTGTATATTTAAATTATTAAATATAACGCTTATGGAAATAAGCGGTAAAGTCATGCTGCAGGTATGTTATCGTTATAGCACCAAAGGGTCGGCTCGACCGGAATAGGACCACGCTGTCACAGAATATCAGCGTAAAATAGCAGCTTGATGAATTGAGCTGCTGTGTTTCGTGTGGTAAGTGTAGAGAACCGGAGACACTGTTTACTGGAAACGAGGCATTCCATCTTAGTCCTCAGGGTGCTGCTGCGCTGGAGCATCCAAATACCATCAGGTGGACAGTGTGCTCGTTGGTCACCCTTGTTCTTTAAAAAATTAATTTGTTGATGTAAAATCGCAGATTTAATTAAAAAAAATTGCTTGTTTTTGTGTAAGAGTTGACACAATATTTATTTAATAATGTCTTTAAATGAATATTGTGTCCCTCAATGAAGATTAAGATCAACGAAGTTTTATATAACTGCCAAAAATATTATGCCTTTGTATTTCACGTATTATTTTAAAGAAAAATCAAGCCAAGATTTTATTTGCTCAGGCTTTGTAAAAACCTAACTACACGCAATTAAATAAATAAAACTATTTCGATACAAAATGGAGTTGTATCATTTTACGGGTGGATTGAAGTTAGTTGTGAGTTTGTCCGCTAGAGTGGCAGAGATGCCGAACCAGCTGGTTCGTTTTGACAGCGTTCAGTGCACGTCGACTGGTTTGTATTTGAGTGCCGGCGAGCGGCGCATTCCTGATTCACGTGTTTATCGAAGGATATTGTTAATGATTCGCTTTTGTTGCCTCCGCGATTTTCATAGCAAACTTTTACATAACTTGTGAAAGTTTACAGCCTCAGTGAACTGTGATCAGACAAGTATTGGAGCGATTTATGCCGATTGCGTTTGTGTTTGGTTTTAAGAAATAGTTCTGTTCCGTTGTATTGTGTTAAAAGTAATAGCCGCATTGTGCGCGTGCGAAGTTACCTTTTAGTGGTGATAGTTTTTCGGTTTGTTTATTTTATTTTGTTTATTTTTCGGGATACTCCTGGCGGGAAAAGACCTGAAGAATAAATTGGTAAGTATAAAAGTATGTTTAATGCTATAACTTTATTGTTACCAAGTAGGTACAAACTAACTAACTTTCATCCTCAAAATTTTTGAAACAGTCATACGAACTAATATCATATAATATTATGTTGGATTGGAAACAGCATACCTTTTCGAGTGTTTAAAGTTAGACGAAAAGTTGTCAAGCATGGCAAGCAAACGTAGGTTGTACTTTTGCGTATTATTGCAAAAATGCAACATAAATTATTCTTACGTATATATTTTATATATTTTATAAAATAGTTTTAGTTTGTAATAAGGAATGAATAGTCCAGTAGTTAAAAGCATGTTTATTAAATTCATGTATCTATAGACATTTTATTTCCTTAGTTTCAGTTAAAATGTTGAGGCCTTGCCGATACTTTTTAGGACGTAAAAGGGATCTGTCTAATATTTGGAAACTTTCTAAGGCCTGAGACATTAACCGGGTAGTGGCGGTGTGAGAATTCCTCATCTTCCTGATAGCAGCTGAAAGTAACAAACTGCGGTTGCCAACCCGCTTGGCCTGCGTGGCAACTATGACAAATATCTCCATTATGAGGCAATGCATGGAGGAGACATTTGTTCAGCTGTGGACATTTGATAAACTGTAATAGTATGGTAATGAGGCCTACATCAATGTAAAGAGAGTTCATGTACGAATTTTGAATAATTTCAAATAACTTTTTTGTGAATATTTAATGAAGATCGAAGGCAATTTATTATTAAACGACCTAGCTACCTCTACTATACTTTATTATTGGGGAACACAATTTTACCGAAACAAAAAAGCTAACTAACTAGGTAGGCGAAGTGTAGGGCGACCCCCCCACTAGATGGAGTGACGACCTGGTAAGACATGCAGGCAGTCGATGGATGCAGGTGGCTCAGGACCGTGCTTTGTGGCATAACTTGGGGGAAGCCTATGTTCAGCAGTGGACTTGTGTAATGATGATGATGATGATGATGATGACGAAAAAAGCTAACTTAATTTATACTTTACTTTTGTTTATACCTACCTACCTGACTTTCTTCGTAGGTATTATGTTTTACTAAACGAAGAAAAATACATTATAGAGATTTAAAACATAGGCTGTGATATTAAAAATAATTGTTAAGTTATTACCCAAAAAATCCTAGAGGGAAGAGGGAAGACCTGTACCAGCTCTGCTGAACATGAGCTTCTTCCATAGTCGGGAGGTTTATTCCGAAGTCGCCACGCTTGACAGGCGGGTTGGTAACCGCGGTTTTTTATTATTTTAAGTTGTCAGGAAGATGCTGCTGCCCATCACCTGTTCCAATTTCCCTCTGTCGCCTCTTACGACACCCACGGGACCATATGGGGTAGTGGATATTCTTACACCGCCACTATACGGTGTGAATACTAAAATTTTCTGTATGTATACCTCTTGAAGTCAAGTCATACAAATGGCACTAAAATGCACAATTTTCACAGACCTCAATAAATAAAAGTCAAATACCTACATGTTAGTGAAATGGTACTATAAGGGATAAACCATAAATTGGTTCATCTCATATAATCTATATGAGAAGTAAGCCACTTTTCCGGTTTCCGGTTCTATTTTCAGTTTAGTTTGAAAATACCAAAATACCAATGTTTTTAAAATTCCAAGTAGAAGGGGGGAAACCTTCGTGGCATGTTAGGCTAATTTTATTTTTATACTGGACCAAAATTCAACATACAAAAGTTACATGACAAAAGATTGTTTATTTATAATGATAGAATATAAATCAGGATTTCATTTTTGAAATATCTAAATCTGAACCTTATTTATTTTGACACTTGTAACTAGCAAAGGAAATTTTCTATGTCAGGCGACAATAGTGTTTGTTGAAATGTTTTGAATTTCCTCGCGTATAAATTCTTTTAATTCGTCAGTGGGTTGTTGCTAAAACTTTACTTTTGAAATATTCCCAAAGAAAGCATCCATTGGAGATTAATCAAAACTTGGACTTGACCAGGTAACCTCTTTTAGATAATTACATACCTGTACATGGACATGATGTCTCTTACAACTAAAATATCATTTTAGAACTGGCACTTCATAAAATCAAACAATTTACCTATAATGTTTTGTTCGTGCCCCGTTAAAATTAACGTCCATAATGGTTTTCGTGGAGGTTTCGATTTCAGTTCTGTTTCTAGTATCGGAACCGATAAATACTGGTTCCTTACCGGTATTTTTGTTTCCTGTTTCAATGCGTGTTATGGACTTTACATGTCCTTTAAATTTTTTACTTCTTAGACAGTTCAGTTTCCTCACGATTTTTCTCTTCGCCGCAGAACACCTACCTATTAAACGAGCACTTAAATTGCAATTTATTAGGGCCGTGGAGAATCGAACTCGGGTTGCTCGCGTAGTATGAACTTTACGACAAGCGCTTAGCTCTCGTCTAATAAGACCAGTATCACTGCGACCAGTAAGATCTATTGTGATCGCTTCTATGGCTATAGTTCACCGCTAAGCTCTATATCTTTAACGAACTGAAGGAGTTGTTTAGCTGTGAGCATTTTCACTTCGCCTGGGCTAAGTACGTAGTTTCCCAGATTAATGTTACGTTAGCGCAATAAGGGTCGATCAATCAGTTAGGGTGTGCATATCCTTGAGTTGCTTAGTCCCAAGATGGCCATGTACTTTTTTAAACAGCACTGTCCAGTCAGTCCAGAATACGTAGTTTGTTCTTTGTATAATGATTTATAGCACCCATGGTCACGGGGGACCATGGGTGCTGTAAAGCACCCGAAACGTCGGGAATTAATATAAATAAGTTAATTAAACGCGATATAATCCGTAAAAGTAGTTTTATTCAATTGTTCTTTGTATTTTGTACTTTGTTCTTGATATGCCCGGATTAAGGTTTTGAAATGTTTTAAGCCTGATAGATATAGCAGACCACATCTTAAGTAATCATCATGAATACAACTATTATACATTCCTATTCCAAGTTAATTTTTTTTATTAATCTAAGACTGCATGATAACGACTATATAAATTAATTCATAGTTGATAATAGCCCCTGGGAATGAGGTGATCGCTTCCAAGCTGTTTCTTAAATAAGTTTTGTAAGTAATTGTACAACCTGAGTTTTTATATTGCATAATTTTACTTTAAAAAGTCCCGCTGAATTTCTTGTTGGTAAAACCTCCGCCCTAGAAAGATCCAGGGCGGAGCCCATGAACAACTGCAACACCAGGGGAATTGCAGATGCGTTGCAGGCCTTTTAGAAAGGAGTAAGCTCTTTTCTTGAAGGTCCCTAAATCGTATCGGTCCGGAAAAATCTCCAGTGGTAAACAATTCCACAAAAAGTTGTACGAGGAAGAAAACTAGTAAAACGCACAGTGGTGGACCGCCAAGCATCCAAATGATGAGGATGGTATCGTGAATTTTGACGCGATGTGCGTTCGTGAAATTTGGCGGCTGGAATTAATCCGAACAATTCCTCAGAGCACTCCCAGTGGTAGATTCGATAGAAAATGCAAAGGGATGCAACATCCCTACGCAGCGCCAGTGAATCGAACCGATCAGAAAGAACTCGGTCGTCGACAATTCGAACCGCTCTGCGCTGGATGCGGTCAAGTAGAAGGAGCTGGCACTGGGGTGCCCCGGCCCAGAGATGAGGACAGTATTCCATGTGAGGCCGAATTTGCGCTTTGTAAAGTTCCGGCATCAAATACTGTCCCGCTCTGCTGAGCACGGCATAGAGGCCAATTTGGCCTTCTCTTCCAAGTGACCACGAAACTGCACGTCACTCGATATGTCGACGCCGAGGATTCCGATGCTAGCTGAGGCAGCAAGGGGAGTGCCTTGAAACTGAGGAGATACGACAAAGGGGTTCTTTTTAGCGGTAAACGCGCAAACTTGTGTCTTCTGGGGATTGAACTGGACTAAATTTAGTCGCCCCCAATCCGAGACTTTGTTCAGCAAAGACTCGACTTCAGGCACAAATTTGTCCCGGTACTCGGAAACGTTTTCCCGAGAAATATTGGCACGACCGGTATGTAAGGCATCACCAGTGCTGTCGTATGCATAGCAATGAATGTTACCAGTTTGCAACATATCATTGATATGCAGGAGAAACAGCGTTGGTGATAGCACGCAGCCTTGTGGAACACCACACACACAGCAAGGAAACTCTTGATCCATTTGCACAATTGCTCGGGAAGTCCAAAGGAAGGGAGCTTCGAAAGAAGCGCTTTGTGCCAGACCCGATCGAAGGCCTTCGCTATGTCTAAACTAACGGCCAATGCCTCCCCCTTTTACTCTACTGCCTCCGCCCATCTATGAGTCAGGTAGACCAGAAGATCACCAGCTGATCGACCCCGACGAAAACCGTACTGGCGGTCACTAATCAGCTGGTGATCCTCAAGGTACCTCATGAGTTGGCAGTTTATAATGGATTCCATTATTTTGGCGAACAAAGAGGCGATGGCGATAGGCCTGTAGTTAGACGGGTCTGAGCGGTCGCCTTTTTTAGGGATCGGGTGGACCAAAGCTGTCTTCCATGAATTCGGGACTACGCCTTGGGAGTAGGAGTACCGGAAAAGACGCGTTAAAACCGGTGCCAACTCCGGAGCACTCCGTCAGGCCCACTCGACTTGCTGACGACCAGGGTAAGGAGTGCTTTGCGAACCGAGCGCTGTGTAAACCGCACATCCGTCATGGAGCACTCACACCGCGGAATGGTCGGCGGTGTGTTCCCCCCTCATCAAGAGTCGAGTTGGACGCAAAGAGAGAGCCTAACAGCTCGGCTTCTCCTTTGCGGCATGAGCCAGTGAGTCCTCCTCTCTGTGCAGAGATGGAAGAGATGGCTGACGGAAGTTCCCTTGGACAGCCTTGGCGAGAGACCAGAATGCACGGGTTCCCGAAGGAAGGCGAACTAGCTTCTCGCCAATTCTGCCGATTTGCTCAGACCTTGCCTTGGCAATGACTCTTTTGAAGGACATGGAGGCGGAATTATACTTCTTTTTAAGAGCGCTGGTGTTTACATCCCGAGACGTTGATGCGTCAGCCCAGGCCCGGTAGCACTCTTGCTTATAGCGTGATGCTATTTTATAGGAGCGACCAAACCATGGCTGGGATCTGCCTCCGATGGGCACTACAGAGGATGGAATAAAAAGTTCCATACCCTGAAGTACCACGTCAGTGACAGAATCAGCAACAACGCTGGGATCGTCCGGTGAGAAGCAAATCCACCCCCAAGGGTACGATGCAAAAAAAAGACCGCATCCTATCCCAATCGGCCGACCTATAGTGCCAAACACGGCGGCAGCCTGCAGAATGCAACCGCGACGTTATAGCGAATGGCACTACACTCCGGACAAGACAATGGTCCGACGAGCCTAGAGGGGCGTCGACGGAAACCTGATATCCGTCCGGATGAGAGGTCAGCAGAAGGTCCAACAGGGAAGGTGCATGATACTCCACATCTGCAATCCGCGTAGGCGAAGTAACCAGCTGTGTAAGACCATATTCCAAGGCAAAGTCATAAACAGATCCGAGCCTAATAAAGGACAAGCAGACAAAGGTATTTTGCTGTGATAAAGAAACAGACAAAGTTATGTAATAGCATTAAATCCAAAAAATCATTATTCATTTCTAATATCCTAACTGTAGCGATGAAAAATGATATACAGATTTGTTATAATTTATTATCTAAACGTTACGTGCATGGTTCCAATTATGGTTTTTGATCTTGTGGGATGGCGGATTAAGGGAATTACCCCATGTCCTCCATAAGTATTGTAAAAGTCGACCATGAGAAATAATAAATAAGACGAAGATAATCCCAATACCGCCGGCAGATAGCGGTATATACCTAAAGGTATCGTGAAAAAGTTATTAAATATCTAACCAGTCTCGGTTTGCGATAGGGAGCAGTCCAATCCGTCACACAAGCGTGGCAAATATAACAAAGAACACCTAAAATGGGAAAGAATTTCCAGGAGTGGACTGTTTACGGCATGATGAATGCGGTTATATTTAGACGAATAACTGTTCAATTGGGTAAACAAAGTATGAAGTTATGAACTTATCGTTCGATTGAAAATTTAACATGCTACATGAAAACAAGAGCATTCGCGTCATAAAATGTATCCTTCGGGATATTTTTATCTACCGACTACAGAAAGGAGGAGGTACTCAATTCGACTGTATGTTTTTTTTATGTGTGCTACCTCATAACTTTGTTCTACGTGGACCGATTTCAATGATTCCTTTTTTATTTGAAAGCTGGTGCTTCTCATGTAGTCCCATATAAATTTGATCAAGGTCTGACCAATAGTTTTTGAGTTCTCCTTAATAATATATATTGAAGTCGGTTGTACAAAATTTTAAATTTTTAATTATTTTGTGAACAGTTATCTGTTATGTCACTAAAACTTTAAAATACCTTACAGTTGTTAACGAAGTTTGTGGAAACTTAACGAAACTGTTCCATAACAAATTCATCCTTCTCGAAAGTAAGTTGTTGCGTGTGAAAGCTTAATTATCTGGAAATTTTAGTGAGTCACTGCGTTAAGTTCCAGCGCTGAATGTAACGTCTTTCCGACGATGGATAATTAAACATTTTCGTCGTGAGATTTCAATCTTAAGTTTAAATTTTTCATATTGTTATCAAGAATTTATTCATGGTAATTTGCGAGAACTACGAAATGTATAGATATGATTGTCAAAATCCTTTTCTGCATACCATTCTGTCCCTCTAGAAAACAGAAGTGCTACCATTGATCTAAAACGCAATAAGAGTAAATAAATCAGTATAATTACAGTATACGAGGAATTCTTAATTAAGGTGTCACAACGTACTTAGTGTTCTCTGCTGGATGTTGCCTTTTTATAGTAATATAGGAACCAACAAGTAAACAATCCACGTGACGGTAATTGACTACTGATATTAATGTTTGCAGATTGAAGAAAGCTAAAGATGCGTAGTCACTCTTGTAGACTAAGATGACTGGCTGTTATAATACTGGCTCTCTTACCCTTTCAACCGGAACATAGAAGGGGGTTCACTCCTGCGTAGCGGTAAAAATAGGCAAAAGGTTCTTTAACAGTACAAAAACTTGGTATATTTATGATGTGTTTTTTTAAAAATTTCAAACATTAATCCGTAAAATTGATTGAATTAAACTATTTTAATGGTTTGGTAAATAATTAATTAGAGATACAAACTTCTCAGTTGTCAGACTGTCAGTTGGTGAATTTTGCAGCACCCATGGTCAACTTTAATTGCCAAAATGAAAGTGGGCGTTGACATATAATTCTCTAAAACAATGCATTAACTTTCTATTTGTTATGATGTCATCTCAAGATAGATTACACATAATTCACAGTATTATGACTTATGATATGGATGTGGATTAGAAACAATATTCATTGTGCAATAGAAGCTATACAGGCAGTCTATAACTTGGGGCCTCGCGAATCGCTAGCAATGCGACGTCTTGAATGAGACAAGTTTAATTAATTTAATTTTAACTCTTCCGCCATTTATTTTTAACAATATCATGATATGTACGGGAAAATATAAATTTATTTATTAAAAATACGGACAGTCTCCTGTAGAACGGGTCCATGTGATTTGCTTTAAATTTAGATGGGCTAAACCTAGAAAAACTTTTGTAAGTCCTCTTCTTCTTCCTGCCCCCTTATCCCATGTTATTTGGGGACAATGTGGCATGACTTCTTCTTCCATTCTCCTCAATGAGGCGTCATCACTTCACTCACTCCTTTCTTATGCATATCATTCCTGACACAGCCTTTTCTTAAGCCTCCTCTATCTACTCTTACATCCATCCACTTTCATAGCCGATATTCTTCTTGTTACATGTTTCATTTCCCGTCGCATAATATGGCCATACCGCGCTAGCCAACCCGCTTTTGGTTCTGCTTATCTTTAGTCCGACACTCTCTGACCTCTCCTGCTAATTTGCCAGTTTACTCTAAACCTAAAGTGTATTTTTATAAGTAAATACATAAAGTTATAAAATTAAATCTCTAAAAATATTTAAAGAAATTTTGTTTAAAAAGCTGATGAAGACCATAATGTGCGGGAATAACTCCTACACTGCACATACAAGTCACCTGGCAACTTATATATTGCTAACATTTAAAAAAAATAGTTGTTTGACGATGTATAGATTTTATTATACCGTAAAAGAAATTTTAACATGGTATTTAAAAAATGATCAATAACAACGTGTAGTGGTGGTGTAAGACTATCCACTGCCACATATCATCCCGTGGGTGTCGTTAGAGGCGACCAGGAGAAACTTAAGCAGATGATGGTCAGAAGCATTTTCATCAGATGATACCATCTGAATAAAAATAACGCCTAAATGAGGAAGAGCTATTTTCAGCATTGGACTTTGATAGGATTTTATGAATTCATGAATTTAAAAAATACCCCAGTTTCTTGCCGGTTCTTATCTGAGATCATGTTTTTAACCGACTTCAAGAAAAGAAGGAGGTTCTCAATTCGACTGTATTTTTTTATGTGTGTTACCTCAGAACTTTGTTCTAGGTGTACCGATTTTGATGATTGACCTTTTTTATTTGAAAGCTGGTGCTTCTCATGTAGTCCCATATAAATTTGATCAAGATCTGACTAGCAGTTTTTGAGTTATCCTTAATAATGATAATATTATAATATAATATCATAAATAATGTTGACATATTTAAACAAAGGTTAAAATCTTTTTTATTGGAAAAAAGTTTCTATACAGTGAATGATTACATTGAGTTTGATAAAGAGTAATGTTGCATGCATTATTTAAATATTAATTAACTTCAAGACATTTTAAGTAAACACGAATAATGTTAATTAATTTTATTCAATGTTTTATGTTTTGAGTTTTCCCACACAATATATATTGTGTTTGGAATAAATGACTAATGATTAATGCGTATTTAATTGACTTCGACTACATTGATGATGTTCTCATTTTATTGTTTATGTTTATGAATTGATTTAATTTATCTTGAAGTCGGTTATACAAAATTTTTAATTTTACCACTTGTTGCGAAAGTATTATTTTTTAGAAGATGAGGTAAACGAGCACGCAGCTCACACGATAGTAAGTGGCACCCACCGCCATGCACAACTGCAAAACCAGAGGAATCGCAATTGCGTCGCTGACCTATTAAAAGGAGTTAGCTCGTTTCTTGGCTCTGAGTACTCCCCGTGGTAAATGAGATAGATAATGCAAAGGAATGCAACATCTCTTCGTATCGGCAGTGAATTGTGCATAAATTTAATAAAATAGTTATTAAAATAGAATATTTATTGCATTTGACTTTTAAAAGATAAAGTTACTCGACTTAATGCCGATTTTTAATAATCAGATAAACTTTTGGCAAACAATGGTACTTCTTACAATCTGACAGGCTTTATTTAACGATAAGAGATTCATACATACACATCAGTCACCGTGATTGGACCGTCTTCAGAGTAATTACATACATATGTACACCGTCACGTCGCTGTCACGTAACCGTCACGTCACCGATGAGAAACGTAAAAAATATAGTTTAGTCATATGTGTAATAAATACTAAACTAATTTATTACACATATGGTTTAGTAGAAGTCGTAGGACATAGGCATGTACACACATTAAGAAACGACGCGTCGGACGTTCCCTAACGCTGACGCGCCTGATGAACCTTTACTCGACTACCTTACCATTACCATTACAGACTATAAAAGTCCACTGCTGAACATAGGCCTCCCTCATAGATTGCCTCATAGATTTTGCACTAGTTGACACGCTTGGCGAGATGGCGAGCGGGTTGTCAACCGCAGTTTTTTTATTATTTTTTGTTATATGTTATCAGGAAGATGCTGCTGCCCATCACCTGTTCCAATTTCCCTCTGTCGCCTCTTACGACACCCACGGGACGATATGGGGTAGTGGATATTCTTACACCGCCACTACACGGGACTACCGACTACCTTAGGGATACCTAAATTTTTCGGTCTGTGTCTGAGTGTATCACCATTTGACGACCAGGTTATTTGAAAGATAGTATCATTCGATGGCAGATGACGTTTAATAAATTATTTTACTTTTTTATGATATTTCTTGATTTTGCGCTTATTACAAAGTTAGTGTTTTACCATTACATTACAGTCAAGTCCACTGCTGAATATAGGTCACCCCACAGTCCGCCTCATATGAGGGATATCTGGTGGGTTGGCAACCACACTTTTTTATTATTTTGGTTCAGGAAGATGCTGCTGCACAACTCCTGCCTTAATTTCCCTTTGTCACCTCTTACGACGCCCACGGGATAACATGGCCTAGCGGATTTTCTTACGCGGCCACTACACGACGATATTTAATCTGAGTCCCATTTATGCCTAAAGTTTGTATTAGTGTAAAAAGTAACCTTTCAAGATGATTTTGTATTTTATTGTATTTATCATTGAATATCATACGGATTTCATGGGAAATTAGTGCAGTGGTTTCCCCTTGCCTTCTGCACCAGACATTTTAGGAGTAATTTGGACCCCAAGGCCGCTGTAGCCTCTTCCATCTGATTGTCAGGGTAGGTGTATGATGGATATACCGCCATTAGTCGGTCGCCATAGCCTCGTCCGTTGTCTAGCAGGGGGTACCGCGAGCAGGTGAGGTTAACAGTTGGGGCCCTTACTTACGTACTTTCGAAATCTGGTGTTGGAGAAGGATGCTTCGGATACCATGGACCGCGAAGAGGACCAACAAGTCGATCCTGGGGCAGCTTTGTGTTGACACTAGACTCTCTACTACGTGTTACCTGAGTATTCTGAATTATTTGGTCACATTTCCCGACGCCCGCCTAATAACTTGGATAGATTTATAGTCGTAAGCAAGATGGGAGGCAAAAGACTACGCGGTCGATCATCTAGTCGCTGGTCGGACCAGGTCAAATCACTTACTGGCCTTTCATTCACGACTGCAATGCGAAAAGCCGAGAACCGGACAGAATGGAGGGCTATAGTGAACAGCGCTATGAAGGCACTAAATTACGGACACGACCTTCAGTCATGAAGAACACGACCAAGAAGAAGAAGAAGATCATTAAATAATTGGTCAATTAACGTTCTGTAGCAATACCTATTTCAATGTACATAATATATGTACTTATGTGCTTTTCACAAATTTTATTAATTTTGAATTTTGCTGAAATAAGTTTTATATGTGGTTTTAGAAAATAACCACAATCGGATAGCATTGAAAGTAAACAAATAGCTAACTTGTCACTATCGACTTCAATTAATCGATTTATCTTTCTCGAGGGATGTTTTCCAGCTCACTATTGGAACGCTCTGAGAGCTCGGTCATTTTATTTTCGAATCTACTGATGTAAGTTATGATTTACTGCCTACAGGCGGTCAATCGATTTAATAAAATGCGAGATAGTGGAGAGTGCTTCGTTGAAAATTTATTGCATTTGATCTTGACACTTTTATAATATTACTTTTTCTTTAAATATTTTTATACAGAATTCAGACTAAGTAAGTCAGCGACTTTATGCGTCTTATGTAGAATGCTAATATTTCTTTAGAAAGACATGCTGAAAAACACTTTCACAAACGCGATGTTTACCTAAATGTTTCGGAGAAAAAAGATGTATTATTAAAAATTATTTGAAGACTTTTTTGTATAACGTTACCCACACACTAGGATTTTCACCTGTATCGTGTAGGCAGTTTACATACATACATTTCACAAAGACAAACATCCAGACCCGGAACAAATAATTGTAGGCCATACAAATACCTGTTCCGTGCGCGATTCGAACTCGCGACCCTCAGCGCCGCAACTCATTGCTAAACCACGGAGCCGTCGGTTTTATTTTAAAATTCACAATTTAGTGTTCACTATCTCCACTACTGGATAAAATATGATTTTAATAATATATGAACGACAAACGAGCAAAAATCCTACTGGAGCACGTACACATCTACCACCACCTTCAGACAAAGAAGGACGCAGATACATTGTTAGTACCTCTGAGCGCTAGATTAAATGCCTCACAGTCTATTGTTACTTATAAACTTTTTCAAAAAATTAAGAAATTATACTGGTTTTCTACAGAGAATTAAGTTAGGCTCTTAAAGAAGAAAAAGATGAAAACGAAGCCTGCCACGATTTCCACAAGAGTTATGCCATATGCCATTCACGATCAAGTTTAACCGTTCAGTTTGCAGCGGACTTGATATTGATACAGTAAACCATGAATTGTTATTTGTTAGCATGACAAGTCTACTTGATGCAAAAATCGAATTACCGAATATTAATATTAGGTCCTTGCATATGAAATTAGCGGTTTGTCGTACTGACCACTTTGATCTGAAATATCTCCTCTTTGGTTAAGAATTCCAAATTCAAATTTATAAATTCATTTAGCTGGTACATTTGAGTTTTGAAAACAGTCATTCATTTGTTTTTTCCTCATTACATGTTTTATTCTTTGGCGTCGCTTATTACCGTACAATGGAAAACATGAAATATCGGTATATTTACGAGTACGAGTTCTACCGTGGCACCAGTGCTGCAGAAACAGCTTGAAGGATTAATGATGTGTACGGCGTTGGTGTCGCAAAAGAAAGCACGGTACGTTTTTGGTTTCAACGTTTCCGTTCTGGAAATTTCGACCTTCAGAACCAACCCGTGGACGGCCGGACAGCAAAGTGGAAAATGAAGAATTAAAGGCTATTGTGGAAGCGGATCCATCACAAAGCACTTCAGAGATAGCTGCAGGTTTCGGGGTAAATGATAAAACTGTATTAATCCACTTGAAGCAAATCGGGAAAGTAAAAAAACTTGAACGATGGGTACCTCATGAATTGAGTGAATCGAATTTGCAAACACGTGTCGACTGCTGTGTTACTTTGCTCAACCGACACAATAATGAAGGGATTTTAAATCGAATCATGACTTGTGATGAAAAGTGGATACTGTACGATAATCGGAAGCGCTCGTCGCAATGGCTGAACTATGGAGACCCAGTCAAATCCTGCCCTAAACGAAAATTGACTCAGAAAAATTACTTGTGAGTGTTTGGTGGACTAGCGCCGGTGTCGTTCACTACAGCTTTCTATAATCTGGCCAAACGATTACGGCAGATATCTATTGTCAGCAACTGCAAACCATGAAGGAAGAACTAGCTGCTAAACAACCGAGATTGGTTCATCAGAAAAAGTCACCGCCAAACACTCACAAGTACCTCCACCGTACTCCCCGGACCTTGCTCCAACAGATTACCTTTTTTTCCGGAATTTGGACAACTTACAAGGAAAAAAATTCAACTCCGATGCGGCAGTCCAAACCGCCTTCAAAGAGTTTATGGTTTTTTTACTAAAGGAATCAATGAACTACCTATGAGATGGCAAAAGTGCATAGATAACAACGGTGCATACTTTGATTAATTAAATATATTTTACAAAAAACAAATGACTTTATATTCCTCCCGTACAAAACGCCAATTTCATATGTAAGGACCTAATATTAATCGAATTAGTGGAGAATTTGCCATAATCGCCACGGTCGCACACGGATTGTCGATCGCAGTACCAGACATCTCGCAATTTTGATGGTGCTGCTCGACGCCGGTCAATATTTTAGACATGGTATATACAAGATCCGGTATATACACGTATATCGGAGCCAAAAGATTCTTCTGGCTTCTTTCACAGTCGCCTCGCATGACATGCACGGAGATATGGGGTGATGCATTCACTTACGCCAACATCACACGGCAATAAATTTTAACGTGGAGCCATGCTGCAGCTATATTATAGTTGTAGCACGAATGGGTCGGCTCGACCGGAGAAGGACCACGCTCTTACAGAATACCAGCGTAAAATAGCAGCTTAACGCTGCTGTGTTTCGTATAGTGAGTGTACAGAACCGAAAACCCTTTTTACATGAAACGAGGCATTCCATCTTAGTCCTCAGGGGTGACAACACATATGCATTTTGATTCTTAATTGAGGATAAATGTAGATGTCTACGGGCCACAGCATCCACTTACTATCAGGTGGACTGTGTTCGTTTGTACGTTTATTATTATATTTATTTATTATTTATTCACATAGGCTAACTTACAAGCTCTCGTGATTTTTGTTATATAATAAGGGTGACAAACGAGTACACACACCACATTTATCCTCGATTAAGAATCAAAATGCGTTGTCACCCATGAGGACTAAGATGAAATGCATCGTTTCCAGTATAAATGGTCTCCGGTTCTCTACGCTCACCATACGAGACACAGCAGCATTAAGCTGCTATTTGAAGCTGGTATTCTGTGGGTGGTCCTACCCCTAGTACTAGTCCTAGTCCTAACAAGAAAAAAATATATATTTTAACAAATAACAATTTAAATTAATATCAACATATATATATATAGCCCGCAAGCTTTAGGACATCTATATTATGACACTGTATGGAAAATGATAATGATAATATGATCGTAAATAATAAATTGAATGCATTTTTTGTCGATTCCTTTTTATTCCTGGCAATATTTTGCTTGAGAAGTCCACACGAAATTTCTCTTTCGGCATGACCCTTTCATAGTTCCCATAAAATCAAATTAACTATTCATGAAATTGTTTCGTAAATTCAATAGACGACGGCATGGATTCTTTATTTGCTATAAAGTCGTAAAGTATTTTGTGCCAGGTAGTAACAGCGGGTGCCAGCCTTCTTCCTGGTACTTAAGTAAACACGGCGGAGCGCACTTTGATACTAAACGCGTAAAAGTAATCCGGAATCGTTAAGTAAAAGATTTTAATTTCTTTTGATTTATCTGATGTTGATTAATGTTAAATATTTGGGCAGTATTTCAAAGGATGTTTGGAGAGAATCAATGTTTTCATAATTCTAATTTCAAACTGTAAATATACTGTTGAACGTTACTTTTATTAGGTATATCATTAAGAGAAGATTATAGCAATTCTCACCTAATTTGTATAAAACGAAATATGATACAGTGAAATATTATGTAAAATACAATGTAAAATATAATCCTCATACTCACATTCCCTCATACGAAAGAAACGCTTAAATAGTGTATGCCATTTAAGCGTTCACATTTTTATTTAAATCAATTACAATCAATCACATTTTATCACTTTTCTTTAATCATCATTTATGAGCAGTATCATTCGTATCGTAAAAACAACCATTTTGTAAATTAAATCTGTGAACAAACTAAAGATGGCTAGTGTTGTATCACTTCTATAATCGACCAAGTAATTGTTTTAGTGAATCGATTGTGTTTAATTGAATTATTAAAATGTTCGAATAAATTCGATATGTATTTAGTAATATAATTTTTAAATAATTATTTATTAGTTATTTATTAATTATTAAATTATTACAAAAAAAGAAATTTACTAAAACAAATAATAAAAACTGAATGATATTTTATTAATTTAATTTTAATGAGAATAATACATTCAGTTGGTTTTACTATTAAGTGGTTTTAATAATTTATAATTTTGAATAGGATGAATCATGGATAAATATGACAATTTTAATTTTTATGAGAATAATACGTTCAGCGGTTTTTACTGCTAACGGTTTTGGTTTAACTTTATAATTTTTATTAATTGTGTATATAACTTTAAAGTACTGATACGTGGGTCACTCAATAAGTTTTGAGATATACAAAAAGTATTCTAGATACTATTAATATTTATTTTACATCTTTTCAAAATATTCTCCATCATGCTCTATACATAGTTACATTCGCCTAAACCAACTCTGAAAACACTTTTGCCAGTCATGATCTGATAGGTCGGAAATCGCTTCTTCGAAGGCAGCCCCGGCTTCTTCGGCGCTTGAAAAAAATTTGCCTTTTATTTTTTCTTTGACTCTTGGGAACAAAAAGAAATCACAAGGAGCTAAGTCAGGGCTTTAGGGTGGGTGACTTAGAGTTTCAACACCAGATTCCTCAATAAATGCTTTTGTTCTAAGGGAGGTATGTGAAGAGGCGTTATCCTGATGCAGTATGATTCCCCGAAGCCCGGTCTTTGATCTTCTCTCCCGCACAGCTTGAAAAGCTTTGGGTAATGCAACTAAAGTACATTATCCAAAGCTGTTCAGAGTTGACTAATCTAGAATTTTCCAGCATTGACGTCGACAAATGTCCGCTCCGCGAAAAAACACTAGCCACTATTTTTTTGCCGATGTTGCGAGGTCTTTGCAGTTTTGTCGGTAACTGTCCTTCTGAGTAGACCCATACCGATGATTGCCTTTTATTTTCCGGATCATATTGATATATCCATGTCTCGTCATCAGTAACGATTTCTGAAACACGTCTAGATGCCCCGTTTTCAAAACGTAGACGCATTTAATGGCACCAATCCACACGAGTCTGTTTTTCGCTTTCGGAGAGCAAATGAGGGATCCATCGACAACAAAGCTTCCTCACTCCAAGATGTTGATGTAGGATGGTATAAATGCTCCCCGAACTAATGCCTACAATCTTTTCGATGTCCGTATGTGTGATTCGTGGGTCTTCTCGCACCAACATTTCAGTAGTCCATACATTTTCTGCCGTTACTGCTGTTTGCGGGGCCCCGGTTCTTTGGTCAACTTTAAGATTAATTTTACCCTTTTTGAATTCAGCAAACCACCTAAAAAATGATGCGCGTGATGGAGCTGAGTCCCCTAATACTGATTGTAACCGTTGTAAACTTAATTTTTCGGTTAAACCAAATTTAAAATCATAATATATCATAGCGCGCAAATGTTCACGGTTAAGATCCATCGTTTTAAATGCACAGCGCGGGAAGCGTTGCAGAAAAATTAATAGAACTTTGTTTTTTTAATATTGAGCAATTGGCTTATGGAGTTCTATTTTTAAATAAATTTGCTTTTTAGAAACATATAACACGGGTGCGTTCCATTTTTAAATTTCGAGCATCTCAAAACTTACTGAGTGACCCACGTATTATGTGTAATTTGTGTTAGGAAGTTAATGTCTTTTGCGTAGTTAGCAGGTATCGACAGTATTCTGAAGTTCATAGCCATGTTCGAAATAGGCCAAACTGACATCCAAAACTTTTAGATCTTTCAATGTTTATATTGTATATTATGTATGTATGTAGGGCTGTAATGATGATATTAAAAAAAATGCCTAAAAAAAGTTACCCCACACTAGGATTTTCTCGTAGAGGCAGTTTACATACATGAAATGCACAAGGACAAACATCCAGCTCCAAAACAATTCTTTGTAAGCCATACCGATACTTTTTCCGTGCGGGATTCGAACTCGCGGCCTCTGCACTGCAACTCAATGCTAAGGTATTGCACCACGGAGCCGCCTTCACTTCACGGACGGAGGAGTCAGGCTGACATAACATAATTAAAATTTTAATTACCTAATTACCGAATAAACTTTAATTACCGAATTCTATACTTACACTAGTTAATTATTCTGGGTAAATTTAAATATATTTTTGAACTTATATCATGTATTACAAACAGCACAATGTGAACGCTTGTGTTGAAACTCATTTCCACGTACATTTTAATTCCAAAGGCGGTCATTATCTTTGAAATGCCATTTCAGAAAGACGGACAAACAAAAATCTAATATCGCTTTAACGACCATTCCGTTGGTGGTTTACCTTTCGGAGTCCGCGCAGACCCATAAAGCGACTGATAAGTGTAAGTACCAGCTTTCCCGGAGCATTTACACAGACCATTAAATACAATGATTTCTTCTCGTGGCATTTTGAAATTAATTAGGTATTTTAGTAGAACGGAAATAAAAAATGGGTTCATGTTAGGGTTGCCAACCGTACGATTATACTTATATAGTATTGTACAGTATTTCGGGTCTGCGTATTATATTATACTGTTGAAGAAATATGTTAAAGTACGCACAATTACTATATTTCAGTTGGATGGATAAATCTTTATTTTTCAACAACTTTGTTTTTTAATTTTCCATTTACTCGTTCCATAAAAACATTTTTTTTTAAGTAGATACTATAATACATTTTTATAGCTTATTCTGAAAAATATAATAATCAGCCGAAGAAATGTTGACAACCCCATTTCGTGTACTTACATAAGCGCATTAAAAGTTATACCTTCTTCCGTAATTAAAAGCTTGTTTCTATTTTGCATGAAAATAATTTCACATTTAAAAATGTATATAATATATGTATTAGAAGATAAATATTAACTTCCATAAAACGAAAACTAAAATTTACGTTTTGTGTGTGAGATTGGGCTTGAGTTGTATTCATTCATTGCATACACACACATTAATTCGTACATATAATGTTATTTTACATATCTCTACTATTTCTTTCAATTTAAATAGTTTTCTGAACTTTTAATAACTTGCTTGTTAAACTAAAAAGTTTTATTTGCTATTAAAACGTTTCTAAAATATATTCAATGTTTTATAGATAACCTACATTCATAAAATTAAAATAAATGTCGTTATAGTGGCTAGTGTTTTCGTAAGAGGCGACAGAGGGAAATGAATACGGAAATAATAAAGAACCGCAGTTATTTTATTATTTAGAGACATCAAAATAATGAAATAACTGTGGTTGCCAACCTGACTGGCATGCGTAGCAACTATGGCAAATATCAATCCTTGAGGCAATCAATAGGGTACTTTTGATAGGCTGTAATGAAGGAATGAATAAAAATAAAATATTTTGGCGCTAAAAACTTTTGCCTATTTGCAATCTTAAATACTTTTTAGATTAATCTACTGTTTTTGTTTATCGATTTTTCTTTACCTAACTTATTTTAAATGCCCGACCGTTTCCGATTTGTGGCACCCATAATCGCTAGCTGAGGTGTTTATCGCCACTTCCAGCTTTTTATTATTGAAGGTATCTTAAAGGCTAGCAATGGTAGCAATGGTAGCTTTGTACAGGTTCCCCAGTATCGCAAGGCAGATGGCAGAAGGCAGCACTGAGCCGACTTCTCGTAAAATAATCGCTTTTGCTTTCTACTACAAATTCTATTTAATTTGGAATTCGCTGTAGTACAAACACAATAAACTATATTTACCTTAGAAGCAATACATTTCTTCGACAGCCAAAGGCAAACAAATGGCCTACTTGGCACCGACCGCTTTCACCTACAGATTTTTCAAGCTTGAACGATGCTTTATAGTTAATTTACCAAAGCGCTGCAAAAGCTTGGCCATTTTATTTGCTGAAATCATATTTAGCATCGACATTTACTACAGTTTTCTGCTTTAAAATGGTATTAGACATTTATTTTATACGTACATGTTTGGCACAAAAAATTGCATTATGCTTTTAAAACCTCTTAATATTTTGTGTTTTTAATTATTTTTATCTACAACACAGAAAACTTGTAGTATATTTCTAGTTGATTCTTTTTAAACAAAATTTTCACCTTTGTAAATTAAAACTCGTACTTTAACTGTTAATTACATGATCCGTTTTCTGTTCAGGGGACTAAAGTTCACGATTGATGATTTTTTGCAATACACTAATTCAATCCGATAGCTTGCGATGTTTGGGCTTCCGTCTTTTTGTTAGTTTTGTAGGAATTCGAAAGTATTATGTTTAGGGTTTTTAATTCACGCCATTTTAAAATATCTAGCCATCAGCTGGCCATGTAGTGTCGGCGTAAGAGAACTCACTACCCATATAATCCCTGAATGTCGTAAAGGTGGGTACTGACCGTTGTTACGGGGCGTAATGTAACATACGCAGCGAGCATGATACGATACGCCGTGTGCTAACATCCGTGTAACACGCTCGTTTCGAACTCTTTGCTCGCCCGTGCTCCAGATTCGTTGCCACTCGTACTCAAGATGTCGGATGACGAAGTCGTATTGGGATATGGTCCAACTCAATATTTTTAACAACAAATAATCATAACTAATAAACTAAAGGCCCGAAATACCTAGAATCGACGCTTGTGCCATGTGCGCTCGTGACGATTCGCTGCGACTTACTGAGTACTGACTGAAGCACGGAATCACGGAACACTCTAAGGATTCGCCAAAAACCGACAGCGGGGTGCAGCATTCGCCACAAGCAACGAGCCGCTCGCTGCTCGTTGCGAGCGCCTTGTTTCCCCGTACTGACTGCACGAACGCTCGCTGTGTAACACGTTACATTACGCCCCGTAATGCCGGTCAGTATCCACCTTAAGAGGCGACAGTGGAAAACTGAAACAGAAGATGGGCCGCAGCATTTTTCTGATAACAACTCAAAATAATAAATAGCTGAGGTTACCAATCCGCCTGCCAAGCATGGCAAATATGGCAAAATCATATATGTTCATAGTTGACTTTTGATAGGCTATAAATGAATGAGACATTGAATGAATATTATCGTGAGCGGTGCATAAGCACTGGCCTGTAACGGCCTCCCTATGAGCAGTTTATGGGGGAGCCCTATGTTCAGTAGTGGACATTGTTGGCTTTAATGACGATGCTGACATCATCGTCAGCGCATAAAGGTCTGCTGCTGGACATGATTTTCTTATAAATTTCATTTTTTGTTTTGGCTCATTATTTTGGTCAAGATTTCAAAATGCTGTCATAGAATAGGTTCTGTATATTATAACGTGTTTTAAGAAAATTATGACAGCAGTGACAAGACCCATTAAAATAATATTTTTTTCGTAAAAACTCTAAGCGCTTTATACTTTCCTTTATGTACCCTGCATCTCCAATAAAGGTTACGCGACAACATCACATCTCATGGCGGGGTACCTAATAGAGTCACAAATCGAGACAATGATGTCTGTTGTAATATGTGCTCCAGATAGCCGCGGCTGGGTTTTGGTCCGAGCATCCAAGTACACTCACTAAGAAGCGACCTCCGTCACAACAAAGGAATTTGTTATTAATAAATTGTCTGTTATTAATTTAACGAAGTTTACCTTTCCGAACTTCGTCCAAGAATAAGCACACATTATATAGATAATGTGTGCTTATGTGCTTTGGCCGTGGGAGGCCGGCTACTGGCTTCACGCGTACCCTTCGATACAGGAACATTTCTTGAGCCTGACACGCTCCGAATCGCAACCTGTCTACGGCTTGGGGTTCCGGTCTGCGCTCCTCATAAATGTCCGTGTGGCAGTGACGTCGACAAGCTAGGACATCACGGACTATCATGCCAAAAAAGTGCAGGCCGCTTCTCGAGACATGCAGCACTTAACGATATCATACGCCGGTCCCTTGCCACCGTCAACGTGCCAAGTCTACTTGAGCCGTCTGGTATCGCAAGAGACGATGGCAAGAGACCGGACGGTATGAGTTTGATTCCATGGAAGATGGGCTGGTGCTGGTATGGGATGCAACCTGTTCAGATACGCTGGCCCCTTCCCATCTACATGGAACTAACAACAGAGCTGGTGCGGCTTGTGGAGCGGCTGAAAAAGCTAAAGCATGCAAATACAGGGGTCTAGGCTCCGAATATGTTTTTGTCCCATTCGGTGTCGAGACCCTTGGTCCGTGGGGTCCTAGCGCTATAAGGCTTTTTAAGGAAATAGCAAAAAGGTTAGTCGACGTCACAGGTGACCGAAGAGCTGGCAGCTACCCCGGACAAAGAATTAGTCTAGCTATTCAAAGGGGGAACGCTGCCAGTATCTTCGGAACCTTGCCTAAAGGGCCTGCTTTTTAATAATATATTTTAGTTATTATAAATTTTTTAAGGTTTCAGTTTTAGGTTCATTGTTCTAGTATATATTTTGTTTTTAATATTGTATATTATGTTATGTAAATAAATAACTAGATAATATTATATTACAATGATAATATTGTGCATAGTAGGGATATTTTGACATGATGTTTTCAAGTTTTTATACCTGAAACAAGCATGCGGCATGCATTAAATTAAAATCTGAATTTATGTATTTCTTTTTTAAGTAGAAAGTTTTATTTTAGACAAATATGATTTTAATAGAATTCAATAGTATATATAATTTATACTTATTTTTCTCATCTCAAACAGGTATAGAAACAGAATTATTGATGACAAACATGTTGAACTATAAACTTGCTCGACATAAGCTTTTTTTCGTTTAAGATTAAAACATGAGCGGAAGTACACTGTTCTAAACGGTTGTAAATGATATCAATCAAGAGCATGTGAGTTTTCTCACGATCGCTTGCTTCTCTGCTGAGCCGTGATGAAACGGTATTGAGAAATTTGCATTTTAGATTTTTTCTTACCTGATACTATGTTTCAGTTTACCCAGCGTATCCGTTTACGTGTTTTAAAACAGAACGCTATCACTGCGGAATTAATTAAGTTGTTCACACTAATATTATACCTACATGTGAAAGTTTGTAAAAATGTTTAGGTGTTTGCTACTCAATGACGAACGGATTTAGATGAAATTTGGCAAACAGATTAAACAGACTATATCCTAGGTTAACATATGGGCTAGTTTTTATTTTACCATGCTTTAAGCTAGAGACTTGAAACTTAAAAAATAGCTTCAAACTGGATGACAGTGTCTGGTCTGTCCGTTTGTTTATTCGTTACAAATATTTTAATCAATTATAAACTAACTTCCCGATGAGCAGACTTGAAACTTTAAACTGAGCTCAGAACTGGAAACTGGTAAAAAATGGTCGCCGTTTTTAAATTATAATTTTACATTTACCACCGGTAAATTCACATCTTTTTACCCGTTAACTTTATTAAAAACGTGACTGTCTTTATGCTACCGGAGCCGTGGACAGATGCTAGTTTTATGATAAACTAAAAAGTGTATTTTATATGCAAATACACATTTAAGAGTATTTGGTCAAATAGCAGTAGTTAATCGATTCTTTTTATAAAGATTAACTTAATACCCGTTTCGTATAAATTTAATGGTCATTAATTTTTATAGGTAATTTTAATATTTTGCTATAGTATGAAATTACTTATCAAGCATAAATAAAACTTACAATATTTACTCATTATTTAATGTTGTATATAAGAACGATAAAAACGTCCCTGAATACAAGGATTGTCGCGCTTACGGAGCGTAACGATGCAACGGGATGACTGAGTAATGAACTTGACAGTGGCGATATTATTGTTCGCTTGTAGGTGGGCGATGTGCATTCCAGTGTAGCCGGCGTAGCTATAAATACCTGCGGCGTGTGTGACGCGTTTAGTGTTGCAACTACAACATATCGATGTTTAGACATTTTTTTTAAATATTGGTATTTTTGGACATTTTTATTTTGCCTTATAATTAAAGTCAAAGCACACGCGATACTTTTAGCATTAACGATCGGCGATTTAGTGGCTTTCGAAAGGTGGATGCCGTGTCCGAACGGTCTAATCCACAAATATACAAACTCATCAAGTCACTTTTTGGAAGCTCGATGCAGTGACTGAATGCTATACTCCGCAAATATTCAAATGCCAGTCGTAGCAATATAATGAGACTGTCTAAACTACGAATAGGGATTTCTAAATTTAGACAAGATAAAACAAAAAAGTCTTTTTTTCAATAAATCCAAAATATTTATACTTTGTGTCAATCTAGAAGGGAGTCCTATGTGGACTTATGATAGTAGGACTATAGTGGTAGTGAACTATTTTAATATTTAGAAGAGGTTACTTTTATTTTTTATTTAATAAATTTATTTCGGCTTGTTACCGCGAGATCACAGACGTTAGAAGAGGAACATTCTTTAAATTACCTTGTATTCCGAAGTGAGAAATCACATAATTAAATCTTTGTTGTTATTATCAGCATTGCCTATCTAATATATAATTACATACTATTTTTAGTGTTTTACATAATATATAACTCTTTGTCAAGATTTTATAGCCAGATAATTTAAAATGTCATTTGTCTCATTTACTACAATCTATATTATGTATGTCTATCGCCTATGTGAACGAAAATAAAATATAAAGGACGCAAATGAGTTAATAGAATTGTAATATGCATAATAACATTATAAAGTATCTATTTCAAGAATATTTATATCGATAATAACAAACTTCTTGGTTTCACTATTGACGCCACCTCCGCCCACCTCTCGCGTCTGTCCTCTCCGAACAGTGCTCGGAACTGCGTCTATCTTTCAAATATATCTTAAAAAAATATATCCCGTGAGGACACTACGGTGTAACTTCGAGATAGATTAATCGAAACATTAGTGTCGGAGATAGGAACGAGTAGAATACACATTTAGGCTGATCTAAAGTCATGTTTTTTGTTTGTAATATTACGAGATAGATTAATCAAAACATCATTGTTGGAGACATGACAATAATATATATATTTATTTAGTCTGAATAAAAGCAATTTTTGAAAATAATTGCAATTTCGTCTAATGAATTCTATAATCGGTAAAAACATGCACCACCACATACATAAAGCTGACATTTATAAAGGACAAGGCGTTAAAAGGGGGTTTCGATCAACAAGTCTACGATAGAAAGGACGAGTAAATAACATGAAAGCCGTCCGTTGGGTCTGCAAACCTTGTATTTGTTTGTAGTAATTGTTGTTTTTTTTTTTTTTTTTAAGGTGAAGGCTAAATTTCATAGTAGCCATAATTTTTACAATCTAAAAAATACTACTTAAGTATTATTTATTGCTAGTATAATTACTTGTACTATTCTGTGGTATAGTTTTATTTGAAAAAATTAAATTTTTATAACTAATATAGGTAATAATATAGGTATTGGTACAAATCTACGAAATGATTTGTGAAATAAAGCTTAAACAATTTTTTTTCCTTTTCAACCGACTTCAAAAAAGGGGGAGGTTCTTAATTCGTCGGAATCTTTTTTTTATGTATGTTCACCGATTACTCGAAGACACCTGAACCGATTTGAAAATTCTTTTTTTGTTTCAAATGGTATATTTCCCAGCTGGTCCCATTTAAATTTGATCGAAATCGGTCGAGCAGTTTTTAAAAAATCAGTAATAAATTATTTATATTGGAGTCGCTTGTACAAAAATTTTAATTTTACTACTTGTCACTTTTTTTTATAGGATAAGGGTGACAAACGAGCACAAAGTCCACCTGATGGTAAGTGGTTGCTGTGGCCCATAGACATCTACATCTATCCTCGATTACGATACAAAATGCAAATGCGTTGTCACCCGTGAGGACTAAGATGGAATGCCTCGTTTTCAGTAAAAAGGGTCTCCGGTTCTCTACACTCACCATACGAGACACAGCAGCGTTAAGCTGCTATTTTGCGCTGGTATTCTGTGAGAGCATGGTCCTTCCCCGGTCGAGTCGACCCATTCGTGCTACAACTATACTACTAATATAGCTGCAGCATGGCTCTACCACGTATACGTTTCTAGTTTAGTTGTAGGGGCGTTAAATATATTGTCCTTCTAAAAGCCTCTATATATTTCTCTCTACATTTCGCTCGATGGTCATATAGATTATTGTGTTTGCTTTACTAAATCGCAGTAGCCGTGGTGCATGCTTGATTTATGCAGTTTTAAAGCTAAGCGTTCGTGCATAAAGCAAGGCGACGTGAATTTGTTGCTTTCCTGGGTAAACTTTGTATTATAAATTTCTTAATGTAATTATAAGAATAATATTTATTATATAAACAAAGAAGTTAAGTAGTAAAGTTGTACAAATGTACAAAATAATATGTCAGACTTAAGTTATTACTGATCTCAAACGAAGGAGATATACGAGTAGGATAATATTTTACGCAATATCTCTGAGGCTAATTATTATCTGATTTTGTTTATTTTGTTAACGAATGTTTGTTATGTTACGGCAATGAACGAAAACATCGTTATGGTTAAGAAATAAAAATAGTTCTAGAATATATGAGGAAAATAATGATTTGAATAAAACTAATTTTACGGATTTTATCACTTTTTTATCTTATTTTTACTTATTTTAATTCCCGACGTATCGAGTGCTTCATCTTTGTTCACGGGGATACTCTTGCGTGCCGTAAAGCACCCGAAACGTCGAGAGTAAAAATAAAAACTAGCGATCCGCCCCGGCTTCGCATTCTGGATCTCGACAACAATAAAATTAGTTTTATTCCGGTTAGTGTAAGAAATCTATAAAATAATGTTTCATTTCCTTTATTCAAAATACACTGTAAAGTTGTTGGCGGCAAAGCGGAGGACTAGTGTCTACTTACGTATTACTAGGTGGGTAATAGGACTTAGGCCTAGTAGTCCGTATGGGTAGGCACCGCCCTCTTATCTGTTTTTGCCGCCAAATAACTGATCTTGCACTACTGTGAGGTATAGAGCAAAGATTCCTATAGTAGGTTCCTCGGAACCTAAGGGTTTAGTATAAAAGTCACCAGGGATCCGCGAAATTAATTATTTTTGTCTATTAAATAATTCCATAGTTAGGTACAAATATTATTTTGAAATAGCCCAATATATGTGATGAGATTTACCCATTACTGTTATGTAGGTACATAGGTAGTTAGCGAGCACACCGTAGTGCGGCGCAAAAGATGGAATTTTAGTAAACATAACATAAAATAAACACTCGCCTGTCACCCAGAGGGTAGGCAGAGACTACGGACTTCCATTGGCACAATCCTGACACACTTCTCTCGCCTCCTTTACATCCATATATCTACGCATATATGCTCGTCAGTTAAAGGTACTCTAATCTGGCCCATTTTCAATATATCGCCAATTTGGTCGATAAACCTTCGTATAGGGCGTCCTTACCGACTCTTCCGTTCACTTAAATTTTTTGTACTTTTAAAATATTTCACATAGAATAGAATTAGATAAAAGGTTCACCTTTAAAATATTGCTGATAAAAGTTTTAATTATTATTATTTAAATGTCACTTTCTTTGATTTGTAATCATTTGATGTGGGGTTCCATAATATAAAAGGGATTTGGTGAGTATTCCTTTACTTCGAAAGTTTAGGAACCCGGGGTATAGAGAGGTAATTACAGACTGTGAGACATTCAATCTTGGTTCTCAAAAGGTCTGTAGCTTTCCTTATTCGGAGTTTGCTGCAATTGTTCATAGACTGAAGTAACCACCTACCATCAGGTGGACTATAAGTTCGTTTGCCACTTCAGTTTTATTAAAAAAGTTTATACTATTTTGTAGTGTTTTTTTTTAAATAATAATAGCAGGTACGTTACATGTAATTGACAAACGGTGCTAAAGTAAGAGTACGATTAAAATTATTGTGTTAAAAAAACTATCTACAATCTTATACGACAGCTTAGTAACGCAGTGGCTAAGCCGCTAAGCTAAGTGGCTGCGTCGTTGCGGGCCGTGAATTTGATACCCCCACGGAAAATTATTTACCTATATTATCTACAATAATTATTCCGGATCTAGCTGTTAGTTCTTGTGCATTTTACATATGCATTAAATGTCTCCACGATACTGGAGAAAATCCTAGCGTGGGAGTAAGTTTCTTTTAAAGACAACACCGGGAATCTCACCATGATCATAAAATGCTGACTTGGTATCGTGTACTTGTACGGGTACGATCAGATCTATGTTTTGTTTACTAATTAATCGTTAAACACTAGTACGACAATGCAAATTTGTTTTTGTTTTGTCCACCTAAAAGTTTGTTGCAAATCATTTAGTAATTATTTAATTAAAATTGTCACAGATACGCTGCAAATATAGCTTCAGCACAAATGGGTCGGCTTGACTTGGGAAAGACCACCTAGTAAAAAGTATAATGCTTCTGTTGCGTATTTGTTTTTACTTATTATAAGCCAGTGTTATAATATGTCTATATTCCAACCCACACTTTAATTGTAATACCCATAATTTAATTATTTTAATTTAACTGATGATAGATATAAATGTCTAGGGACATGTCACAGCAACCATTTGCCGTCAGATAGACTTGAAATATTAATTATCTTCGCTTCTCGCTTAACTCTTTTCAAAACAGTTTGGCTATTAAAGATATTGTCGAATTTATTATTTTTTATTATAGCACTGAAGATCCGGAAAGTCTGCAATATGTCAACATGTTCAGGATCGTTTTAACCATTACATCATATTTGATAGGCCACGAAACCTCGCAATGAACTCCGATTACTACCAAGTATGATTCACGAGGATATTGAAATTAAAAAAAAGATCTAATTTAAATATGGAAGATGGCCGGGTGATCTGTTTGGGATCCCATAATTCAGAAAATTATCTCCAAACCCAAGCACATTACTACAAAACTTCAAAATATTGTAGGCTTGTTCTGCGAAGTTCTTTTTTGTAGCGCTAGAAGGTAAATCGCACTGCCTTAGCCACAGAACACAATTACTCTCTACCAAAAGGCCTTAGTGTAAAAAAAGTTAATATTGAAAAGTTAAGTTGAAAGTGGCCTTCTTTTACTATGACATCAGGACGTCAAACACCTCAATGCTCCCGTAATCATAGATGCTGTAAAGTGCCTGAAACCACAGATTAGCTAAAACGCCGGGAAAAGAAAAGTTTAAATTAAACGCGATAAAATCCGTACAATGTCTGTAGTATTCGTGTAAATATGAGAAATCATCATGGATAATGTAACTATTTTACGATATGGATATCATCATTTTATGTTTGGCCACATCATGAAGTAGCCGTGCGTTTAATTAGCCATATCATTAAACGATCTCTATTTATTGATCTAGCCAAAGCACATCATGATGTAAACAATAGACAGTGCAATATTTCATGAAATGGTTGCGTTTCATGAAGTGTTCGGCGTTCGGCCACTTCGTAGTGTGGTTAATTTAACGAGCGGGCCACTACATACGTATATTGATAAACCAATTTAGGTTTGTTGTATAATATATTATTTATATTATTCGAAACTATGTTAATAGTTATATAGGGTTTTTTTATTTATACGTGATAATTTCTCATGAAAGTCTTTATAAAAGTAACAAAACAATTAATTTTGAAAATTATCTTTCAAAAATATTATTTTGTCTGATGACGATTACTTTAGAAGCAAACATTTTGAACAAATTAATTAATTCGCTATCGCAGATAAACAATTATAAAAGATTACTGTATCTATTTGTGGAAATCTAGGCTATCTAAAATTAAACAGGTGTAGACAACAAAAGCATTTACTAATCGATGCGCTCTTATCACTGGGTTATATCACAATGCTGATAAAGTTACGTGTATTTAATAGAATCTCTTCACATTTATTTTATACATACATTTTCTAGTCTCGCTGTGTAGTGGCGGCGTAAGAATATCCACTACCCCATACCATTCCGTGAGTGTCGTAAGAGGATAGTCGGGTAAATGGAACAGGAGATGGACAGCAGCATGTTCCTAAAACCAACTCAAAATAATTAAAAACTGCGTAATGAAAAATTAGTCAGATTAATTTTGTTTTCTAACAAGCTATTGCTAGTACACCAAGATCTTGTACCAAGGATTTTTATCCAGATCCTTAAAGAAGTCTAAGCCTAAAAATCAACCAAAATATTATAATAGAACCTAGATAGCCGATATGGATAACACAAGTAGGAGTTCTATTACCGGCATTAGTCAATTATTTCACAATACAACCGGAGTAACGAGGTAAAAATTTCTGTGCCTTATTCCTTTAAGAAATTATAATGAGGATTATTGCAGATCTTAAATTTACATATTATAATAAGTATTCGATTACCATTACAGCCTATTAAAGTCCACTGCTGAAAATAGGCCTTCCCCATAGATTGCCACATAGGGATATTTGCTATAGTTGCCACGCTTGGCAAGCGGGGTGGCAACCGCAGTTTATTTTTTTATTTTTAGTCATTATTAGAAAGACGCTTCTACCCATCCCCTGATTTGTTTCCCTCTGTCGCCTCTTATGACAAGTAGAACAGTAATCGATATTTTTTTTCTAATATAAATAAAAAATGAGTAAGTTAATAATATATGATTATTAGAATTATAAGCAGACTAATATTTTTACTGAAGTAAGTTACAAGTTCAATTATAACAGTTAACTTAAATGCTTGAAGACAACAAAAATTCCACAAGTGCAAATATGCGCAAAAGCAGGTGTTTCGAAAAGTTTTTTTTTTGTTTTTGAATACCGATCTTCTGACTTACTTTACTTAATATGAAAAAAAAATTATAGTGTTGCAAGGCAACCTAAGTTTTCATTAACATTAACATTTGATACAGCTTTTTGTATTTTTATTATATTTTATATATTTATATATATTTTTATTTTTGTAACTCAAAGGCAGAGCTGAGCGCACGCTTTAAATGACAATGCCAGAATTTCCAAAGAACTTTGCCCCACCTAAATAGTGCGAGCAACCTCTGTTCGATTGCCACAGGTGCTCAGCGGAGAATGAAAACATCATGAATGTCTGAGAAATTAAACATATTTTAGAGGACGTAAATTCCTCTAACACGTATTAGGGCCAGGCTTTTCCTCGCTCTAACACTCGTTTCTGATAGAATGAATCAAAGAAAAGTCTTGTGATCAGCTGTAGGGCGTATATATACATAAAGACAGATAATTTACTTTACACAATTCATTAGGTACTTTAAATTAATTGAGAAATGCAAATTACTCTCAAGACTATTTTATCTCATTCGAATAAAACTATATATTTTTTTTACTATTTTTTTAATTTCCGACGTTTTTAGTGCTTTACAACACTGGTGTTAAAAATTTTTAACACCATCGTTCTACAGAAAAACTAAGCAATATATAATCTGACAAGAGTGTTGCCAGCGTAGAGTTTTTGCAGTAGTAATATGTAACGAAAACATTTCATTATCCTATTTTGATTGAATTTCCTTTTAAAATTACCGATGGAGTTTCACCAACAGACTAATTGAAAGAATTTATTACTTTAACACAAAAGTGATATGCTTGCTGCTGTGTTTCATAAGGTGAAAGTAGAGAACTAAGAGAACCGGAGACCTTTTTCACCGGAAGCTAGGCATTCCATCTTAGTCCTCAGGGGTGACAACGCATCTGCATTTTGATTCTTAATCGAGGATAAATGTGGTTGTCTATGGGCCACAGCATCCACTTACCATCAGGTGGACAGTGTGCTCATTTGTCACCCAAATTCAAAAAAAAAATATTTAAAACAATTGTGTAATATTTTCTCTTTGTATTTATTTTAATTTTTAAATTTACTTAACAGTTTCTTGATTAGGATCTATTTATTTTATTGCGAAACATTTAATGCTTAATAGAATCGCTTCGCCTCTGTTTGCAAATGAAAATTCATAACGGCTTATAGAATTTAATTTTACATAAGCGAGTTAAATATTCACCAATTTATATACGATATTCCGATCGGAGAAGGAACACATTTATAATAAAGTACATCATCCACGACTCGCTTGAACATCTAAAACAATATTAATTTTACGGATGCCTCTAGGGAATAGGCTTTAATAATAATAATATATTCTACCATTTAATGCTTAATCATAGCCTCAACACAAAGATAAATTTTGTACAAAATTTCTTCACTTCCTTTAATTATATTAAACTTGATCGCCAACCGACTTTCCAAGCTTGGCGTTTACGGTATATCCATTTTTTTAACTGGTGGAGCCATGCCGCAGCTATATATGATTCAGCACGAATTGGTCGTCTCGACCTCTTGCTCATAGAATACTATTAAAAATGGCAGCTTAATGCTGCTGTGTTTCTTATGGTGAGTGACTCTAAAGAAGTTATGAAAAGCGGGGCGTCCGATGTGCATGACCAGTACACGCCCTTGTCTGCAGTGACCTGAGTGATGGCTTCTTAGAACTTGTGCCGCACTTACCGCAAGCTCAGGCTAAGTAAGCATCAAAAACTTCAATAATTTCAGCAGTCAAAACGATATTTTGATTATTATTTGCACAAATTTTTTCTACTCATTTTGGATTCTTTCATGTTCACTTTATTACTTATACTCTGGTTTCAACCACTTCTTTCAAACATTCTAAAATGAAATCCATCGAGGTTAAGACCTGTACCAATTTCCTAGTATATCACTTTGTCGAGAAGAGCTGCAAGCCAACGTCTGTCAAATAATTTTTTACTCAATGCCAATTAAGCTTTTTTATGATTTCAACACACAGACTTCAAGATACTGTAAGCTCATTCTGCGTATATAGAACCAAAAATTAATATTAAAAAACTGAAGGTAGCCTGGCTAACTGTGACATCGGGACGTCAAACATATCAATCCCCCCCATGACCATGGGTTCCTGTAAAGCAGCCGAAACGTCGGGAGTTAAAATAGTAAATTAAACGCGATTAAATCAGTAAATAATAGTTTTATTCAATGTGTAGTGTTCGCGTAAATATAAGAAATCATTATGCCCAACATAAGTCCACCGCTGAACATTGGCCGACTATGATTTCCATCCTCGCATATGCTTTACTTGAATAAGAGTGATAATCCTTTAACATAATGGACCGTGGTTACTCAGGGATCAAGCAATCGCCTAAATTTCAAGGTACGCGAGCAATCCAAATTTGATCCTAAATGTAATTGTTAATTGCAAATTTAAATACTGATTTACCACATTCTCGGCGGTTAAGGAAAACGTGAGGAAAATTTCTTGTCAGAGGTATGAAATATTGAGGGGACATGTGAACACGCACTGTAGCAGCGCAGTGGACTAACTGATCCATAACTCTCTCGCAAATGAGAGAAGCACAGCAATTTACACATTTAAGCTAAAACTTTACTCCATCTTCTTTTTCCATATAAATAAATTAAATCCCTTTAGTGCAAGTATTTTTTACTACAAATAATTAAAATTTCGATTGTCAAAAATATTTTTTTATCTCTCCAACACATACTATGTATGAATTAGCAGCCCATTGTTAAACATCTACGGGAAGTGTTAAGTATTGTTGATATATAAGTGGTGTTCTGGGAATCACTAGACGCGAAGTTTCAATGGGCCCCCGTTTATCTAAACTTGCAATCGTTTTTACAGATGCTGCAGAACTAAGTAAGTAAGATTCGCCTTACATGTTACAGCTAGATTTGTTTATTTTAGTCATTTCCATTGCATAATATCGTATGGAATCTTATTATGGAGTAAAGCGACTGACATTGAAACTACGAGTATATTTGTTTTGCAGAAGAGAATCATAAGAGCTATTTATAATCTAACACTGCTGGTCTAGTGGTCGTAATTGCGATTACTGATCATGAGGTCCCTTGGTCCAGGTTCCATAAGGGGTTCGAATCCCGGGCTGGGCTATAATCAGGTATTGAGTTTTTCGGTCAAGAAATTCCAATAGTAGCCCGGAGTCAGGAAGTTGGCTGTGTTTCTACCCCGTGCCTCGGAAAGTGCGTAAAGCCGTTGTTCCTGCGCCTGATCTCTCTCCAGTCGTGTCGGCTTGCAGTCCCATCGCACTATGAGAGGGATTAGAGAGTGCACCTTTACTTGCGTATATACTTGGGCACTATAATCCTATCCTGCGTAGTCGGTTAGTCTCCGTTGAGACTGGCTACCGTGACCGAAATTCGGTTTGGAAGACATTATTATAACCTAAATCCGAAGGAGTCTTTTAAACAAAAATTTAAAGAAATAAGTATATATTAACTTCGGCTTCTTAGTATATTTAAATAAATTTTATGTATTTATGTTTCATCATCATTATCATCATCATCATTACAGCCCTTCCCAAGTCCATTGCTGAACATAGCCCCCTCACAAAGAATGCCACAAAACACGGTCCACTTATGATTACAATAATAAAAATTGTTTTTTATCAAATACCGATGTACATTCTGTAAATACTAGCAACAAGCTCAAGCTCATCCAGTCATACCAGTTATTTGACTCCAGAGTCAGTAATTCCTTTATGGGCAATGACATACGTTATTGAATCGTAATTATCTAACAAATCTTTCTATTCGCACTATGGTGAGTGGGACGACTGGCGCTGAAGAACATATCACTCTCGGTGTACCAACCGGTTCTGTGTACGGCCCCGTTGAGTACATCATGCTGGTGAACAGTGTGGTTAATGTAGTGCATCACTGCGATACCTACATTGTACGCCGATGACATGTGCCTATTTCTTCCAAAAACTTACATGAAGCTTGTGATAAAATACAGGAAGACTTTGATCGGATTACCCAATGGGCATATGATAACGGCATAATACTGAATTTGAAAAAAAACAAAGCGTATGTATATACATTCTTCAGTACAACAGGCTAGCAAAGAATGTACGCTATGAAGAAATAGGTATTGTAGGGCACGACTATGAATGCTTGCATAGGGGAAAATTATTATGTCAATGTGCCAAAATAGAATTTGCTAATAGTTACAAACATTTGGAATTGTTGGTAGATAGTAGTTTTAATTGGAAGTTACACATTGAAGAAGTATGTTCAAAATTAAGGTCCATTGTAGGCAAATTCTATCAAATTCGAAAAGTAGTAAGTAAAAATGTTCTATTAGTGATTTACTATGCATTAATTGAGTCTTTAATTAACTATGGTCTTATTGTGTATGGCCGCACATTTAGTACCTATATAAAACAGGTGAAATGCCTACAAATACGCATTATAAAATTTTTAACAAATTCAAAAGATAAGAAAAGTTGTAAAAAAGAATATGAAAAATTATTTCCCATGTGTAAAATACTCCCTGTTGAAACACGATTAAAATATTTAATAGCTATAGAACATTATTATACTGGCGAATATATAGTACCTATTATTAACACTTACAACACGCGTAAGGTAAGGGAAAAAAAACTTGAAGAGCCTAGTGCAAATAACTATTATAGACAGCGCTTGAATAAATACAGTGTACCCAGAATCTATAACAAAATAAAATGGTTAAGAGAAACGCCTCCAAATAAAAATAAAAATAAATTAAGCAAAAACTTATTAAAAATCTCTCTAAAAAGGACATTATAACACATTACACATTTTTGCATATTTTAATTGATCGCTTTTTTATGTTTGATTTATTTGATTTGTTTATTGCTTTTGTTGTTTTTTTTTTATTATTTCTAAATATTATGTAATTGTAGTGGGTAATTTTGATATAACCATCTTTTATTTTCGTTTTGTTTTTTGGTAATAATTATTAAAAATTGTATTTGTATAGGTGATGGTGCATAATAATATATAGTTTTAAGAGCTTGTACTCGCCGACAAACTGATTGTAGTTTGGCGAGAGAATAGTAAAAATAATGTACTTACCTTTGTATGAATAAATAAATTGAAAAAAAAATACAACAACGTCCATGAAATCTAAAATATGCAGAAAATATATTTGCTTATTGGGCTAATCTATCAAAATGTTTGAAGTTTTTATTAGACAAAAATGGTATAAAAAGGGTTTTTATACTATCAAGGAATACTTGATTGATAATAAACCTTGGGAATGAGGTGATAGTTACCACGCTGTCTCTAATTGTTTTATTTTAATTGTTTAAAATAGTAAGTTATTAAAGTATCAAGTAATATTAAAGTTTAAAAAACAGAAAAAAACACACATTGATCCTAGTGAGAATACTAAAAGTCAAGTCAATTGTTGTATTTTCATCGGTTATTATTGCTCCTACATCTGCATAATTTCAGAAAATTTAGACGTCTGGAAGTGGGTGAGAACTGAATGATAAATTCCATTACATTCATACATACATATATGTGCGTACAGGTCAAGCTATAATATAGGTAAGACGTGTTATAAAAAAGCGTGTAAAAAAGTGTCCAGTTGGGTTTCGTGACTTGCTGGTTTTACCATGGACAGAGGTTTTTAGCATTAAATCACTTTCAATAAGTAGCTATAATACTTGTAATGTTTTGATAAACTGAATAAAGGTCTAAATTAGAAATCATTACATAACTTTTTAATTATTTAAAATGATGTCTGTCACTTCTTATGTACAATGTTCTCAAATATATGGAGACTATCTAAAATATAGAGAGATTATAATGTTAATTTCATTAACAAAAACTTTTGTAATGTCCGTGGTGAGCTGGTGAGCGTTGATAAATCTTCTAATTACTTTAAGTTTTTTTCATCAGACTAAAAGGTATAAATCCAGTAGCTTTAGAAAAGAACTAGAATGTTCGCAATATTATCAGGCAAGGCGGCTCAAATATCAGGATTTTCTTTGATGTTGAAAAAGTCCATTAGTAGATGCTTCGCGTAATAGCATTAGTTTATTCCGACCCTTATAAAGTTTCTATTGTTTGTAGAAAAACGTTTTTTTTTAAACTTCTACTTAAGAACTTTCGTAATAATATAACACTAATTACACTGTATTTAATATTTTAAAATCTCATTTCATTGTTGGTGCGTCTGTAAGTGATCAAGCGACTTCTGAACGGCGTGACCAACTGAGATCATATATAAACAATACATTTGTTTTGTCGAGGCGATGGTTCATAATAGCTACACTAGAATCTGAAGTGTAGCTCTGTAGTCAAGTTATTAATAAATTATATATTTATGGACCAAAATTCACAACATAACATGTTGACTTAGTGCCAAAACAGAAAATCTCAAAATCTCGATGCGACAGGTGGCGCTGTGATCGAGTTACTTATAAAATTTACGTTTACTGGTATGGTGCCATAAGTGGCGTAGAAGAATCCACTACCCGACAGAGAAACTAAAACAGGAGATGGTCAGCAGTATTTTCGTGATAAGACCACCCTAATAATAAAAATACTTCCAACCTGTCTGTCAAGCGTGGCAACTATGGCAAATATCACTTATGTCAGCTGTGGACTTTAGACGCGCTGTAGTTAATGAATGATACAATTTTTTTTTTTACCAGAAAGAGCAGAACAATGTCTACCGGACCAGCTAGTAAACTATAACAATTGTATTCCAAAAATAAATTGGCATCAATATTTTTATATCTTATTTGCAAAAATCGTCGTTATCATCAGCGTCAGTCCATTGCACAGTTCTCTTCCAAGGCGCGTCACTTAGTCCGGTCTCCTTTTACATTTTTATACATATAAAATTATATTCTTATCTAAATCCAGTGATGATTATGTTTTAACGACCTCAAAGCGAGCTTCCTTTAATTCCACTTATGAACTAGTCTCTTAGATATAGATGTTTTTTTTTTATATACAGAAATGAACATTAAGCGTTAGTTTAGAGCAGGTCTGAAGTGTACTTAGTATGAGTATCGAACAGGCTCTTACTATAAGAGCCATTAATAAAAAAATGTGTCTCTTCAACTTTATCAACCTGTAACTTTTTACTGCTGGAAAATTTCTAGCATTGGTCACCTTTTTACTATTAAAATTTCCATACCATTTCCATTACAGCCTGACAAAAGTCCACTGCTGAACATAGACCTCCCCCAGTTTGTTATTTTAATTCAGCTGTTATCAGGCTTACTTTCTCTCTCATCTTATCTCGGAACGAAACTGAACCAGTTTCTCTCTATCGCCTCTTACGACACCCACGGGATGATATGGGTAGTAGATATTCTTACACCGCCACTTCACAGTTATTATTAATATCTTCAGTTTCTATATCTGAGTGTGCTAAGTGGTTTCTAAATTCTTTTTACTTGCTAATGCTACTCCAAATCACCAGTAAATAAAATTTGGGTTCAGAGTTATAAAATATGTATCCACTTCAATAATTGGTGTAATAAGTAAAGACTTACAAAAATGAGTGCAGTGCAGTCGGCCATTAAAATCAAAGAGAAAAAATATATTCATCTATAAAGCAAAGGAAGTAAACGTTGCCAAATTAAGTAACTAATCATAGATAAATCATATATATAAAAACATGCGTGAGTGTCGTGGAACACTCGGTTGGAACGAAGTTCCTTTCGTAGTATATTATTATTGATAAACGTATTATATTATTGATTAACAAATACAAATAAATGAATTACTAGAATAATATTTCTTTCATGGCAAGATAAGAAAAAGTGCGAGGGAGATGGATATTATTCCATCTCGCTTCCTAATAGCCGCCAAGGCCGGCTACACTACGTCAGAAGGGGTCGTGACGGAAAAATCTTACACTTTTTGTCGCCTAGCCCCCATCCGTACCGTCCGATAAGGAACTTCGTTCCAACATGAACAGTATTTGATTAAAGTTCGTACATACTTCTATAATATTGTCCAATTAACAAAGATCCATCCATTACATCATCCATCTCGTCTAAGATCTGTCCGCATTGAATTTTCTAGCTAGTTATTTATTTGTATATTAAGAAAGGAATGCTTCGGTGGTTTGGTCATGTAGAAAGAATGAACGAGGAAAGAGTGACAAAGCAAATTTATGTTGCAGAAGTGAACGGCAGAGTCGGGAAGGGACGCCCTAGACGAAGGTTTATCGACCAAATTGGCGTTATATTGAAAAAAGGCCAGATTAGGAGTACCCTTAACCGACGAGCGTGTATGCGTAGATATATGGATGTAAAGGAGGCGAGGCAAGTCCGTAGTCTCTGCCTACCCCTCTGGGTGACAGGCGTGATTGTTTATGTATGTATGTATTATTTATTTGTCAATTTATAATAATATAAGTTAAACTGATCTTATAATGTACATAGAATAAATAAAGCAGAAAACACCGCTTAAAATAACTTTAGCATTAAGGCATACGACCTCCTTGTCAGAGGTCATTATAAATCTCGCAAAAACAATTAAGGCTGAATCTCACAAATCATTTGTATTTGCGGCGAGGCGCGTCGTTTGGGTTTCAATTTTACTGTGATGTCATAACCATTTCCTTTTATTGCTTTTGTTTGAGCAATCACAATGTCGGACCTCGGGAGATGGCAAACCAAAGAATTGTCCGTTCATGAATTCGTGCTTATTACGCAATATAATCTTGAGCATATTATGCCGTTAAAATATTTTATATCACATCATAATGTAATAATGATGTAACTAGATTGTCTAGCTTCGGTAATTACCATTTTTTAAATAACGTAATCTATTGGTAAAAGTTAGTTATGATAGGTAGGTATATAATGATTCTGCAAGTTATATGTATTGCAAATGCATACAAATTCTCGTTTTTGGGGGTGGAAACATTGCAATTGTTCACTTACTTTTAGAGTGACGGCTTCGTGGCGCAGGGACTTAACAGTGAGCTGCGGCGCTGAGGGCCGGAGATTCGAATTCCGCACGGAACAAGTATTTCTATGGCCTACAAATGATTGTTCCGGGTCTAGATGTTGGTCCTTGTGTAATTTATCTTTATAAACTTTCTCCACGATACAGGAGAAAATCCTAGTGTGCGGGTAATGTATTTCAAATAAAAAAACACAGTAAATCCAACCTAAAGAAGTTAATTCCGTCTTATTGCACAAAAATTAACATTGTAGGTATTTGAGTTAATTGGGGCGAGTAGTGCTTCTGCTTTTGTAGGTACGTACATTCGGGAATTTATATAATACTCATTTATAAAATCGCAAAAAATATATATGTTAATTAATGGCTTTTGGTATATAAAAGAGAAAACATTAAACACTACTCTTCGTTTGTCATGCGTACAGCAAAGGAGTGGAATAAGTTGTCAGCATCTGTTTTTTAATCCAGAATAGACATGAGCAATATGTGACACTAAAAAGAAAAGATTGAAATGTATCTTTCGTGGGATATGTATCACTCTTTTATATCTTTATATCCCTATGTATCAGTAGCTCAAGCTCGCGCGCACGACACGCAGCGCATTCGTTGCATTGCGCTGCTCAGCGTCTCGCTTCGCTCAACTCAATCCAATCAGTAAGAGCGATAGATAAGTACCTATAGACCTGTTTCCATTTTGCTTAGTCGTAACATTAGGTATCTTTCCGATTTATTGGGCTGCTGTTTCTTTCTAGGTATCTATTTGTTATGATTGATAAATATGTAGAGGTACTTACTCGAAAAATTAACTTGAATTTTTAGTTTAAAATAATAAATAATTAAATTAATGATTAACGAAAATAACATAGGTAGGGTTAAGGTTATATTTATGTGTAGAAAATATATATTATATAGTCTACCGATTTCCTTCATACTTTTCCGAACTTTTTCTATCTGACATTCTGTGTCGCAAGCCTACGCTATGCAGCTTGCGACACAGAATGTCAGATAGAAAAAGTTAAAAGACGCCGTGAGTGAATGAGTTGTAAAGATACACTGATACATTCGGATGCGAATGGATATAAAGAGTGATTGTTGGAGACGGATTGATTCATATCTTTTGATTATTTTGTATCTATCTCTCCTGAATTACCCATGTCTAATCCAGAATCCCATTACAATGTGGGTGTCTTCAAGGCAAGAATGAATAGGCTTTTGTTAAGCTAAGTTAGTGCGCTTTATTCAGCTGCATCACCACTTACCATCAGGTGGGATGGTAGTCAAGCACTGGCTTAGAATTAATAAAACCTACCAAAAAGCCCGCACACAAATAAAGCAAAAATATGGCATATATATATATATATATATATATATATATATATATATATATATATATATATATATATATATATATATTTTTTTTTTTTACATAAAAAGAGAAAACTTGGTAATGTTTCTTAAAAAATAACAAAATGGTTTAGACTTGTACCGGTAAACAATAACGATACGGTACAAGTCCATCAGCTAATATACAAAACAGATACTAATATTATCGTGTATACTTTCTAAAACATTTACATTTTAAATGTTTTTAACTTTTATAAACAATTGTAATAAAAGATAGCATTTATCAGCTACTTCTGAACTACCCTCATGGCGTAAGCGTGCTATTCCGCGATGAGGGTAGTTCAGAAGTGATCCTGGTATTAATATTGAGCCCGCTTGTGCGCTTGTGATCGCTCATCATAGTATTGGAGAGCACTCTAGTGTTTAAGTTCTCTTCTGTAGTCTAGGTTCGGAAAGTTATACTAGTTATTTCATTTTAATAGTTTACGACCTTGTCTTTAAGGTATTGTGTCAAAGTACTAAAAATTATCTCAACAATAAGTTGAAACGGGCAGATTAGATTGTTTTTAGCAAATTATATTTCTTCCGATCGATAGCGAAACTAATTCGCCATCGTTGTAGAAGTGAGACAGAAAGATTTTGGGAAAGCTGTGGCTAAGGTTAAGATAACAAAAAAATATCCAATCATTAATTTAGGTTTAGTTATAATTTATTGGGTATATACAGTTGTAGAAAAATATTTCACTATGACTAAGAATTTTTTTATGTAGAATTTAAAATAGGGTACATTTAAAATAATTCCTCTTGATTAACTCTCCACGTGCAAGTGCCATAAGTGAATCTATCACTTCATCTCACCCTATCAGTATCATAATAGACGACTCAGATATGCCCAGAGGATCATGTCGCTTCTGATAGATATACAGATCGATGTGGATCGTCATCGTAATACCTTCTCGAGTAATTTTCTTACTCATCATTGTCAATTCTTCGAGCTATGTGGCTGGTACACTGTCGCTTCAAATTACTGTCATGATCCGCTGGTCTATGTCGGTTATTCTGGTTCTACTGTAGTTACTTCGTTATTGATTCTATCACGCAATAAACTCCGAGCGTAGCTCTTTCTATAGTCCCATAGATTTGTTAGCAAATGTATCATTTGGCTACGGCACTGCATGTCTCGGGGGTGGCCTACAAATAATTGTTTCGGTTCTTGATGTTTGTTCAAGTGCAATTTATGTATGAAAAACGCTGCAGTTAATCCCGTCCGCTAAAGGAGAAATTTTTAGCTCTTGCTCACTGATCGACCTTGATCATTATTTCTCAAAATTTTAAAAACACTGTGTTTTCAGTGATGACTATCGTAAACGAGAAGTGATCCTTCACTGCTGACCGTATGAAAGCTCAACTTTCAGACGTAGGTTAATGTGTTTAACTACTCAAAGTAAGGCGAAGTTAAAGGTAGTTATAAATCGTGGCAAGTTTTAATATCGAGCACCGCTTTCACTCTTAGCTCGTATTCGACGCGGGCTCTGTACTTCACTGTTAAGTACTTCTCTGCAGTCGAGTATCGGAAACTTATAGTAGCTGGCTCACTTTATAAGCACTTTCAAACAGTTCAAAGTCTTTAATATCTCCTCGACAACTGCTTAAACTATTACTTCAGTCGCAGAACGTAACGCATAAATAACTTCCTGCTTGAAACTGCAAAGCTTTTTACATATTACGTACCCTTTTTACGTGGTAGAGTATGTAGCTACGAATAGGTTGACTCGACTGGGAAATGACAACGCTCTTACAGAATACTAGCGTGAAATAGCAGCTTAATGCTGCTGTGTTTCGTATAGTAAGTGTCACTACACTTATCCGGAGACCCTGTTTTACTAGAAACTAGTCATTCCATCTTAGTCCTCAGGAATGGCAACGCATCTGAATTTTTATTCTTAATCGAGGATACATGTAGTAAATGTGTATGGGCCACACCATTCACTTACCATCAGGAGGACTGTGTGTCCGATTGTAACCCCTGTTCTATTAAAATTAGGATGTTTTAATTTCAATAGCCTCACGTATCATCCTTGGCAGGAATCGATGTTCTTTCGCGAGAATCTGTGGTTTATCAAATCTAATGTAATGGCGGGGGCCGTCTAGGATATGATCACAAACTGCAGACTCCCGGAACGTTGGTGCTTCACGTCAGCTATGTGTTCTTTACGCGGGTTTTAATAGATCGTTTTGTTTGCCCTATATGAGAGACCACATTCACAATCAAGCTTGTACACTCCTGCATCTTGTAGAGGAATATTGCATTTGACGGATGGTAAGAACTGACTAATCTTCTTCGGCGGCTTGAAGAATGTTCTTATAGAAGCTCGCTTCAAGATGTAGCCAATCTTGTCTGTGACACCTCTGACATATGGTAGTACAGCAGGCACACGCTCGACTGTGGACGACTTCACTCGGTCACTGTGACGTAGGCGCGGGACCCGAAGCTTGTTGTCGTGCAGAACCTGCTTGACGTGCTGAAGCTCGGCGGCCAGGTGTTTGCTGTCACAGATCCATCGTGCTCTCTGTAACAAAGATTTGCCCACGGTAGCCAACTGTGAAGAATGATGGTGGGATTCACCATTTAAATATCTGTTTGTATGGGTCTTTTTTCTATACACGGTGTGACCTATGGTGTTGTTAGGATTTCGAATGACTAATACATCTACACTACATACAGACAGTCCTCAACATATGTAACATGTATAAAAATAATATTGGTAAGGAAGATTTAGAGGCCATACGTCAAGACATCTCGTCTTTGTTACGTCGAAGCTCAGTGCCGAAATTAAATCTTCCGAAGGATGAAATTAATGCATTGAAAAACTTACGCAACAGACCAGATTTAACGATTCTCCGCGCAGATAAAGGTAATGCTACGGTTATAATGGATACGTCGGATTACAATTCTAAAATACAACAACTTTTATCGGATGAAAGTACGTACGTAAAGGTCAAAACAGACCCTACAACTAATACGCTTAAAACAAGTAGCGATCTAATTAAGAAATACTCGAAATTGAATCTAGACGTCAATTCGATAATACCTGCATGTGCCAAACCACCGAAGTTGTATGGGTTACCAAAATACACAAACCGAACGCTCCATTACGTCCAATAGTGAGTCAGATCGATTCGCCAACTTACAGATTGGCTCAACTCTTAGCAAAACACTATCACCACTCAGAGGACACACAAGAGCACACACTAAGGATTCATACCATTTTGTTAGTGAGATAAAGACCTATGTCTTACTGACAATGAAACTATGGTCAGTTTTGATGTTCAGTCTCTATTTACATGCCTACCTGTTGAAGACTGCATCTCAATTATAACTAGGAAACTAGAGAAAACAACATGCCAGCAGAATATGCAGTACTGCTTAGACATTGCCTTACATCTGGCTATCTATTGTGGAAGGAAGAGTTTTACAAGCAAGTAGATGGTGTTGCAATGGGCTCACCGGTATCTCCATTGTCGCCGATATTTTCATGGAGGACTTTGAGGAGAAAGCCCTGTTTACTGCACCAGTAACTCCAAGGTTCTACAAGCGGTACGTAGACGATACTTTCACAATTTACCATCAGACAAAGTAACTGCATTTTAAAACATCTTAATTCCATAAACTCTAAAATTCAATTTACTGTGGAGTTAGAGGCAAATAATTCTTTAGCTTTCCTAGATGTATTAGTCATTCGAAATCCTAACAACACCATAGGTCACACCGTGTATAGAAAAAGACCCATACAAACAGATATTTAAATGGTGAATCCCACCATCATCCTTCACATTGGCTACCGTGGGCAAATCTTTGTTACAGAGAGCACGAGGGATCTGTGACAGCAAACACCTGGCCGCCGAGCTTCAGCACGACAAGCAGGTTCTGCACGACAACAAGCTTCGGGTCCCGCGCCTACGTCAGAGTGACCGAGTGAAGCCGGCCACAGTCGAGCGTGTGGCTGCTGTACTACCATATGTCAGAGGTGTCACAGACAAGATTGGCTACATCTTGAAGCGAGCTTCTATAAGAAAATTCTTCAAGCCGCCGAAGAAGATTAGTCAGTTCTTACCATCCGTCAAATGCAATATTCCTCTACAAGATGCAGGAGTGTACAAGCTTGATTGTGAATGTGGTCTCTCATATATAGGGCAAACAAAACGATCTATTAAAACCCGCGTAAAAGAACACATAGCTGACGTGAAGCACCAACGTTCCGGGAAGTCTGCAGTTTGTGATCATATCCTAGGCGGCCCCCGCCATTACATTAGATTTGATAAACCACAGATTCTCGCGAAAGAACATCGATTCCTGCCAAGGATGATACGTGAGGCTATTGAAATTAAAAAACATCCTAATTTCAATGAGAGGAGGCTGGTACTACCACCTGCTTGGGATCCTGTAATTAATAAAATTAAAACTAAACCCAAGCATACCACTGCAAGACTTCAAGACACAGTTAGTTCATTCTGCGTAGATCGGACCAAATTAATAATTAAAAAAGCTGAAGGTACTCCGGATTAACTTTGACATTGGGACGTCAATCACCTCAGTCCCCCGTGACCATGGGTGCTGTAAAGCACCCGAAACGTCGGGAATTAATAAAATAAGTTAATTAAACGCGATATAATCCGTAAAAGTAGTTTAATTTCTTCTCGAGTAATTTTCTTACCCATCGTTGTCAATTCTTCGAGCTATATGGCTGGTACACTGTCGCTTCAAATTACTGTCATGATCCGCTGATCTATGTCGGTTATTCTGGTTCTACTGTAGTTACTTCGTTATTGATTCTATCACGCAATAAACTCCGAGCGTAGCCCTTTCTATAGTCCCATAGATTTGTTAGCTCAATAGTGCAAATGTATCATTTGGCTACGGCACTGCATGTCTCGGGGGTAGCCTACAAATAATTGTTTCGGTTCTTGATATTTGTTCAAGTGCAAATTATGTATGAAAAACGCTGCAGTCAATCCCGTCCGCTAAAGGAGAAATTTTTAGCTCTTGCTCACTGATCGACCTTGATCATTATTTCTCAAAAATTTAAAAAACAGTGCGTGTTTTCAGTGATGAGAATGCTCAACTTTCAGACGTAGGTTAATGTGTTTAACTACTCAAAGTAAAGCGAAGTTAAAGGTAGTTAGTTATAAATCGTGGCAAGTTTTAGAGTACAACTCATGTTCTTTTTTATTTGTAAAAGTATTTCTTTTATTTTCAAAACCTTCTTTGGGGGCAATGCTACTGTCATTTTCTGTGTGTTCCAGTCTAGACCAAGATATTCCAGCTGTTGTGATGGCTCCAGTATTGATTTTTGGTAGTTTGTATGCCACCCTAATGTCTCCAAGGTACTCACGGTTTCCGCAACCTGAGTTTTTAGCTTGGAGCAGTCCTGATTGACTAGGAGGTAATCGTCTAGGTAAACTAGAACACGAATACCTCTGGCTCGAAGGATTTCCGCAATCCAATTTGTTACAGCTGCGAAAGTACGAGGTGCTGAGGAGGCCAAAGGAAGAGCAGTTAGTTGTAGCACTTCTCCATTGTAAATTATTCGAAGGTAACGGGATGGCTCTTTGAAATTGGTAGATGGCAGTATGTCTGATGGAGGTCTATTTTATCAACCAGTCCCGATCCTGTATAAGTCCCTCACCGTTACTTGTGACACTAGTTGAAAATGTCGGATTGACACAAACTTGTTGAGGTTCCTTAAATCGAATATGGGCCTTAGTGTGCCATCCGATTTCTTTACAAGGAACATTTTGGGTGGAAGCCAGGATCTTGTTTTGGGGTTTCTCTTGAATTTTGACTTTGAGAGATAATATCATGTCTGTCATGGCTGGAGAGACCTTTGTTAAATACTTTTCTGAATTCTGTGGTTCGGAAAAGAAAGAGGTGGTTTCTTTAAAAGGGTGTTCGGCAATTGGTTATTATTTTTAATATGAACTGATTGGCATTGAGTTCAGCACTCACTTCATAGTAAACAACCGTAGTTGAGCAACCGTATTCAACAACCGTGGTCAATAACCAATACTCAGAAGATTTCCGCCGAACAGTTGAGCAGTCGAACCGCTGGCCACCATTTGTATTCTATTTCGTGCATTTTGATTTAACATCAGCCCACAGTAGCCCAGCTGCACCCACAAAGACGGTAGAAGTATCCTCCGGAACCTATAGGTGTAGGACGTGAGCGACTCGCGAGTACTTTCGATAACACTTACTCCCGAGTTTCGCCCGTCCGGCACAATATCTGAAAAAGCACCCGCTTTTACGATTAAATGTATTTTTATATTAATCACTATTTTCGTATTTTAAACTTATTAAAATTATTTTCTACTTTTTAGTTCGGTTATCTACAAAAGCGTGTTTTGACGTGACAACGTCTTATAAATTGGTTTGCCGGGTGACACTTCAACTGCGTTACGCTCCGCTCACGTTATGCGCTCACAATGAGAGTGAGAGCACGCGTCCCTTCCACTCGGGCATGGTTAGCCCGCCTAAGAGCGAGAGAGACAGACATAATAAAATTATTTTACCACTCAAAGTCGTTGTCACGTAAAACTTTCGCCCGTATACCGACTTTACAGGCAACCAATTTTTTTAGTTTTTTTAAACTATTATTTATATTACTACGAGGTTCACGTGAAAACAGTTTAAATTACATACTATTCATTCAACAATTTAGGATGGCTTGAAATTAAAAAACTTTAAACGGTACAATCGTTGAACCTGGTATTTTGTTTTGAAAAAGGGGTTTTATGATTAGGGGTTATCATGCACTTCATTTATTGCAAAACTGCTCGTATAAGAAAGCGAAGCGTTTTTAAATATAGAAACCCGGCTTTAGTAATATGCTTAGTTTTCTAAATATCAAAGTAAATAATAACCAGCAATGTAATTTACTATAGTCTGCGTTATATTAATGCATGGTGTGGGTGACAGCTTACAGTTTAGCGTGTCTAGAGATGGAACAATGTTAAATCGATTTAAAAAAGCTATCGATAAAAAATGAAAACCGGAACTTATGTATATTTCTTTATAATTTACAATGCATTCAAATTTTAGTTACAGTTTAATACAAATTATGACATTATAGTTACATATTATACTACGTATTAAGTTGAAAATAAAAATAATCTTATATTTTATGTCATTTGCAACATTAATCTTGACATTAAAACAAATAAAATGGCTGCCAGTACCTGTGATTTTTAGTATGGCGTTGATTACACCTGCAGCTTTTCAAGTTACGACTGCTAACGTCTTTCCTATATATTTATGTCTAATGTGTATAATCTATGCTAGTGCCTAGCACTTTGTACGAAGTACCTATCGGCATTTTTGCAATTTTCAGTTGAGTTTATATTGCTTTTACTTTCGATTGTTGAGTTTATTTTTCTGTTTTGTTAAGTACACTGGCCTCCAAAAAAATCGACCCACCTACGTTTTTTCGCAAAAAAGTGTTCTATGGGTTTTTAACCACAATCGATAGATATTTTTTATCTTGATAATGTAATAATGCAATTATAGGGTTGTAAAAAACTAAAAAAACGGGATATTTTACATACAAATGTGATGAGACATTGAAACCATAACATTTTACAAAATTTACGATTTTACTGTGAAGATCGATATTTACATTTTTTGACATTTAAAAAAAATTAAACCTTACTCTAATATGGGGTGTTTCCTCCTCTTGATTTTATCACCACCTGCATACGTCTATTTAGGGAACGGATCAGCCTTTTTATGTCTTCTTGGGGTGTCTGTTCCCATTCTTCTGTTAAGGCGGCTTCCAGTTGATCCAACGTCTCGGGAACTGGATTTCGAGCTCTAACCTTTCTTTTTATCTGGTCCCAGATATGCTCGATGGGATTTAAGTCCGGACTATTAGCTGGCCACTGCATAACTGGAATTCCGACCTCCTGAAGATATCTAGTTACAATTCTAGCGACGTGCGGTCTTGCGTTATCATGCATGAGTTGAAAATTGTCCCCAATATACCCAGCGTAAGGCATCACATGAGGTTGCAAAATGTCCGTAATGTAACTTTCAGTATTAACCGCACGATTGTGAAAGAAAACCAACTCAGTACATCCGCTTAAAGATATGCCACCCCAAAATATTGTAGAGCCTCCACAAAACCGGACTGTTTCTCTTATGTAACACTGAGCATAACGTTACGACGTCCATCAGAGCCTACAAGGGTCATTCGGCTTTCATCGCTGAAAAGAACTGTCTCCCATTGACCAAGATTCCATTGCACGTGTTGCCTAGCAAATTCTAACATTGCTTGGCGATGAGATGCAGTGAGTTTTGGTCCCGTCGCTGGCTTGTGTGGTGTCAGGTTTTGCTCCCCAAGTCTTCTTCTCACCGTATTCTCACTTACAGACACTCCATGAGTTTCCCTCAGCCTACCCTGAACATCAACAGCAGAAAGATGCCTATTTCGCAAAGAAGTCAAGACAATAAAACGGTCATTCTTCGGGTTTGTGAGACGTCCTCTTCCAGACCCTGGTCTCCGGCGGTACTCTCCCGTCTCTAAGTATCGTTTATAAACTCTACGCACTGTTGATCGACTCAAATTTAATCTCTATATATCTATCTATCTATATCAAATTTAATACTACACACTACCATTGCATCCATCCATCTATCCATCCATTACAACAGCCTATAAAAGTTCAATGTTGAACATAGACCTCCCCCTTGATTGCGTCATTAGGGGGATTTTGCCATGGTGCCAAGCTTGTCAGGCGTGTTGGCAACCACAGTTTTTTCATTAATTTGTGTTGTTATGAGAAAGATGCTGTTGTCCACCTCCTGTTGCGTTTCTCTATTTCGCCTCTTACAACAACATTCCAACATCGACTTGGTTAATTAAGTAATATACAAATTCATTATCATTAAGTTTTACCTAATAATAATTTTCTTGTCTATTGTTATACTACTTTCTATTTTTTTAATTTGAATTGTATTTTTATTAATTTCACTAACGGTGATGCTAAATTTAACAAAATTGTACCTATGACGTAAACTAATTAATGCTACAAGAAAACAGAATATGCAAATTTGCTATCCTTTCTTTAAAATTTAAAAAGTCTAATTATAATTTCAAATTATTCTTCTTAAGCAATTTTCGAAGAACATTTATGAATATAAACGCAAAGACTGCCAAGTTCTCTTGAAACTCGTCATTGAAAGGCGAAACTTATGTCAGTGTTCTTTATAAGTCGCAGAGAGCATTGCAATTCGAATCATTTGTATCTATTTAAATGCACTGAACCATACAAAGTTGAAACTAAATAACGTTATAATTGCTACGCGTCGTAAATAAATTCCAGTAAAAGTAAATAACTCAACTAGGTATTAATAGAAATTATTATTTAACTTAATAACAGAATATTCATTTAGATTTAGACTAACTTATTAATAGAATATACATTTAGATTTAAAGAAACGAAAAAGATAACGAGCTGTGATGATCCCATTGAGAGAATTAGATCAGAGACGCGAAATTATTGTATTGCCATAAGAATAATTTGGAGCCAGTTACTGACCCTGTGTAAATCACCCATTACAAACAGACACTTATATTTTATTTATTTGTATAGATTGCATTACATGCGCTATTGTAACTAATAGTTTTTAATAACATTACACAGCACAAACATACACACATGTACCTTTTCAGGCATAGCAATATGAAAAAGAAGGGAGCTTACTCATTCACGGTATAATAAGCTTTCACCATCGTCATCATTACAACCCTTCACAAGTCTACTGCTAAACATAGGCCTCCCCCAAGGAATGCCACAAAGCACGGTCCTGAGCCACCTGCATCCATCGACTTCCTGCATGTCTTACCAGGTCGTCACTCCATCTAGTGGGGGAACGCCCTACACTTCGTATGAGGCCACCACTCGAGAACCTTTCTTCCCCCATCAGTTGTCGGTTCTTCGAGCTATATGGCCGGCCCATTGCCACTTCAGCTTACTTCTCGTCAGGTATACCTCAAAACTTGAAAACGAGACTGTACAACCAGTGCGTGTTGCCAGTGATGACCTATGGAGTTGAGACGTGGGCCTTCACAGCTGGCCGGATGAGGAAGCTCAAGGTCGCTCAACGAGCTATGGAGAGGGCTCTGCTCAGACTTTCTCTGCATGATAAACTTCGAAATGAGGATATCCGCAGTAGAACCAAAGTGACCGACATAGCCCAACGGATTAGTAATAAGCTTTATTAAGAAGTAATTCTATTACTAATTTAATAAATTTGCTAAACATATTTTCTTTTTATATTTAAAAAAGCAGTTTGTTATACGTTTTTATAGACATTGAATAGGGACCGGAGATTTGTATTAAATTAGATTTCGAGATAAGCAGGTTATTTTTAAAGCGCGATTCGTAGCGACGGGGCATATCTCCTAGCGGTGTTTACGAATTTAGGTACTTTCTTACGAATTTACAAATTTCTTATATGTAAATGCAAGGTAATGTTGGTAAGTATTTTTATACATTTTTTCTGTAGAATAAACAGCTCCTGCGCATGCACACTTGCCCCACAACATAACTACAGCCTAAGAGAACATACACAGTCAGTCATCGTGTTTGTTGTTGGAAAAGCCGATATAAACAATATATTGCTAGGGTTGTCAGAACGAGAAGTAATAAAAAAAAAATAAACTGATTTTTTTCACGTTTAAACAAATTAAATAACTTAATCAGACAATTAGTGTTCAGAAATAATAAAATAGGTTATATATAAATAATAACTTTAATTCCTTATCTTTAAATGAGGAAGACTCAGTTTTTTACCGCACATGTAGTGTGAATCATTTTATGTCCGTGACAGGAGAACCCTAGCCAACAGCTCCCGAGCGACTAACTGTTCGCTAGGGTAGAGCGTCCCGCCCGCACTCTCTCACCGCACCGCACCGCACGATTGCCCCGTCTAGAGTCTAGACGCCTTTGATGACTGACTGTTAGTAGTAGTTAGACTGTGACATAACCCCGTAGCTTAGCCATGGGTGAGCATAGGCGTAGTACGCCGTAATAGCGATTTTTGCGTCTGTTGATTTCTTTTTCAAAGCGTATGTAAACTATAGTTTAGTATAATTTAGTGGTTACTGTTTGTATATGTTACTACTACCGAGTAGTGGCGGAGTAAGAATATCTACTACCGGATACCATCCCGTGGTTGTCGTAAGAGGCGACAGAGGGAAACAAATCAGGAGATGGGCAGCAGCATCTTCCTAATAACGACTAAAAATAAAAAAACTGCGGTTACCAACCCGCTTGCCAAGCGTGGTAACTATGACAAATATCCCCCCCTATTAGGCAATTTATGGGGGAGGCCTATGTTAAACAGTGGACTTTATGGGCTGTAACGGTAACAGTAAAGTTTTGTATTTTATGTGGTTTGACATATTAAAGTAGAGTCGACGACATTTCCGAGTAACGTACTCGTATACGTTGAAACGCATTCTAAGTTAGTGTTATTGAAAGAAAATTATATATTTAATTCATTTTTATGACGCGGCCTAAATTGTATTATTTTAGATTTTGTGAAATTGATTTGTAAGTTATGATCATTCATCCAACTTAGAATTTTGTTTACTAGGTCTTGTAATTCATGATTTAAATATGCATTATTCTTGTACGACACTAAAAGTAAAACAATTGTCCTCATTCATAACACACGGTTCGTTTAGAATGTTCGGGAAATCATTAATATATTTTTAGGTTTGTATATTAAGCAAGCTGTATTTCTCCTTTAACTGCACGTTAATATATACAACAATGATATCTAACATACAAATATAAAATAAATGCTTTTTTGCCTTGACATACACCCCATTTAATATTGAAGAAATTATATTTGAACTCGCACAAGATTCACTGCTTATTCAGCCTATCTGTCTGTAATTATTTGTTGGCAACATTTTAAAATTCTTTGGCGACAATCTCTAGTCTGTGCCACTCATACATTGTACCAAGCTTGTACCTCATTGTACTTACTCTGAGACATTGGCAGTATAAACAAAAGAGAATATAATCACTACGTTTTAGTATAAATGTCAACAAACGACATAACTTATCCAAGCGACAATTAAGCGTTTGACATTGGCAGTATGAACGTAAACAATGTATGTTTTATTTTATTTAATTTAATTTAATGTATTCGTAACACATAATATATATAAATTTTAGCTTCCTGTACACCTCCATATAAACTTTCTATACCAAATCTCACACACATCCGTGCCCGCAATATGCTTAAATAGGGGTACAAAGATTTCCCTTCACGTATTAATACATATTAGAATAGAATAGAATAATTTTTTATTCAAAATAGATTACATGTGTAGTTCTTATTGAAAGTCATTTTTTACTTTACCGCTGGTTCGAAAAAGAAAACCTCTGTCCTGGGAAGAACCAGCAAGAAACCCAGCGGGACTTTTTTTTAAAAGTAAATTTTACATTAATGGTTGTACAAACTATTTAAGTACAAAATTTATTTTAGAAACTGCTTGGAAGCGACCACCTCATTCCCAGGGGTTGAGGGTTCATTTATACTATAATAACCCTTTTTATACAGATTCAGTTTAACAAAACATTTAAACTTGGTAATAGAGAGAGCCTGTACACTTTCCGGGACCTTGTTGTAATAGCGTATTATTTGCCCCAAGAATGAATTACTGACTCTGTGGTGTCGAGAAACCGGTATCACTATCTTGTGTTTGTTCCTAGTGTTTGCAGAATGTATATCACTTTTTTTACTAAAACTACCTTTGTTTTTGTGAACATACATTAAATTTTCGTAAATATACTGAGAGGCCAAAGTTAATATATTTATTTCTTTAAATTTATCTCTAAGAGACTCTCTCGGTTTTAGGTTGTAAATAGCTTTCTTTCTATAAAAAACGTTACCCCCACACTAGGATTTTCTCCTGTATCATGGAGGCAGTTTACAAACATAAATTGCACGAGGACAAACATCCAGACCCGGAACAATTATTTGTAGGCCATACAAATACTTGTTCCGTGCGGGATTCGAATCCGCGGCCCCCAGCGCAACAACTCATTGCTAAGCCAACATAGTATCTGAATCAGCCGCATTTCCCCATAGCAAAATTCCATAAGACATTATGCTATGGAAATAACTGAAATAAACTAATCTAGCTGTCTCGACACTAGTGAGACCTCTAATCTTTTTTACAGCATAGGTTGCAGAAATTAGTCTGCTTGCTAGTTTGAATATGGAGGCCCCACTGAAGCTTTGCGTCGAGAGTGATGCCAAGAAAACCTTTAAAAAAAACTTACACAATAGGTGTCTTAGTTAACTACAACCTACACACACAATCATACTACACAATCCTGGATTGTGTATCTAGTTTTTTATTAGTGATCGATGACTACAACACATATGCCACTGATTTTAAATGAATAAAGATTCAAAATAACATGATTTAAAAAAAACTTAAGTAAAATATGTAGTAATGTTCTAGTTTGGGGAAAATCATCCAACTTAACGTTATAGCCTATTAAAGTCCACTGCTGAACATAGGCCTCCCCCATAGATTGTCTCATAAGGGGATAATTTCAATAGTTGCCACGCTTGGTAAGCGAGTTGGCAACACCAGTTCTTTTTACTTTTATTAGGAAGACGCTGCTGCCCGTCTCCTGATTTGTTTCCCTCTGTCGCCTCTTACGACACCCACGGGATGATATGGGGGTAGTGGATATTCTTACACTGCCACTAAACGGTATAGTCACAATAGTTTATGGAACCTCACTGCTAGTTCATACTATCGAATTAAGAGATTATTATAGATCAAATTAATGTATTATTAATAGACCATTCGATCATCCAACTTAAGAGATCTTTGTGCCCAGCGCTAAGCTATTTACGGTTAGGTTAGTTTTGCATTTAACGAAACGCAAAACAGACCTACCCGTATACAACAATATGCGTACTCATCAAGTACTCATACGATAAAACAAAAGTGATGATATTGAATTCTCTAATGCAGGGATTTTCAAAGTAATGCACGTGAATCCTTAGGGGTTCGCCAGTTGATCGTAGGGGGTTCGCGACCAAATTTCCGTTATGGAGGCTGACTGTGTCACGAATGCTATACGCATGATTATGCACGCTATTTGTATAACAATGCTCTATGGTACACGTGCGAATAACCTCCACCACGGTTGCTTGCGGCTGTGACGTGATATATACTCAGCGGCACAATTAACCGCCCACCTTGATTTTTTACGATTTTGGTTAAAAAAAAATTGTGGCCTTACTTGTGAATGTTATTTTATAACGTAGGTATATTGAAGTAAAATGAAAGATAATATTGTTTTTAATTATTACGTTTATTTATAAAAAAGTCTGAAAAACACTTTGACCGTAAATTAACAAATGTGATGAAATGGCTTAAAAATTAAAAATCTGCTGAATAAATGAATTCTAATAGTGCGTATTTCCACCTCTAGCCCTCATGACTTCCATCAAACGGTTTGGCATGCTGTCGATGACATCTTTGATCTGTTGTTGTGGAATGTTCTGCCACTCCTCAATCACGGATTGTTTTAATTCATCTATGGTGGTTGGAGCTGGTATGCGGCTTCGAACACGTCTTTTTAAATTGTCCCATATGTGTTCAATAGGATTTAAATCTGGGCTCCGGGATGGCCATATTAATTTTCGAATGCCGACGGTATCCAGGTACGCGGTAACAACTCTAGCAACGTGGGGCGAGCGTTGTCCTGCATTAATAAAAATCTTCGCCAATAAATGGAGCAAATGGCATTACATGAGGTTCCAATACTTCTGTTACATACCTCTGAGCATTTATTCCACCTCTTTCGAAGATAACCAAGTCGGTGCGTGCTTCGTAAGTAATGCCGCCCATATCATGATAGAGCCACCTTGGTAACCTACTGTTTCCACTACAGTACATGGTGCAAACCTTTCATTCTTGCGTCTGTATACACGCTGGCGACCGTCAGGACCGTGCAAGCATATTCTTGTCTCGTCAGTAAACATAACATTCTTCCATTGTTCCATATTCCATTCGGCGTGCTCTCGGGAAAAACGAAGTCTTTCTCTCCGGTGGCCTACGAGCAATTGTGGCACTCGAGGTGGTCGAAAAGCTCCAAGGGCATTCTCTCCTAGTCTTCTTCTCACTGTTCTTTCACTCACTTGAACATTGCGAACTCACGAAGTTGGTTTCGTGCCTCAACAGCTGTAGTGAACCGATTTCTTAGAACATTGGTCACAAGAAATCGGTCGTCACGAGCGGAGGTGCATCTTTTTTCGGCCCTGTCCTGGTCTTCGCTCATAAGAGCCAGTTTCCCGAAACCGTTTCACTGCATCCCTTAAGGTGGTACGTGCGACACCAAGCTTCCGCGCCACGTAACGCTGACTAAACCCTTCGTCGATAAGAGCGACGGCTCTCGCCACTGAATTAGCATCAAATGGCATGTTTGTGATGTCCAAACACTAGCTTTAAGTTACGAAACCAAAACAAACTCAAATTGTTTACTTTTAATGCCACTGAAGCAATGTAAGCAGTATGGCAATGATAACGATAATGAGACGAAGTTCGATATTTGTCCTATTCACAACTTATGCGTAATAAAACAAAGTTAAGTGGGTAGCTTGTAATTTTTTCGTCACTACATTTCTTTCACACTTGACTTATTTATGCCCAATAACTTACAACTGCGATAACATCAAAATTTGCCACTTTAAAAGGGTGGGCGGTTAATTGTGCCGCTAAGTGTAGTTTCAATGATGCAAGGTACGAGGAGCAAAGGCGTTGTGCGAGCGATTACTTGCTTTTTTGTCACCATATTAAAAACTTTTATTAGCTTTTTGTGACTATATTTTATAATTAAAACACCTTATTTTAGTTTAAGGCAGTTTTTTAGAGGTTCGCTCTTGTCTGTGAAATTTATTGGGGGGTACGTGGGGCTATAAGTTTGAGAAAGCCTGTTCAAATGTAATCATCGCACGGAATTCTAATGTCTGTATTAAAGGAAATTATATTGCTCCTGCTCCATTGCACACGCCAAACGTGTGTGCAGTGGTTGCGTAGTATTTGCGGTTTACAGTATTCATGAACTTGTAATACGTATGGATATATTAGGTTGCAGTAATACGATTTCTAGTTACGTTTTTTTTTATAGGATAGTGTGACAAACGAGCACACAGTCCACCTGATGGTAAGTGGTTGCTGTGACCCATAGACATCTACATCTATCCTCAAAAAAGAATCAAAATGCAGATGCGTTGTTACCCGTGAGGACTAAGATGGAATGCCACTTTTCCAGTAAAAAGGGTCTCCGGTTCTCTACACTCACCATACGAAACACAGCAGTGTTAAGCTGCTATTTTACGCTGGTATTCTGTGAGAGCGTGGTCCTTCCCCGATCGAGCTTACCCATTCGTGCTACAACTATACTACTAATATATGTAGCTGTAGCATGGCTCTACCACGTATAAAATTTCATAATATGCTATGTCGGATTGTTGTCGCAAAAACATTTTAAAAGTCATAGTCTTATACGATTTCTTAAATTTTTTGAAGTGTTATTAAGTTCACATTTAAACTTGTACAGGTTTTTCATGGGCTTCTCCCATTCCCGGTTTCTTCTGTACCATGCTCTTGCCTTTTTCTGCTGCCAAATATCAGTATCTGCAGTATTACGTTCTCAATGACTCAATGGTTCTTCTGCATAGATCCGGCTGAATTTGAGTAATGGCCTGTGTTATGTTCACCTTTAGGGCATCGGTCGATTGAGGTTTGTTTGTATAGACCTGCGACTTCAAGAAACTCCACAAGAAAAAGGCTAGCGGTTAGCGGTATCACCCTGCGAGAGCTTACCCTCAAATCGCTCATGGAGAATTTCAATCGTGGAGTCCGCTGTATGGCACGTAGCGCCGTCCTGCTGGAACCACATGTCGTCTATGTCCATATGGTTCAATTTGGGCCATAAGAAATTGGTTATTATCGTTCTGTAGCGCTCGCCGTTGACGGTGATCGCCTCACCAGGGTCGTTTTCGAAAAAACACGGACTAATGACGCCGCCGCGCCGGCCCAAAATCCACATCAAACGGTAACTTTTTGAGGATGCATTATCACCTGGTGAACCTCGCGTGGGTTGGTGTCGTCACATATACGGCAATTCTGCTAAAGATGATTTTTCGGCCAACATTGGGCTCCTCTTCCAAACGATTCGAAGCCCAGTCAGCGAACAAACGGCGTTGTCTATGGTCATTAACTTTGAGCTCCTGGGCCAGTTGGATCTTGTACGGGTGTAGGCCTAATTCCCAACGCAAAATTCGCCAAGTTGAAGTCTGCGAAAGGCCGAGTTCTTGTGCACGGCGAGGAACCGACTGCCTCGGGTTCTGCTGTACACTTTCACGAACCGCGACGATGTTCTCGGCCGATCTTGCGTTCCTTGAACGTACGGGTGTTGGCTAATTGTTTACCGAACCGGTCGTTTCATATTTGGCCACCAAACGTTGAAGAGTCGACTGTGAAGGGCCACCACGTCTTCCGTAAAATGGGCGCAATGCGCGCTACGTTTGCACCAACGAACACTCATTTTGATAATAAAGTTTTATCATTTGAACGTGCTGTTCAATCGTGTATCTTGCCATAGTGATTTGGCATAAGTAACTTAATAATAAACAAAGTATTTGATAGATGTCACCTTGTTCCTTTTACTTTTTAGTACCGGTTTTGAAGTAATTTACCTACCCCTGAAGCGGTAGCGAAGCCTCCATAGAAACCGAGAAGCCGGGCTTGGCCTATCAAACTGCTCAATCAATAATATCACCTAATAAAATAACTCGCAAACTGTTTCAAACTATTTCAAATTTCTCGCTCGCTTCTCTGTCGCTGTCGCTGACCTGTTCTACATAGGCCTTATAACGTCAACAGTATCGCGCAGCAAAACTGCGCGATACTGTTGTCATAAAAATTAGTCGTCTCTCTCGCACGCGTGGGCTTTTACCGGGCTTTCGAGAAGATGATCGCTCCCTTTCTAACCTGTGGCAAAATGTTCTATAATGAAATATAACTACGATTGTTTATATAGTAATTTGTATGTAGCGAAAAGCCCGGCTTTTAGTGTGAAGTTAGTCATTATTAGTCAAGCGCGGGCGATACCTTTGCAAGTTCACTTCACATTTCAATGTTTACTCTGTGTGTTTACTTGAACGAATAAATATTGCGAGTTGAAAATTTATGCTTTTTTATAGATTTTTAGTGAAAATGGAGGATAATAGTGTTCCTTGTGATGAATTGAAGTGTGTTAAAGTGCTAATCAGCGAGGAAAAGGTAAAATCGAAAAAGAGAAAAGGTAAATTTTTATAAAACTGCTAAAAAAAACAAAACCATATCTTAGGCTTGCCCTAGTTTGGAGTCCTAGCTTCGCCACTGCCCTAAAATATATTCTATTTAATGAAAAAAGAAGCGCATAAATCAGTCCAGCCGTTTTCGAGTAATCTTTGAACCATCGTAAAAACCATACGCGTCGAATATAGAATCTCCTCGTTTTTTTAAACTCGGTTAAAATATTACAAAATTAAATAATTTCTTATTCATTCCCCTACCACGTACAAAAAGTTTCGACTTTCCATAACGATTCAGGTATCATAAGATCTATTTATTTGATTGTGATGACATATATGCCACTATCATAAGTATCAATATTTTCGAAATATCAATTTTTGATAAATTTCTTTTGGCATTGTAAAGAAAGCCAGCAACAATAGTCTGATTTTTCAATTTTGTTATTTTATGCATATTAAACAAAAGAGTAGTGGGTAGTATTAAAACGTATTGATTACAAACGTTGCTTCTGCTTAGAGGCGTGGTAGCTCAGAAATGAAAAAGTTCTATGCCCATCTGTGGGGCGTATATAGCCTGTAACTTTTAGGTTCTGCTTTTGCGATAAAGCCCTTTTTAAATTCTTCTAAATTCTTGATTTTATGGAGTCCGCTATCATTACTGGTAACCACACAATCTGTAGCTGTTTTTTAAGTTGACACTGTCAGTCAATGGGTTGCAATCACTTAACATCGTGCGTGTTTGTTTGTCTCTATAATTATATAGAAAATTGTTAATCATTTGTTACTTTTGTATTAATAGTATACGCATTATTAAATAGACTTAAAATAGACTTCGTGTTATTATTCTTTTATACTGCTAAACAATATCATAAATATTTTTTTTAATTCTACCACATTATTATTAGTATAAGAAATAGCAGAAACCGGAAAGGAAGTTCCATTGTATAACGCATTAACAATGCATCGCCTACTGCCGCGGCATTGTCTAAAGCACAATGCCTTTGCCAATAATGGTTCTTTTTTCATAAATAAATAAAATGGAAAATGTTTGAATTTTAAAGTGTCGCGTCGGTAGTCCTTCGAATGCCGGCTGAACAAAACATTTTGTCATCGACGTATAATAATATCTGTCGCCGTCGGTATCGCGTCTTACTTTGCCTGAGATTAAAAAGCCTAAGTTTTTATTTTAACGCTGGGCTATTAATATTTTCTTTTACATTAAAAGATCTTTTCAACTTTTATATCTTTACTTTTACAAATATATTTGTGTGCATTTATATAAAATGATAAAGTGATTTGCAAGTAAATAAATTAAAAAAAAATTCATTTCAATACGTAATTACAGCCGTACTTCTGTGGACTTACATTAGTGTAACCGCCAGTTTGAAAGAATTCGTAAAACCAGTACCAACTATTTATTCTCAGGTTAGTTTTGGTTAAGTTTAACTATATGCAATCAGCCTGTAGGTCGCATGATAAAAGTGGTTTGTGGGATCTACTGTACGAGTTTTCACCACTAATGAACTTGTGCTGGGGAAACAGAAAATGAATTTAGACTAGATAGAGCTGAAGTGGAGAGATAAATAAATAAACAGCTTATTTTATTTATTTATTTTAAATGATACGGAAATTATCTTTGATTAAAAAGATTTATTTAAATAAAACCAATTTTGCGGATTTTATCGCGTATAATTTTAATTTACTTTTTAATTTCCAAAGTTTTGAGTACTTTGCAACACTTATTGTCATGGAAGGACAGGTGTTTTACCGTCCTGTGTCATACAATTAACCCGGGCTACCTTGAACTTTTAAGTATCAATTTTGGTACGATCTAGGCACAATAAGCTTACTGTTACCTTGAAGTATTGCGATGGGATGCTTCGGTTTCAATTTAACTTTATTAATTACGGGATGGGCACTACAGCCACTACAGGCACGCCGTGTAGTGGCGGTTAAGAATATCCACTACCCCGTGTCTTCCCATGGGTGTCGTAAGAGGCGACAATGGGAAACAGGCAGGAGATAGGCAGCAGCATCTTTCTGATAACAGCAATATTGAAATAAAAAAACTGCGGTTGCCAACCCGCTCGCCAATCGTGGCAAGTATGGCAAATATCCCCTCATGATGAGAGTTACGAAAAGACGGCCCTCAGTCCCCGGTGGCCCCGCTATTCCTGGCTACGGTGGCGACCATGATAACGGCGGGGCAGGGGGTGCTAAGAATCTCCGGTGGAGGTTCGGTTGCCACCTAAGAAGACTCGACCTGGCAACATACAACGCACGCACCCTGAGGACTGACGAGAAGATCCTGGAGCTGGAAGAAGAGATTGACAAGTTACGATGGCATATTATAGGATTATCCGAGATCCGAAGAGAGGGGGAGGACACGGTAATCCTCGAATCCGGCAACTTGTTCTATCATCGGGAGGGCGACCATCTGTCCCAAGGAGGTGTCGGATTTATCGTCCACAAGTCTCTCGTTAACAACGTTGTAAAGATTGTGAGTGTGTCGACGAGGGTTGCGTACCTTATACTCAGAATCACCAAACGGTATTCGTTGAAGGTCATACAGGTTTACGCAACAACCTCGGCACATCCCGATGAGCAGGTGCAGAAAATGTATGAGGATATCTCTAAAGCCATGCATTCCTCCAAAACCCACTATACGGTGTTAATGGGAGACTTCAATGCAAAACTAGGCACAAGAGAAAACGGTGAGCTGAAGGTAGAAATTTGGAATAGGGCAACGGAACCCAAGGGGCCAGCAGCTGGCCGACTTCATGGAGAAGGAGGGACTCTTTATGATGAACACTTTCTTCCAGAAGCGGCCCCACAGGAAGTGCATCTGGTCGAGCTCCGACGGTTCGACAAAAAATGAGATTGACTTCATTATGACGACCAGACGACAACTGTTCAGTGATATCTCAGTGATCGCGAGGGTGAAAACTGGTAGCGACATAGATTTAGTATATACTTACGTTAGATTGGCAATGTAAAAGAGAAAGGCATAGCATATGCTTACGTTGGAACGAGATAGAATGGCTAGACCATACACGTACACGCTATAAGCCTATATCAGGCTGATATCAATCGTTAACGAAACAAATCCCGCTTATTTTCGCGATATCTTTGGTTTGAAGTATTAATAAGTGTTTAAAAGATGTGATTAAATATGGTAACGTGTGCAATACCTGAATGCAGTTCGTCGAGAAAATAAAATCCACAAAATTATACATTTCACACGTAAGTACAATTAAAATATTTACCACTCTAAATGCAATATTTTAGAACTGGTACTAATGTTTTATACACAAATCGATAGGAAAATATCGCATTTTATTACGATAATGCTTTAAATGCGTAAAATTATATTAAAAATAATAACAAATACGTGAATTTCCGCTATTTCTGATCTAATTTTTGTAGAGATTGACAATATCAATATCATCTTATCGATAATATGTTTCTAACAGGCAAAGGCATATCTTTGGATGCAGCCTCTTTACCTTCGTAATTTTTTAATTTTCTTATTTTAATTTTTAGGTTTTGTAGCCAAATGGCATTATAATAAATACCTTAATGAGATAATTTAAACTCTTATAATGTTTCAGATTTCCAAAAATATTGAAGTTAAAGAAAATTGGTTAAAAATAATAAATAGAGAAGACTGGGTTCAACTATGTAGGAAGCACTTAGTAAAGCTGCGTTCTGGTTCAACACCCGCATTATTTATGCCCGTTCCTTGTTATATATTTTACTGTACATATGTTTATTTCGTTTACGCATGTTCAAATGTGTACAACCTGTTGTCGTCATCCTTGATGTATATTTTTAATAAAACGAAAGTAACAAAGGAACTTACAGTATAACTTGATGGTAGAAAGCTACTGCAGTACATGGTCACCACAGTCAGCTTCAAACAAAGAAAGAAACAAATGTGTTTTCACTCCTGAGAATAAGCTAAAATGCCTTACAGTTAATAATTATACAGGTTCTCTATACACAATAGGCCGGAACGCAGCGGTGTAAGCACTGCTGTTTATTTCTGTCTATCCTCTCAAGACGTTTATGAGATGGGTATTTGTTCTGAACGAGTTTTCCGAAAACATATAAAAGGAAAATTTGTAAACGAAAATATGTTTCGAAAATTAGTAAACGATTACCTTGTGTTCTGCAAAAAAACTAACATACCTGACATACATATCTATGATTCGCCAGCAATATCAAACCATAAACACTTAAGTATTAAATTAATAATCGAAATTTATTTCATTATTAGATTGAAGTATGAAGCAAAATTGCAAAATACCTCTAAGGAGAGCTTACGACATTTTACAATAAATTAATTATTTTGGTGGAAAATAAAAATCACAAAATTTTTGTTTGTAGTTTTATTTTATGCCCTCAAACATAAAATGTTCATTTTATGACACGGACACAGCACTTTGTATCGATAAATTGAAGTTGATGCATGGCGCAGCACTATTCGTCTCACACATGCACATTTTACACACACCGGTACATTTCGTTTTGGTCTCGCCCTAATCACTCTATCGCCAATCTAATGTATACTATATCTATGGGTAGCGATCACCGAATGGTTAGAGGTTAAGTTGGAGAGGTCTCGTCTAATGAAGTCAACGCTCCGTCCCCCTTGTGCTCTAATCCAAAGTCCCGAAACCTTTCAGCTCGAGTTACAAAATGGTTTTCAGTGCCTAGAAGACTGCAATGAAGTGGACGATATAAATGATAAGCTCGTGGAAACTGTCCATGCGGTCGGAGCTAAGTTTTGCAAGAGCCGCCGCAGAAGAACACAAAAATTCTCCGATCACACTCTTAATCTCATGGCTGTTAGACGGGAAATGAAGCTGCAGTCCTAAACAGATTTGACAGCATACAACTGAATGGCTTCAAATCCGAGTACAGAACCAGAGTACGAAACCTATCCAACTGCAGAGAGGTGTAAGACAGAGTGACGTTATATCCCCGAAACTCTTCACCGCTGCATTGGAAGACGTTTTCAAGCTACTGGACTGGAAAGGATACGGTATTAACATCAATGGCGAGTACATCACTCAGCTTCAATTTGCCGACGATATAGTCCTTATGGCAGAATCGCTGGAGGAGCTCAGCGAGCTATGGAGAGGGCTATGCTCGGAGTTTCTCTGCGTGATAAACTTATAAATGAGGATATCCGCAGTAGAACCAGAGTAACCGACATAGCCCAACGGATTAGTAAGCTGAAGTGGCAATGGTTCGGCCATATAGCACGAAGAACCGACAACCGATGGGGAAAAAAGGTTCTCGAGTGGCAGCCTCGTACCGGTAGGCGAAGTGTAGGGCGACCCCCCACTTGATGGAGTGACGACCTGGTAAGACATGCAGGAAGTCGATGGATGCAGGTGGCTCAGGACCGTGCTTTGTGGCATTCCTTGGGGGAGGCCTATATTCAGCAGTGGACTTATGAAGGGCTATAATGATGATGATGATGAATTACAGGATTCTCTATCTATTAAAATTTTTATAATTGTAATAGCTTCCCGAATCAACCTCGGTAGGAATCGGTGGCCTTTCGCGAGGATTTGTATATCAAATCAGAATATATAATGGCGGGGACCTCTTGAATATGGTCACAGCTTAGAATATGCATAATTATTCTAAGGTAACATACTGCAGATTTATTAATTAAATGTTATTTTACAAGCGTTTTGTTATCATGAATTTAGCAATTAAAACATTAATTTCTAATGTCGTCATATCTTGAATAATTGACGGCAGCCCAGTTTTTGTTACCCGCCCGATTGCTGGGCGTTAATTGAACTTTAGGTAATAATTGTTATGTGCTTTTCCATGTTAAATGTATCTCTATGCCATATTACATTGAATGACAAATATCCAATTATAAAACTTACATTTTATTATTTAATGAGGATTATAAGGTTGAAAAATTGCCAACCTACCTGCCTGTAAAATGAGGTATTTTTAATTTTATACGTGGTAGAGCCATGCTGCAGCTATATTACTAGTATAGTTGTAGTACGAATGGGTCGGCTCGACCGGGGAAGGACCACGCTCTCACAGAATACCAGCGTAAAATAGCAGCTTAACGCTGCAGTGTTTCGTATGGTGAGTGTAGAGAACCGGAGAACCTTTTTACTGGAAAAGAGGCATTCCATCTTAGTCCTCACGGGTGACAACGCATCTGCATTTGATTCTTTATTGAAGATAGATGTAGATGTCTATGGGTCACAGCAACCACTTACCATCAGGTGGACTGTGTGCTCGTTTGTCACCCTATCCTATAAAAAAAAAAGGTAGGCCGAGCTGCATTTACGCAAGATTTAGGAAGAGGATTTCAAACGTGGTAGAGCCACGCCGCAGCTATATTTGTAGTATAGTTGTAGCAGGAATGGGACGGCTCGACCGGGGTAGGACCACGCAATCACAGAATACCAGCCTTAAATAGCAGCTTGACGCTGCTGTGTTTCGTATGGTGAGTGTAGAGAACTGGAGACCCTTTTTACTGGAAACGAGGCATTCCATCTTAGTCCTCAGGGTTGGCAACTCATTTGCATTTTGATTCGTAATCGAGGATAGATGTAGATGTCTATGGGCCACAGCAACCACTTACCATCAGATGGACTGTGTGCTCGTTTGTCATCCTTATACTATTAAAAAAAAACTTATATAATAAAACTCTTTGTTTTAGGCGATGGCTGGGTTTTTTCTTGGTTGAAAACTAAACAGTTTAAAAGCATACCTATGTAAAACTTCGTATTTCATTTACCATACTTTCTTTGAGAGAGGAGACTATCAACGTCAACGAGTAAATATTTATGTTCATTAAATATACTAAAAATATATTTTCGCTTACGCGATTTAAATAAATGGGTGTGCCCTTTCGTATTCATATTCCGTGAATTTTTATGAAAATGTGGCCTGCGCTATAAGCAGTTTCGTACCTTTTCATACTGTCTCGTATCTTTAATACATAGTTGTGGTTTTTATTATTAATATTTATCCATTTAGCCCAAATATTCTCTTTTAAATATATTATTAAGTCACGTAATAATAGATTTTTATGTTTTAGGTATCGAAACTGAAATATTCAGTTCAATTCTAATTTTAATTCAATTCAGTTTCGTGTAGTTTAAGAATTAAAATTTGGTAAATGTAAAGCTACAACCCATATACTTCCTACTGCTGGGAACAGGCCTATCATCCTTAACAAGCTAATAGAGCAGTAATACCAGCCTCATGGTTTCACACGATATCTTCCTTCATCGCCGACTACGTCCATCAGCTGCGGGGATGAAACTCTGGTTCGGAAAAAAACCCTGTCCTGGGAAGAACCATCAAGAAACCCAGCGGGACTTGTTTTTAAACATTAATTTTCAATATAATATTTTATACAATTACGTATATAATATACGGTAATATGACAAAAACTGTCAGAAATAAAAAGGAGATGTGTGTAGTTTTAAATTAGACGATCTCTACTGTAAAATTAAGCCAAACTACATTACCAGTACCACGGCTTAAATTTTAATTAAAATATACTATCGGAGCACATGAATTCTATCCGGTCATTACCGTAGTCGCGTCTTATGTCATATGCGAGACGGAATTAGGTGATGGATTATTATATACTTACACAACACACTACTACAAGTAGCTTAGTTCTTAGTTTCATTAAGACTTCGTCCTCTAACGATTTTCGTCCAATTGTTTTGATTCTTACAGTTTTGAATATTAGGCAAACTAACTAACATGTACAGGGACAGTCGAGAAGCTCCTTAGATTAATGATCATACTTAGAGATTACAATCTATGATCCGGAAAACTAGTTAGTAGGAATAAAATGGATATATTTTGTTTCAGGTCAAAACCAGTGTGGCAGAGTCAGTGATAGCAAGTCGCCCGACTGGCAAGATGATGACGGCGGGGCCTACGTAAGGTCCCGCCACGATATGGGCTCCAACATCAGCCAGCACTCCTCCAAGGGTCTCAAAGGTCGACGGGCAAGGTCCAGTGGAGATTTGTGCAATGGCGACTCTAAGAGCCAGACCGAGTCGTCAGTGTGCGGATCCGTGGTGGGTGATGTTATGGGTTGGAACCGCTCACTGCCTAACCATCTCGACGGTAACCGTCATCTAGCTGACTACAGTCGTGTTAACAACAACTATGGAGAACTTGGAACTTACAATCGATGTCAGAAAGGCGCTCGTGGCTTGCGGTACATGGTGTCTAAATCTGGTGAGTGATTTAAATAGTATCATTACTGTTTTGTTGTTTTCTATTATAGCACAAGGCGTGCTCTTAATTCTATACAAATAAAAAATTGATTTATTTGCCTGTGGCCCCACACTAAGCAAGCTTGACTCTGGGTACCGACAACTAAGCTTACAAAATACAAATTACATAAAGTTACTAAATATATAATTCAAATATACATACACAAATAAACATATATTATATAAATACTCATACTATATTAATATTATAATTAATTTACTTATATATACATGCATATACCTATAAACCCATACATATATATATATATATATATTTACTTACGTATACATTATATCTTATGTACAATATATCTGTACCCTAACTACCTACCTAATACACATATGAGGGCTACAGATATGAGGGATATTATGTGGTATAATTCAAGGATTACCTCCGTTCCTTCGTACGACATTTTTAAAAGAACATCGTTGATTTTTCTTTTAACCTCAGAGCAAGAGTTGTCACGGAAGTCACAGATTTGGTTTTTTCCACTCTTTCCCACCAAATGTCCCAATGCTGGGACAAAGTGGACTCTTTAAAATGTGTTCGTCTACTTTTCCCCACTAATCATTTCTTGGCGGGACAAATTACTCAAAAAAACTCAAAAAAAGGGGTAAGGTAGTAATAATTCGTATAGAGCTAAAAATTGGTACAAATGCTAGGAACACCATTACAAATAAAATGTGAAAAGTCCCCATAGATACCACATCTGCAAAAAGAAAATTCAAGGTTAAAGTTCGCAAATATGAGTTTTTAACATAAAATAGATCTTACCCTTTTTTCCCTAAGAATCTATTTTTCTGAGATAAAGCGATTCAAAAAGTTGAAAAAGTTTCGACGTAGTTAAAAAAAAAAACGAGCCACCTGTGAGGCTCGTTTTTTTTAACGTGGTTTCCCGGTAGACCTATTCCGCGATCTATTGTGGTCCTCTTTAATTAAAAAATATTGTATCAAATAAAAAAAATACTACTGGAAGTTATGAAAGCGGTGTAAATTATGAGTAATTGGGGAAAACTATTCGTCTGATTATATCTTCTTTTTCTTCTTTTTCTTTTTCTTCCTCTTCCTGTTGGATACATGTGAATTGTTCTAAGAGCGATGCTTCAGATGTCTCCTCCCTGAGATATCATTAGAATCCTTTTCTAATGACGATATAACATTGGAGCACGATAGGCCTTGACAACTGGAACATGCTAATGAACACAATCCAACTTTTTTGCAGCCGCATTTAGTATTACAATTATTTAGTATTTAGTATTACATTTTTTGCAATTGCAAAAAATTGTATTGAGGAGTTTTTCCGGTGCAGGTGGGAGTAAAGTCTGAATTGGTTCCAATGTATTATCAATGAACATCTAACCTCAGTCTTCTGGGTCTAGTTTTTCTAGTTCTAGTTTGTTCTAGTTCAAGTTTGGCTTGGTAATAACCAAGCCAAACTTGAACTTGATAATATACCTGAAATAAAAGTTGATGAGCAGAAGCAGAGGTTGGGTGAAGACAAGCTAATTGCACTCGTTTTTTGTTATAATTATTTCTTATAAAAGGAAAGTATCGAAACTTATTTAAGTAGATAACTTTTTTTGGAGCTTCTTATACAGAAAGAAGGAAGCAAATTCCTTCAGTGATTACAGATTGTGGAGTAGAGTTACTCTTTTTAAAAATTTTAGAATTTGCTTATGCCAGCCCTAGTGAAAAAGTGACGGAACGGGAAAAGTGGACGAGGTTTAATATAACAGTGTAATTTGTCCCACCAAGAAACGATTAGTGGGGAAAAGTAGACGAACACATTTTAAAGAGTCCACTTTATCCCACCAGTGGGACATTTGGTGGGAAAAAGTGGAATAAACCACAGATTTTGTGTACTTTATTATAAAAATATGGGTGTGAGAAATCATTAAATCTGTTAGCGAATTTAGTGTTAACCTTCTTGATGATCGAATCAATGATCTAGTATCACACCTAAATACTTTACAGAGGTTGCTTTACGTAATTGTATACACGAAAAAGCAGTAATTGGATTAAGACTTGCAGGCAACAATGTATTACATTGATGGATGGTCAGGCTGGCAGACGATGTTGTTTTTGATGCTGATGTTTGATGAAAACACACCTATATTGTTTTTGCAGTATTAAGAGTCAGCAGATTTCTACGTAGCCAAGCCGCAATTTTTTACATATATTCTATATATTCATTCTAGATATACATATATTTATCAGCTTTGGAACTGAAGTTCAAAAAAATGTGTCTGTCGTAGCAGTACATTATGAGTCAAATGCTTGACTTACCCAATAAACATATTTGCATTATGTAGGTAAGTAAATGCATATAACCCATTATTTCTTATCATTAATTGACAATGTTTGACTCAAACAGTCACCTGATTTCGAAAGATGTTAGTATAAGCATACCTAGTTTATAAATACATTAAACTATAAAATGCGGACTGACCCTTGTGTGTGACGTTTGACGGCTCTTGGCTCCCAAAATATTTTGTCTTTATCGGGTGTCGATTCTGTTTATTACTCTAGATGCTTTCTTATTATTACTCTAGGTTAACTATTAAAATTTATTATTATTTGCTCAACAAATAATGATTTTAGAATAAAAGCGAATATTACGATATATGACATTACAAACCATATTCTTGTCTTATTGCTTTAACCTTTTAATTTTGATGTGGATAGAGACGAGAAGTTGAAGTCGTCAGTGTGTCCGTCTTCGCTAAAACAAAATTGGTGTGAAAATATATGCATCTATAGCTTATTCTAATGATAGCTTTTTGTGCGCTTCCGTAAGAGAATAGACAAAGAATGGCTATGACTTCGGCTCTGACAAATGAATTGTGCCAACCGCAAGCCGAATTGTTGATTTAATTCCAAATCGTTTAGTCAATTCATTGCCAAGTTTGTCCGAGTATACCGTTTTAAATGTTTCAGATTATATATATATACATACATATATGTATGTACCATATAATATATATATATATATATATATATATGTTAACTTTCTTATTATTGAAATTAACATCATCGGAAAAGCGTACCATATATTTGCAACGAATTGCTAACATCCATCATGAGTGCATTTGGGATGATCCTCTTTCGCCTACATCAGAAGTGGGATAAAGTTATCGCCCACATATAATCTTCGAATAATGTGATGAAGGCGTGGTGCAGTGTGGATCGCTTTTGAATGGAAGTATGCTGTTGGCGTGGGACGCCGCACGCCGATTATTTAACGCTGCTGCCGGCCGACATTTGATGCGTGACGGAAGTAAATTTGTCTCAAATATTGCTTTGAAAAAATATTTTGTAGTAACAAGTGGTTAACTTTTTAATTGGTTGAGAGAAATGCCTGAAAGCCAAGCTTATTTCATTTGACTAACCTGCGTCTATTTGAGTGTTTAATGACCTTGTTAAATTGTAGAGTTGCTTACTTCATTTTATTTTGTGTTATGACTATGTCAACAGCCATACCGTAGCCGTAGCTCAAAGAGTGGGTGCGGTGCGCGTGTGGTGTTGCTAAAGATCTAGTTTAGTCGTCGTTGAGATGTAACGGGGGATGACTGAACATAGAGATGAGTGTTCGTAAAAATAAAATTAAGTGTGGTATACATTTGATGTGTAACGAACGATTAAAAAGGTTATGACTCTTGGACATTTTATTTTGTGATGTAAAGTTTCCTTTGAATTGACTTAGTTGAAGTAGAATTAAGTACCTATTGAAGCTGTTGCCGGAGGTATTTTCAAGCGGTCATACTCTTAGTCACTTGTTATTACTTTTTGGTCGCATTGCACGAATTGGTGCGTAGTTGTAACTACGATTTACTTGTGAGTCATTCAGGAGCGGTGAACATCTGATGGTGTGGTGGAAGGCCTTTGTCTCGTAGAGACTACTGTTGGTTGACTTGGAAGGATCTGATAGTCATTGTCTCTACAGTAGATCGTATCACAAGAAGTGATGAAGATAGAGTAACAGTTTGTTGCTAGTCATTGCGGCATTGTGATCACTGTATGTAATCAAATAGATAACATTATTACACACCGGACAGTATTTCATGCCGGCACATCGCTTGCAACTTTACAAAGCGCAAATTCGGCCTCACATGGAATACTGTTCTCATCTCTGGGCCGGGGCACTCCAGTGCCAACTCCTTCCACTTGACCGCATCCAGCGCAGAGCGTTTCGAATCGTCGACGACCGAGTTCTTTCTGATCGGCTCGATTCACTGGCGCTGCGTAGGGATGTTGCATCCCTTTGCATTTTCTATCGAATCTACCACGGGAGTGCTCTGAGGAAGTGTTCAGATTAATTCCAGCCGCCAAATTTCACCAACGCATATCGCGTCGAAATTCACGATACCATCCTCATCATCTGGATGCTTGGCGGTCCACCACTGTGCGTTTTACTAGGAGTTTTCGTTCAACTTTTCTGTGGAATTGTTCACCACCGGAGATTTTTCCGGACCGATACGACTTAGGTACCTTCAAGAAAAGAGCTTACTCCTTTCTAAAAGGCTGGCAACGCACCTGCAATTCCCCTGGTGTTGCAGGTGCGTTGCAAATTTGTGTTGAATTTTTACTCACGGTTGACATATACGGCATTACCAATACTCGTGATAAAACGCCTCCTTTACGTCCACATATGTACCTACGCATACATGCTCGTCGGTTAAGGGTACTTAACAAAACATACTTTGTATAATAATAATTACGGAGTAATAACACTTTTATTCACTCTTTCCGCCAAGTTTTCATGAAAAAATTATGATGTAGGTAGAGTGTGCCAAGACACAGAAATAATTTAAGTTTTTTTTTTTTATAGAAGAGGAGGCAAACGAGCATATCGGCTCACATTCACTGATATTAAGTGACCACCGCTATACATGAACATTTGCTGCTCCATTATTAGATCTATTATTATATGTATATGTTACAGTTAAAACCAGTTTTTAGATAGAACGCGTTCTCCCTAGTTAAAACTAGTTTTTACTTAATGCCTTTTTTATAACTAGAATTAACGAATGCTCAAAATTGAATATCAGGTAAAACTAGCTCTTACTAGACAAAACGCGTTTTTCCGAAGCGAGTCAGTTAAAACTGTTTTTATTGAATGATTTCTGAGAAAAATCGCTTTAACAGGGGGCGTCCCCTCCGCCGAAATAATACCAAAGTGTAGTTAGTCGACGGAGCCCCGCTAAGCGGGGCTCCTATTTCTGGATGGTTAAAAAAAAATAACCACGAAGGGGATGGAGGGGTCTGTTCGCTCGCTTCGCTCGCTCACTCCCCTTCTAACCTAACCTGTCCGAGTCGGGGTGCCCCAAATCCCGAGCTCGCTTCGGTCGCTCTTGCACCAAAAGAAACACCAAAATGTTAACTTTTATAATTACTTTAATAACTAAACACTTGATTCTAAACCCAACCCTTCTCTAGTGCTAGTTTTAACTGAAGCTCGGAGTGATAACTAGTTTTATCTGACAATCAAATATATCAGTGGTAAATTCTAGTTTTGACTAGGTATATCTAGTTTTCACAAAGGCATTTAGTAAAAACTAGTTTTAACTAGGAAAAACGCGTTCTATCTAAGAACGGGTTTGAACTAACATATATACATATAAAAATAAATTCGTAATTTTGAACGATTTTATGTGAGTAAAGTCAATTTAAGAAAACTTATGTAAGTATTTATTGAATGCAAATGACCTTGTAGTGGCGGCGGTGTAAGAATATTCACTACCCCATATCATCCCGTGGGTGTCGTAAGAAGCGACAGAGGGAAATAAATCAGGAAAAGAGCGGCAGCGTCTTCCTAATAACGGCTGAAAATAAAAAAACTACGGTTGCCAACCCGCTTAAAAAGCATGGCAACTATGGTAAATATCCCCCCTATGAGGCAATATATAGGGGAGGCCTACGTTCAACAGTGGACTTTAATAGGCTGTAACGGTAAATGACATCGTACCAATTACAACCTATAACGCACATAGATACCAGATTCTGGCTAACTTCCACGAACCGCGTTCAAACATTACCCGCTGAAGCTGAACACATTAAATAATAGTTTACAAACAGACCAAAATTCTGTGTGCGTTTAAATCTTGTTAATAGCTTCCATAATTGTTTGTTATTCCATTCTCCATTCTACGTAATAGTTTACGAATGTATGCTAATTCTATGAGGAGGACAACGAGTCGCTCCGACACAGAAAATACCGCACGGATTTTATTGCACTGATTATATAATGCTGCAACATTAACAGTGTTTCAAACATCCCTTTATTGATAAGATATTTTACAATTCAATTACACCTAGCGGCGGACCAGAGCTGAAAAGACGACGCAGTGTTGCGTACACGCATGTCGAGTGCCACGTTGGTCTAGTGATCGTAAATGCGGTTACCAGATTTCCCAAATTCGAATCCCGGGTCGTGCCAAACATCATTTATTGTTTTTTGTCAAGAAATTATCAGTAGCAGCCCTGAGTCAGGAAGTAGGCGGTGTTTCACCCCCGTACCTCGGGAAGCATGTAAAGCCGTTGATCCTGCGCCTGATCTCACTCCAGTGTGTTCGCTACACTACAAGTAAGAGTGGGCTATACTAGATAAAGTTGGAAACCTGTTCCTAAATAACAGGCTGTTATCTTGCTACAAGTTTCGATAGAAACTGTCTTTAAATTGCGCCAGTCCCTGTTACATTTGGCCTGTTCCTGTTACTGTGGAATTTCAATGTTATACAATTATATTAGTAAGTTTAATTTTTTTGTTATTGGTAATATCTTAATTTAGCATAAATGTATATTGCGTCAGTAATTATTTTTATACATTTGTTTTTTTATTATAGGATAGGGTGATAAACGAGCACACAGTCCACCTGATGATAAGTGTTTACTGTGATCCATAGACATCTACATCTATCCTCAATAAAGAATCAAAATGCAGATGCGTTTTCGTCCGTGAGGACTAAGATGGAATGCCTCGTTTCCAGTAAAAAGGGTCTCCGCTTCTCTACACTCACCACACGAAGCTTCTTATTACCATATTAAGCTGTAATAAGAAGCTTCGTATGGTGTTCCCCGGTCGAGCCGACCCATTCGTGCTACTACTATACAACTAATATAGCTGCAGCGTGGCTCTACCACTTATAAAATTGTTTAAGTATTCCAATTCAATGGTAAGGTTTGGATACTAAAATATTTGTGTGTACCAAAATATGAAAGCAGGCATTTAATTCTAAAAAAAATTCTATCTCTTTTCATCACAAAACAATGGAAGAGCTTGTTCCAAGCTATTTCAGGCTTGTTTTCTCGTGAAAATCGTGAGACAGTAACAGTTATTTAGGCTTAGTCAAAACAGTTCGAGTCTGTTATTGTTAAAACCTGTTATTTTTCTGTTACGATAAATACGCCTCACTCCTACTGATAAGCTTTGGTGGAAAAAGGCACTTCGTTTCATCGTTTCGTCGCATAGCTAGTAACACACTCACACATCATGGTAGAAAGGCAACCCAAACGAACAAATGGATACGTTAGGACAAGTGAATGCATATTATTAGTGCCTACATTTGTGACATAATTATAAAAGAAACAATTAGAAGGAGATTGCGCGCCATAGATAAGACTAGTATACCGATAATGCATACCTTACCAATGACGGAAATCTCTTCTTTCAATCTTTTGTAAACTGTCGTTTATCAAATGCATCCATCAAAATAATAGTAGTTTCAGAAAAATGTCAATCTATCGGGAGGCCTATGTTCTGCAGTGTGCATTTTAGGTTGCAATGAATGAATGAATAAATGAAAAGTAAAGGTGAAATTGAAACCTTTACCCTGCACCCTGTATCATACAAACATGACGATGAGTGCATACAGTATTTTGGAAAGACTTTTCAATGTTAGAATATTCCCACGAATAACCAAAGACGACGGTGCCTCCACTGTACAAGTTTACAAGTATGATACTCGTATGTTCAATATTTGTATGCTGCATATTCGAATCAATGTTTGCAATGTAAATAACGTCTTCTAAAAATAAAATAGACTTGCGTAATTTATAAATATTGTATAAAATATCGATAATATTTACCGTGTAGTGGCGGTGTAATTAATATCCACTATCCCATATCGTTCCGCGGGTGTCGTAAAAGGCGACAGAGGAAAACTTAAACAGGAGATGGTTAGTAGCACATTTCTGATGAACAACTCAAAATAATAAAAAACTGCGGTTGCGTTCATTTTTGCACATGATGTAAACGTCACACTAAGCAGGCGGATTGCTGACCCTCCCGAACCTTTGACGTTAGACCTCGCCCCCGTCTGGTTATTTTACGCTCGGCTTAAAAAAGAAATTATACCGCCATATATCGGAAGCCATAAGATCATTTTGGTTTATCCCAGTTTTTTTATAGGATAGGCTGACAAACGAGCACACAGTCCACCTGATGGTAAGTGGTTGCTGTGACCCATAGACATCTATCCTCAATAAAGACTCAAAATGCAGATGCACTGTCACCCGTGAGGACTAAGATGGAATGCCCCTTTTCCAGTAAAAAGAGAGAAACAGCAGTGTTAAGCTGCCATTCGTGCTACAACTATACTACTAATATAGCTGCAGCATGACTCTACCACGTAAAAGATCGTGGCGGTGTAAGGTTTCCTCTTACACGTTTTGCCTATTTTATACATAAGCCAATGTTTTTCCAATTTTGTTGTTATAAACATACTAACAATTTTGGCGCATAAACATTGTCGCCTTTGATTTCTGTAGTTATTTTACTATACCTGTATTACGTCATCGTTACTGCGAAGCAGCTGCTAAGAAAGCTAAGTCATCAACTTGTCGTCTCGAGTGTGAACCGGTAAAAGGATGCTTCGGATTACAAGCTAGTGTTAGGGCTGCTTAATTTATTTTAAACTAGATCTATAAATATGGAGTTATTTAGATTTAAGTTATTCATCGAAGATAATTTATTTTATAAATTTTTCGATTTATCAAAAAAATGTTTCAAGTTTTTAGATAAAGTGTAGTCTAGATCACTCCTGATATTGTTCTCTATATTTTTGTCAAGTTTTGTTACGATCGGTTGTTAAGCCATTCCGAAGATTAGCTCGGACAAAAGAGATACAGTCAGACAGACAGAGAGACAGACAAACACAGACAAAACTTTTAAGAATGGTTATTTATGTCTTAATAGCAAATAACCCCCGTCAGCTCAATAAAAGGCAGTTATTTCAACATTACAGGAATACACTTAATTTATTTTATTTTATTCCAAATGTAACGATGTAAGTAAAGTAAAAAGTAAACTTACAGCCTCTATATGTCCCATTGCTAGACACAGGACTCCTCTTATTTCTGAGAGGGTTTTAAAGGAACTGTCCTAATGCGTGTTGGCGGCCTTCTCGTGTCATCCAAATATTTTTTTTAAATTGTCAGATATGTAGGACTTCTCACGATGTGAAAAATCCTACATATCTGACAATTTAAAAATTGTGTCAAAAAGATTGTGTCAAATCAGCACTTAAAATAGGAATTAACAATTTCATTTTTGCCGGTGGGTATCGAACCTGAGTTGCTCGCGTACTGTGACATTTACAGTGAGCACTTAACCCCTGAGCAACCACGGCTCAATGTGTACGTACGATGCGATGTACGATTAATTTATCATTAGGAATGTAAAATACGTGTATCGTTGTAGTTTGACCTTAAATGTATAAATACAGATTTAAAAAAATAAACCACAATTTATCTGAGAATCGTTGCGAGTACTCACAAAGGATTTGAGTTGCTCCACCAAAATAATCATTGGAAGCTAAAAGGACAATTATGGTGACGTCAGTTAGCGCAGCTTCGTATTTAAAACCAATCACACAAGTATGTACTTGAAACTCCCATGGTATTTGCATCGATCGCAAATCAGTAACGAAATAACGAACCAATAGGTCAGCGATTTTTATAGTAGTAGTACAGTTTTTATAGCGAGGATTAGTATTGTGATTTGTTCGCGGCCCCCGTGCTTCACCTTAACACCGGATCTAAAACCGTTTCAGTTCATGTTGACGCATGGTGAGTGGTCATAAACTGTGCAGATTGCTATAGCCCAGATTAAGTACGGCAATAGGACGTTAAAAACTCAATCCACTCTTGATCTTAGGGTACTACAAAGCACTCGAATCACGGGGAATTTAATGTGAAAGTCTTCTTTTCATTCATCATTATCATTTCATTCATTTAGACGGCTCCGTGGCGCAGTGGCTTAGCAATGAGATGCAGAGCTGGGGGCCGCGGGTTCGAATCCCGCAAGGAACAAGTATTTGTACGGCCTAGAAATAATTGTTCCGGGTCTGGATATTTGTCCTTGTGCAATTTATGTTTGTAAAATGCCTCCACGATACAGGAGAAAATCCTAGTGTGGGGGTAACGTTTTAAAAAAAAATTAACGTTAAAGTATAAAAAAGTGAAAAAACCTGCCTGTCTAAGGAATAAAATATTTCGGACCGTGTGAAAGTCTACTTATACTAACTGGAGTAGAGCGATGGCGACGGAACAAGCCCTTTCGGATAGTAGAGGAGGCCTTAGTCCAACTTTGGCACGTATATAGACTGTAACTTTAAAATAAACATTTGTTGCGTAATAATTTTCATAACCTGGCAACCCTGCTAAGTCAGTTCTTGAGAGTGTTAACAAGAAAATAACGTAAAACTAAAACGACTTGCAAAATTAATGACAAGCGGTGCTCTTAATTGAAACCTCTTTACCACTTAGAACTACGCCTCAGGATTAAAGTGACGGAGTAAAGTAATTTTACTTCACAAGACTTTCCTAATAGCGTCCTAATCCTATCATATTTTCCTTCTCACTAAATTAGATAATATGATTTTCGACGTTTTGTAGACTAGTACTTATTTTATTTCGATCAAAAAGTGATTCAGTGTGTTATTAATTTTAGTTAACAGTTTGGATAGATGAAAATCATCATCATCATTATTGTATCATCACTAGTCAGTGGCAGCACACAGGCAACCCCCAAAGACTGCTACAAAACACGGTCTTGGCCGACTTCCATCCTCAACTTACATCTAGTGGGGGCCGCCCTACTGACCGATTACTGTTACAAGGCTGCCACTACTTCCCCATCGGTTCTTCCGTGGCACATTGTTACTTCAGCATACTGATTTATTGGACCGTGCATAACGACAGTAATAGTATTTTATTAGTAAAGATTTAAGAACCAATAATGATTTTTTTTATTAAGTTCAATTCTAGGCTGTTCCTAAACCTAAATAGAATTTAAAAAGGTCTAGCGCCATTGTTGAAAGAGTTAAGTTATAAAATTATGTGTTTAGTTATAAATTTTACGACAGGAGCGGGCAACGTCATTACTTTAAATTTTACGACATAAAGTGGACGAAATAGAACGATAGATTTTATTACACTCATACCACACCTGAGGTGCAAAGTATCTGACACTGTCATTAGGGACGTTATGATTCGATTGCGATGCGGTAAACGGTACGAACGGTAACGACGAAGAACTATCGTTTCAATTTTTTCAATCAATTTATTGCAATGCGGTCTTCATAGTTTGATTCAAATGCATGGCGAATCAAATCGTATATTACACTGGCCTCCAAAAAAATCGATCCACCTACGTTTTTTCGCAAAAAAATTGTCCTATGGGTTTTAACCACAATCGATAGATATTTTTTATCTTGATAATGTAATAATGCAATTATAGGGTTGTAAAAAAACTAAAAAACGGCGCGTGAAACGGGATATTTTACATACAAATGTGATGAGACATTGAAACCATAACATTTTACTAAATTTACGATTTTACTGTGAAGATCGATATTTACATTTTTTGACATTTAAAAAAATGTTAACCTTACTCTAATATGAGGTGTTTCCTCCTCTTGCTTTTATCACCGCCTGCATACGCCTATTTAGGGAACGGATTAGCTTTTTTATGTCTTCTTGGGGTGTCTCTTCCCATTCTTCTGTTAAGGCGGCTTCCAGTTGATCCAACGTCTCGGGAACTGGATTTCTTTTTATCTAGTTCCAGAGATGCTCGATGGGATTTAAGTCCGTACTATTAGCTGGCCACTGCATAACTGGAATTCCGACCTCCTGAAGATATCCAGTTACAATTCTAGCGACGTGCGGTCTTGCGTCATCATGCATGAGTTGAAAATTGTCCCCAATATACCCAGCGTAAGGCATCACATGAGGTTGCAAAATGTCCGTAATGTAACTTTCAGTATTAACCGCACGATTGCGAAAGAAAACCAACTCAGTACATCCGGTTAAAGATATGCCACCCCAAAACATTGTAGAGCCTCCACCAAACCGGACTGTTTCTCTTATGCAAAACTGAGCATAACGTTCTATTGGTTTTCGCATAACGTTTCGACGTCCATCAGAGCCTGCAAGGGTTATTTGGCTTTCATCGCTGAAAAGAACTGTCTCCCATTCAAATCAAATTCAAATTCAATCCAAGCAAATTCTAACCTTGCTTACCGATGAGATGCAGTGAGTTTTCGTCCCGTCGCTGGCTTGTGTGGTGTCAGGTTTTGCTCCCCAAGTCTTCTTCTCACCGTATTCTCACTTACAGACATTCCACGAGTTTCCTCAGCCTACCCTGAACATCAACAGCAGAAAGATGCCTATTTCGCAAAGAAGTCAAGGCAATAAAACGGTCATCCGTCGGGTTTGTGAGACGTCCTCTTCCAGACCCTGGTCTCCGGCGGTACTCTCCCGTCTCTAAGTATCGTTTATAAACTCTACCCACTGCTGATCTACTCGAATTTAATCTCCTTGCCACATTTCGCTGACAGCCCTTCACGAACGAGAGCTACCACTTGAGCGGCTTCTGCTTCAGTGGTATCCATATTTTATGGTTTAAAGTAACGATATGTCTGCTCCAACAAATAATTAAAAGATTAAGGCACTAAGATGCACAGAACCAAGAATATTACGCGTCAAAAGTCCGAAATAAACTAACCTTGCACTCTATGCACAAGTCGACAATTTTTATCAGTGCGCTTAAAATGTTACAAATACACACAATAGCACTTGTATTCCTCTAAAACAATGCCAAGTGAGTACTCAGATGTTAATTTATAACGTATAAGCATAAACATACAAATATGTCAACGCATACTTAAGATAACAACTTTGTTACTCAAAATTAACGGGTAGGTCCATTTTTTTGGAGGCCAGTGTATATAGATCGCATATGAACATAAATCCAATCCATCTTAACAATATTTTTAACTTAATAAGCAGAAAAGTATATCGAAATTTGCTTATATTAATGGATAAAGATTTATTACTAATCAGTCATATGTTTAAGTGATTTTACTCAGGGCTCCTCCGATCAAATCTAGTGTAAGGTCAAATATTATTTAGTAATAAGACGGATAAGGTCTTTACAAAAGGTTATTTTTTCGATGGTCTTCGGTGTAATGGTTTAAGGATAGTACTTCTAACTAAAGAAGTCCCTTAGCCGCAGCGCCTCAGTTTTCAAAATTCGACACTATTTTGTCCTGGACAGATTTCGTGATACAGTTTATAGTTTAAACCTGATAGTAGCACAGAATAAATACAAGAATAGTTATAAACAAATGTTTGTATTAAGGCCGACCCTGTGTAGTGGCGACGTAAGGATATCCACTACCCCATAATATCATCCCGTGAGTGTCATAAAAGTCGTCATCATCCTCCTGACAGCAACTGCAAATAATAAAAAAAATTGCGCTTGCCAACCCGCCTGTCAAGCGGGACAACTTTTCTAAAATCCTTATATGTATATGAGGCAATCTATGAAAGAGGTCTATGTTCAGCAGTGGACTTTTGTTAGACTGTTATGAATAAATGAATGAATGTATTGTTAACATCATTACCCTAATTCTTGTAGCTACATATGCAAGAAAGAATAAAAACGCCTAAAAAGCACGCACTAACGCGGGATGGGACGGGCATCGATCATGTTGTTTCACCTTGGAATTTTCTGCTACTTCAAGCCTATACGACGTCGTGTATTTCGTTATAATGTTTTTATCCGCATCATAATATGAGATTTTTCTTAGCTCTGGGTTGTAAGACTCGTAGAAAATTCGGGGGGTCTAATGGAGCTCTTAATAATACGGAGAGTATCTTTTTGTTTCTGCTTCTTATATTCCTACTTTTAAAAATGTCAATGGTCTAGATTTCTTTTGTTTAACCTTGACAGACGAAATAAAACATGCACACGGTTCTTGTTACATGAAGATAATATATAATAATAATTTTCGTGTAGGTACATTTAATTTTCGTATTATGGTCAAATATTTCAAGACATGTATGCCAGTTGAGCAATAAATGAACAAAATTTAACTGTTGCAAAAAAAAAACAAATATTAATAAATAATAAATATATTATCATTAGTTACGGAGAAAGCCTCAATTGTGACGTCCCTGACCGGCCTTATAGACGTTGCAGTGGGTGACGTCGTTAGGCGTAGCGCGTTTCACCCCACTAGTAGTTATTTATAACCCTAACCCTTCGACTTTTCTAGTATGACCCACTTTTCGTGGACATACATTATCTATTTTTGTGCATGATTACTTAATTGCTTGAAAAAGGTGGCATTGATCTTTTTATACCAAATTTAACAATTGGTCTGGAGTCTTGATTAATCAAAATAAATAAATTAATTAATTAATCTAAATATTTCATTTGCGTATTATAAATCCGTTTTCTGTGTCGTTTATACCCTTATTTTCAAGCATTTAAAAAAAAAAGAGTATGTAGCTATATTTACAGTTTACAAAACATTACAAATTATTCAATTCAAATTACTTTTGAGGCCCTTTTGTCGACGAAAGATTCAATGAAATTATTTCAAGGAATTGGAGCAATTGGATTTAGTCTCTAATTTTGTATTTTGAATTTATCAAGCCGTAGATTATGACATATGTACATTTGTTTTCCCTCTGTAATCATTACATAATGAAAATGGCATTACAAATTAAAAATACGTAAGGGTGAATATACAAAAGTTGGGTAACTCGATGTTATCAGTCAATAGATACGACATTTTATTACATTTTGTTTAAACAATTAAAAGCTGTTTATTTGTTCACCCAATTTCAGGTATTTATTTTAAAAATAAGTTTGTGAAACAACACGAGAAAACTTCAAAACGTCAGTACTTTGGCATGTCACAATCCCAAAAACGCGCATTCAAGTGGCTGCATATTATATACTACCATTAATTTAGGAATACCTAATATTTCACTACAATCTGTAATGTACTTAATAATGTCTAACACAACTTTTATCATGTAATGCTCTAAGTGTTATTTTTTGAAAATTAAGAATCTTTGTGTTCAGTTTCATTCGTCAGTCCGTTGTGCGTTGTTCAAATTTGAAATTCTCGCAAATTAACGCCGACTCAAGGTCAAATCCTTGTTAAATTTTGAATTTTAGTAGTGAAGTTACCTGTAGACCCTACCATTTGATGGCCGCCTTTGCTGTGCCAGAGTTAGAGTCGTGGTTATCGCGTGTACACGTGCCGAACCAGTCAAAATTTCAGTACTGTGGCAAGTCGTTATTTCCTTGTATACCTGTGTTTTATTTCGATTCATACATAGTTAACTATGATTTGTTAAAATGTTGCTTGTGAATATTCGAGAATACCGAAAGAAACATGTTCTTTTTGTAAACTCTAATTTATGTCCTTTTCATCAGTAGTTTGTCGTCAGTCCCGTGTCTGATATTGCGTCAGAGGACTGACGTGTTTCCAGGGTACTGATTTTTATATTTTTTACATCACATTTATCTCAACTGTTACTGTGTATAAGCATTTCTTTTACTTATTTCAGTCCAAAAACATCATGTCGCCTTCTAAAAAAATAAAATTTGTCTAGGAGAGATAAATTAGGAAAGAAAAGAGAAGTCGAAGTAAAGAAATTACACCACGGGAGCAAAAAATAACCAAAAAAGGGAAAGAATATTCATTAAAATTATCATCATCATCATTACAGCCCTTCACAAGTCCACTGCTGAAAAGATAGGCCTGAAGCACCTGCATCCATCAACTTCCTGCATGTCTTACCAGGTCGTCACTCTATTTGTGGAGGGATGCCCTACCCTTCGCTTACCGGTACGAGGTTGCCACTCGAGAATCTTTTTATCTTATAGTTTGTCAGTTTTTCAAGCTATATGGCCGGCCCGTTGCGACTTCAGCTTACTATTCCATTGGGCTATGTCAGTTACTCAGTTTCTACTGCGGATATCCTAATTTTTAAGTCTATCACGCAGATAAACCTGGAGCATAGCCCTCTCCATAGCTTACTGAGCGCCTTGATTTCCTCATACGACCAGCAATAAAGGACTACGACTCAGATCCATAATTGTACAATCTTGTTTTGAAGTTTTGAGGTATACCTGACGAGAAGATGTGTCGTAATTTCCCGAACGCTGGCCAGACCAGTTGAATCCATCGATTGACCTCTCGGTCGAAGTTGGACTTACCTAGTCGGACTATTTGTCCTAGGTAAACATACTCATCAAAAACTTCGAGCTTAGTACTCCCAACAACTGTTCATCTTAAGACCTATCCGTTGGGAGGTACTATTGAGGTCATTGAGAATAGTGCTTAGGTTCTCCAGCGATTCTGCCATAAGGACTATATCGTCGGCAAATCGAAGGTGAATGATGTACTCGCCATTGATGTTAATACTGTATCCTTTCCAGTCCAGTAGCTTGAAAACGTCTTCCAATACAGCGGTGATGAGTTTCGAGGATATAACCACAGAATAAATAATAGTAATATAACGCCACCCTGTCTTGCACTTCTCTGCAGTTGGATAGGTTTCGTACTCTGGCTCTGTACTCGGATAGTCATCGTAGCCCTACTGTACAAACACATCAGCACTCTTTGCTGTCGGTATACTCATATAGTATAGTTCATCAAAATACATGCAAAAAATAACAACTGTGAATCGAACCACTCAGAATTTTGCACGTCAGAATACACGACGTTCAACTACTGACAATACCCAAATTTATAGAAATTTGACTTGAAAAGTATGATAAACAAAAAATCCCTGAAAGTTACCTAGCTTTTGTATATTCACCCGTAAGCCTTGTGCAAATAGACAAAATTCACGAGCAAAAATGAATTGAAATATGCTAGTTTTAATTTCTGTGAAATATTTAAGCTCTCAAAAGTTTAAATAAGTGGTATTTAAAATTAAAACATTAACGTAGGCTTTTAGATTTTTTTTAAAATTAAAAATAGAGTTTTCTGAAATTCGCCTGCCTGCAAGGCAGAGCGACAGTCTTTCATTCATTTCTTTTCATTTAACTTTAAATACTATTTTATGCTTTTAAGCCTTCGTTCGTTTCGGTTCAGATGGATGCAGACGGCTCAGGACCGTGCCTTGTGGCCTTAGGGGAGGCCTATGTTCAGCAGTGGACTTGTGAAGTGCTTATACAATAGTTTTTTTTATTGTTAAAATGAAAGAGAAATTTAAAGATTTAAGTTAAAAAAATTTAAGATTATTTTGTAATAAAATTTCATATTTTAATTAAGGGCTCATTTCATACGCAGAAGTGGCTCAGAGCTGCTGCTCGCCGTAAATTTTTGGCAGTCACAATAACAGACTTCTCGACCTTTAATGCTGATTTTCGTCACCGGTCTGGATATTTTACGTCTTGCTTAAACAGCTATTTAATACCGCCATCTTTCGCGCATCATTGCCCATAGCCGCCTGTGACGACACCCACGGGACGAAATGGAGTGATAGATTATTTTACGCCACAACTACACTGTAATTGATTTCATATGTTCACAAATGGTATTAAAATATGGTATTAAAGTAAATATTACTTGCAACCCTCGGTTTTTTGATGCGTAGTGGGACCTAGTTGATCAGACCTATCAAACATACGACGATATTTCCTCTGGGATTGGTGTATAAAATCACTTTACTTCGAACTGCTACTACGTACACGTACAGTGATTAATATTTTTACCGTTAGTCATCAAAAAAAACTTTTAGTGATTCTATAATGCAATTGTATTAATGATACAAGATAAGTATATTCTTTTTAATTTATATTTTATTCTATATAAGTAAGCAGTAATATTCATATATTATTTTTTTATAAGTAGGTATTCATGCGAAGCAAAAACGCTAAAAAATATACAACATATAATTTATGCTGTACAATTTCTGTTGCTATTTTGTCTTTAAAAATTTTACATTTTTGCATTCTGCATATTCATTTCTGCCTCTTAATAACTCTAGAAACAGTTCGTAACCTGCACGGTCTCTTGAACATTGTACTCGTAAACTCGTATGTAAGCGGCAATTTCAACTAAGGGAAAGGCTATAGAATGGCTGTCAGAATTGTTTCACAAAGCAAATAGCTAGAAGGGTGTTTGCTTGCAATGCAAAGCATTGCAGCCTTTTCACGTCACTTTGAGGACTACAACTAGGCTTTAAAGCTCTCTCGCGGTTCTCGCTTGCTCTTTAGCAGCGTTTAAAACACAGTGTATTAAACCAATTTAAATGTTCTTATTGGTTAACTGTACATTCGTTTCAATATATCTATTATATATAAAAATTAATTTTTGTTTATTCGTATTTTATGCGCTGCCATACCGTTCATTAGATGTGGTAAAACTTTGCCAACTTATTGCTTGCACTTGCGCGAAGGTTATAGGCATTAGGTATTTACAAGAGGTCGTCGCAAAGATCGAGTCGGGCCGCGCATATGATCGTGATTTTACAAAATAATCACAAAATAATGTTTTAAGTTATAAACAAATATTTACACAATAGAAATAAACACACAAACAAAAGCTTAACTATAGTCTATATGTTCACGTAGCAGAAAAGAAGTTCGTACGCAAAAATTTGGCACAGGCAGGCCTCTGTCACTCTTGCTACCTGCGTGAAATAATTACCCATAAACGCGAGGCGCCCCAGGAGTAGATCGCAGTCGGGGCTAGCGCGTTCTAGGCGATTGAATGTTAAATTTTTTTAAGGCTGTTTACGTAAATAGTTTTTTGTAAATACTTGTTGAAATACTCGTTGAAATAGTTTTTGTTTAGTGTTTAGTATATTTAATTGTAGGATAAAATAGTTGAAAAAGAATTAATGTAATTTAAGAATAATAAATATATATATTACCTATCTATTTGATAAATTATAATGGCAAAACGTCGTTCCTACTATAATTGTTGCGGGGATGGATGCTTAATGAGCAATTAAAAGGATTCAGATATATCATTCTTTAAGTTACCGAAGGATAATGAAAGGTGAATTTATTTAATTTTTTTTTGTTAGATAGGCACTTATAGCGAAAAAAGAGTTAAGTAATAATTTAACTACAGAAGTAATACCTTAGTACTTTATTACAAAACTTAGTTGAAATTTACTTCACCACCCAAGTACCAACTTACATACCTCTACTTGTCTTTTGTAATAAAAATATTTTAAGTTATAATAGCACAAAATACTGAAATTATAACTTTGTTTAAAAGATTTTTGACTAAGTAGATTACGATCATATTTCTGTTAGGAATAGTATTTCGGGTTTATTTGTTGTTTACGCTATCTACCTATAAGAACCAAGCATCGCGATTCCCGACGAATGGCCTTGCAAGTTACATGCGTTGGGTTGGGCATCACAGAACTCACATAGTAGCGGAAATATGGTCGATTATAGTCAGCATAGGTACTTTACCTAAATAACTTACCATTTCACAATATTTTTTTTTACTCTATATTAACAGCCCTTAGTAACCATGGAAAGCCCGTCGTGACATAGGAAGGGGAAAAAATGCAAAGTAGTACGGACACTCGCGCGCAGCGATAAAGTTTTATTTAGCTTGCGTGCGCGATTTATCTGATTAATAATAACTATGTAGGCTATTAAAATGTCAGCAAGCAGTCAACATCAAAGTAGTGTTACTTCTGTACGTAGTACTATTATTTATTCTGTGGCACAGGTCTTACCTCGGCAATCTCCCGCGGGACACTGGTGGCAACCGACGTGCGGATTGAAAATCACTTGAATAATCGATATTTTTTTTAAATAAGTGTAATGAAAGAAAACGACCGGGTGAAATTGATTCCAAAATGAATTACGTATAAATTGATATTTTTTATAGAAAAAAAGGAGTATTAGCACTTTTTAAAAATGAAATTTGGTTTGCAAAAAAATCTGCAAATCGAACGTGGTTCGGTATTTTTTTCTATCGAGAAAATTGTATTTTATCGTGTATTGACCGAATAACTTGGCTATCAAAAACCAATTCTAAAACGGACAAAAACAGGAACACCCAGCTTAACTTACAGTAGGTGGCGTGCGTATCGTACCGACAAATTTATTTGAATTTTGTATATCATTCAATTTCAATGAACGTATTATCATTCCTAATAAAACAAAATAACTTATCCAAATTTAAAACGATATTTCCATAATTATTTCTTCTGTGGCAGCGCGCCGGGTACCAGCTAGTTTTTTATGTTTTAGTCCCACTATATATTTTAATATTTTATTGTGACTTTTGAACACTATTATTACCAATAGTTAGTTTAAATAAACGTTTTAGTCAAAAGTATTTTTTTAATAATCAGTTAACTGTAAAAGAACTTTTTAAATACAGTTATCTGAGTATTAAAATACTTTTAAAATTAATAAAATTAAAACTAAACCCAAGCATACCACTGCAAGACTTCAAGACACAGTAAGTTAATTCTGCGTAGATCGGACCAAAACTAATAATTAAAAAAGCTGAAGGTACTCCGGGTTAACTCTGACATCGGGACGTCAATCACCTCAGTCCTCCGTGACCATGGGTGCTGTAAAGCACCCGAAACGTCGGGAATATAAAATAAGTTAATATACGCGATAAAATCCGTAAAACTAGGTTTATTTAAATGTGTAGTGTTCGCGTAAATATAAGAAATCATTATGAGTTATTTATATTTCTATAGCAAATATAACAGCAGTTAGCAATCTGTATTAACATATTCACTGAACAAGAAATCCCACAGGATTTATATCGACGGTATCTCTAAAAAATAATTACGATGAAATATTATATAAATTGTCATGGGACTGACGTAATTAAAAGTGTTAGAATTAATAGTGTGACAAAAATGACTAGTTGAAGAACATTATTTTGTAATATCATTATCATCATCATCATCATTACAACCTGTAATGACGATGATGATGATAATGATTACAAAGGTCCACCGCTGAACATAGGCCTCCGTCAAAAATTTCCTCATGTGTATTTTATTACAAGATTAATTGACTTAGAATGATTTTGTAATCAAATTGTTTAAAAAAAAGAATTAAGGTTTTTTTTTTTTTATAGCACAGGGATGACAAGCGAGCACACAGACCATCTTATGGTAAGTGGTTGCTGTGGCCCATAGACATCCATATCTATCTTCGTTTGCGAATCAAAATGCAGATGCGTTGTCACCCGTGAGGACTAAGATGGAATGCCTCTTTTCCAGTAAAAAAGATCTCCGGTTCTCTGCACTCACCATACTAAACACAGCAGCATTAAGCTGCTATTTTACGCTGGTATTTTGTGAGAGCGTGGTCTTTCCCCGGTCGATTCGACCCATTCGTGCTACAACTATACAATTCATATTTCTATATTAAATATTAATTGTATAGTTACAGCATGGCTCTACCACGTTTATAACAAATGTATGTAATTACTCGAAGATAACATATAATATTATGCCTAAAAAATATTTAAAAAAAGAAACACAAAACATTTTTCGTAATCTCTCATTTCTGGGAAACAAAAGATCTATCTGGGAAACAAAAGGTCTATCTCTTTACCGAAATTATTATCCATACAATACTAAGGTAAGGCTTTTATTTAAATTGAAACTGTACCAAAGGTTTGTGAATATGCCACTGTCTATTATATTAGGATCTAAACCAAGTATTTGAGTAAACTGTGAGTTTACACTTCGCTATAATTGATTCATGACCGAAAACAAGTAGTGATGTTATTGTGATATTGATAGATTAGAAAGTCTTGAATTTAGAGCGAACTACTCTTTACTTTTAAGTAAACCATTAATATTACAGTCTATCAAATGTAATGACGGGATATTTGCCATAGTTGCCACGCTTGGCAGGCGGGTTGATATCCGATTTTTTGAGTTGTTACCATTTATTTTGTTGGGCATTAAGTAGTTATGTTAGGAGTGACTCTGAATGTAAAGTTGAGAAATTGTGTGATAAAAGAAAAGTGTGGTTTGCAAGGTGTCGTGCAAATGCAATTGCAAATTTATGTTACAGAAGTGAGTTGTAGAGTCGTCAAGGTCGCCCTAGACGGAAGTTTATCGACCAAATTGGCGGTTTATTAAAGATTATTGGCGGTTAAGTAGAGATGTGAAAGTACCCTTAAGAAGTGGATCATACTGCAGGAAGTCGATGGATACAGGCACAGATACCTCAAGACCTTATTTTGTGACATTCTTTAGAGCAGACCTGTGTTCTGCAGTGGAGTTATGAAAGGCTGTAATGATGAATGATGATGATATAAGCTAGCATATTTTAAGCAAATTATGTATTTTCTATAAAATCGACATTAAAAAAATCAACGAAAAATAATTATAAGTAATAAATTCCATAAACTGTTACATTGACTATTACTCTAAGGACGTTTGGATTTGCACCTGGACGTTTGAATTATTTGCTCCACACCTCATTTTCAACTAGCTGGCGAGCCTCCTTTTCTGTTTAGGAGCAACAGTAATCTCTGTATAAATGGTCGAAAGTGTTCATGGACTGGACAATAATCATATAATATCCTCAGATGGAATGATATAAAACAAAAAACTTTTCAATGAGTAATATACAACCTTCTTTACTTCATTATTTACAATATCAGCAGCGAATAGAATTTCTTTTATAAAGTAATAGTCACTTTAATACTATAACTATAGTTTCGTGGTAGAGGGAGCCGAATTGCAGCGTTTTGTTTTAGTATAGTAGATAGATGTAGTATGTTCTATATACTTTATATAGATAAGTATTATAGTGTATTATGGTATAGTACCTGGGCGTTAGAAAAATATATATAATTCTCTCTGAGGTTTCTCAATCTAGATAAACAAAGCAAAATATTATCTAAATACAGAATTTCATCCAATTTGTTAGAGCCGTTTCTGAGAAACTAATTGTATACATAAACGGCAGAGCCAGGCAGTATCTGTACACTTGAATCGATTTAACTGAAAAAGGATTACGCTCGCCCAGATTACCAAAAACCGGAGACCCTCTTTACTGGTAACGAGGCGTTCCACCCTAGCCCACCAGGGTTGACAACGTATCTGCATATTGATTTTTAATCGAGGAAAGATATCTATGAGCCACAGCATCCGCTTACCTTCACCTGAAGAATGCTGTGCGTGTGCTCGTTTATCAAACGTTAATTTTATGTAGACAATAATTATCAGTCCTTACAAGAAAAGAGGACAAAGGTTACCAAATAATGATAATTAATATCATTATTTGGTAACGTTCGTCCTCTTTTCTTTCTGCTGATAAAGGCCTCTACAATTGTTAGAGAAGATGGTAATATATTCACATTTTTATGACCAATAATTAAATATATTATGTTGTGAAAACTAACGATATTTTACAGAGCTTTATAAAAAGAGTTAAAATTTTATCTTTTCCTATTTGTCTTGCTAGTTCTCAACAAAAGAAATGCGCGAACATTCGCTCTTTTTATAATATTGTTAAACCTAATTTGCAATTCGTCCCTTCCTTGACGTTGATGTATGGCCCGTTTAGCCAGCAAATAGCCTTTAATTAGGCGAGGAAACTGGGTTTCAAGATTTTGATCCAAACATTGCGGACCTATTGTAATATATTTTACATTATTAATGGATATTTTGCTTGTTATTTTTTAGTTAATGAATTTTGTTGATTTATTTCAATCCTAATTATTCAAAATCAGTTTAATATTTGGAAATTGCAGTTGATGCAGAAGCCTCCGCAAAGTGGATGTTGTTAGAATTGTCACGCTTGACTGGCTCATTCGTGGTGGGCGTTCGTGGGCTTTCGCAAAGGTCTTAAGCTTTTGATGCTGCGTGTACCAGGGTTTGTATTTAATGTATGTCAAGTATGAGACGACTATTCTTTCTGGAACCTTAAAATCTTAGTAGACTTAATACACAAGGTAGGCCAAATGAGCAATCGATTCTCTTACATGGGCGTCGTATTAATTTTTAAATTTTAATAATTTAGATATAAAAAGGTATTATTTCCATTTACCTCCTCGAGAACAACCTGTCAATATAGTTGCCTCGATTACATTGCGATGCAATGTTTTCACTTGCAAACTGGTGCCATTGCATAATTTTGGTGGATTTATAATGCGCAGCAACATAACTGGCGCGCCAACTCTCAATTTTAATATGTGAGTTGGGAGACCGGGAGGCTTCAGTGTATTCAGGAACTCGACCGGATAATGAATGGCATCATCGGTGTTTATCACTGAGTCGGCGGATTTATATTTATATTCGACCCCTTCGAATGATCTGAAAAGTATTTTATTTATGACTGAGGCTTGTTCGTTTTTTGGTGTTAGGATGGCAAGCTCGCATAACCATTCTGCAGGTTTTTCGTGAATATTATTAATGTTTGGGTAAATTTTAGCTATAAGCTCTTCTACAGTAGAAACAATTGTACCTAACTCTGTAGGGAGAATTATAATATTATCCAGTTCCGGGTAATCACCATTTCCTATTTTAAGCAACAGGTCTGAGAACTGTCCGGCAGTAACATCTCCCCTAAGATGTACTCTCATATTTTTGGTAAGGCTCAGTTTTGTCACTGAATGCCACAAATGAGACCGAGCGGACGAAGTTAAAGCGTGCGTGACGCTTTAACTTCGTCCGCTCGCGTTCCTCTGGGCACTACTGGTAAAGTCTGCCGGAAATCGCCTGCTAACAATACAGTAACTCCTCCAATTTGACAATTGTTATTCCTAATATCTTGTAAAGATCGATTTAGGGCTTCGAAACCCCTTTATGAGTCATAGTACTCTCATCCCAAACAATTAATTTCGTTTTGCGGAGTACTTCTGCCATATTACTTTGTTTGGGTATATGCAGATTGAGTGGGGTTTCGTTTTGTATCAAATCGAAAGGAAGTTGAAACGCGGAGTGTGCAGTTTTACCTCCTTCCAGCAGATTGGTAGCAAAGGCGATATCACGATTGCTTCTCACTTTGGCCAACAGTAAATTTAATAAAAAAGTCTTGCCTGTTCCACCAGGAGCATCCGAAAAAAAGATATCACCTACACCTGCGTCGATAATGGAAAGTATTTTATAATAGATATGTCTTCACTACTTGACACCAGTTCTGCTAAGGAATTGACATCGTAACTTGTTCCCTTCAGGTAGTCCCGGGTATTGTGTAAGCCTTCAGACTTTTGAGGCTGAGGCAACCTTCTCCTATTGTGACCAGACATTTATTGTAGATTTCATCTGCTAGATGTTCATCTATAATGCTAGAAAGCCTTTCCACTTGTCGTTTGTAGTCTTCTGATAGGCTATCCCTGTATTTTACCCAAAGACTTAGTGCGTCTGTAATCTGTCAGAATGCCAGCATTATAGAAAAAAGTTCACGCATTTTAAATGGCGACTCGCATAAGGCTGCTTCCTCTAGGGCAGAATCCCAATGTTTGTCGTCCTCTAGCAAGCCAAGTTTCATGCAAGCTAATTGAAAAGTTGGTTGGAGGACACCATTAACAGTCTTCAAGTTATCGAAAGATGATGGACCCCTAATCTCGTGCAGAAGTAAGCGAAGACGGTAACACTCTGTGTTATTCGGGTGAACCGTGTACACTCTACCTAGAGCGTGTTCTTTCATTATTCCTGGTCAGCCATCTACGGGTTTTCCTCTTTTCCTTCTCACAAATTTATTTTTTTGCCATTCAAAATATGAAGGCACTTCCGCATATAGAAGGGTTTTAGCAAAATCATCTGTTTGACATAAATCAAAAAATGCTATCAGTGTCGTTTTTGGTGTGCTATTAAATTTGTCGGCGAGGTTGTCGGAATTAAAATAGACTCGTTGGCTATTTTCAAGGTGGACAGCTAAATGTATGACTGCGGGAAACCTTTCATGTATTGAAAACCCTAAAGTCCTCCAAACTGCCTCCGAACTACTCAAATAACGCCCACTCTCATATAATTTGACTTCGTCCTTTTTGTTTTCTAGCACGAAAGCCGCCTGACTACTGCCCTTATTAAAGTACTTACAAATGCACTTTATCTATTTAATAGAATTGCACAATTCTACATTAATATGTGCCTTAAATGTTCGTGACAGAACCTTATTATAGGGGACCACCCGCCTATTGTCTACTTCAATGTCTTTTAATTTAAGTGTAAAGCCACCGTCAGCCGGAGATCGTCTTCTGTACTGTGGGTAACCATTGTCACCTGTCTGTCTGTCAAAATTGTCTGGGATATTTTTTGTTACATTTATTATCTTTCATGCAGGGAGAATTATTATTAAGGTTCCCACATGGACCGTGTATCATATTGTTTTTAATTATGTCGTATAAAATAGGATCTTCATTTGGATTTGGTATCTCAACACATATAAGTTCATCCACCATGTCAGGCGAAATGATGTTAAACATTCACAGCAATAAAAAATGTATGTGAGGCCAGACCCCGTTTCTGCCAATCGGTAGAGAACATGAAACAACGTACCTCTCCAAATATTTTTCCTTTGGTTAGAAGTGCCATTATTTTCTTAACTTTGAGGTGAAAAACCCTGGCTATGTCTATGTCGTGTCTATCATAACTATATTGCCCAGGCAAATCATCTCCGTGATTTCATCCCATCAAGGATTGCAAGTAAATGTTATAAAGAGATTGGGACGACCGTAGTGGCGCACATACGTCATGGCTTCTTGTGTCCGCTCACGCATATAGCGTGGCTCCCCAGTAAAAGAAGAAGGCAGCACCACCTTTTGACCCAGCTGATCAACATCAACGTCCTGTCTCCCTATCGCATCTTGCAAGTATATATAACTGTCCGTTCTAAGCTGCGCCTGATTGTTCCTAATATAACTCAAACTTTCCGTCTCGTTTTTCGCAAGCATGTCAACTAAAAACTGGCTAAACAGCGAACGAAAATGTAGCAGATGATTATCTTCTCCTTTCCTAATCATTATACGGTAAGAATAAAAACTTACAGCAGATACCATTTTTTTAAGCAGTTGTTTGGTCTTAGGATCGCACTGGGGTATAGAAATGGAGTATCCATCCTCGCCGTAGCAAAAGAAAAGTGGGCACTGTAACGCATCGTATGAGCGATAAATTTCACTTATTCGATGCAATGTGTTATCATGGCTCTCAATTGCAAGATCCCACTTAGAAAACTGCTGTCCAACAATAACTAAAGCAACTTCATTTGACGTAGGTCGATTATACCGTCCACTGTGGCCATTTGTGGGCTTTCTTTCTGCATTTATAACAACTTTAAATGTATTTGGCGTAGAAGATACTTTGTCCAGGGCAAGCTTTAACTCTCTTACGTATACATTATGAGTATGTAGCATTTCTTGTAATTGCGTAACCAAGCAAGGTTTTTCATAAAGAAAGTTATTGCATCTCAATTGAACTTCTCTATCGTCCTCACCAACAAAATATATCTGTAAGAACTGGTTCATTCTGGGGTGGCGGAAGCAAACTTCCAACCAAATGATACACCTGGCCCTGCACCTTGAATGTAGGCATAAAACCATCCTGTATTATCTTTTTAGCTCCAAATGAGGTCATTTGAAAACAACTATTATAATGCCGTATGCCAGCCATGAAGTGATCATGCTCAGGGTGGAGGTTTTTTATCAAACAGTAAAGAAGATCTGGAAGCTTTTGCAAAGGTTCGAGTTGGACCTTTCCTGAATTGCAGCACATTCCCACAGATTTATCCTTGTACTTGAGAGTTTTACACCACTTGCATTCGATGTTGGCACCAAAACAACAGTATTATCACTATCGTACGCTATGTTACTATCATAACTCAGTCCAGAAAAGGCTTTAGGATTCCAAGGTTGTAGACGTCTTTCAACGCGCTGTCCTTCATGATTTCGTTCATATCGTAACTGTGATACTCTGTACACTTCAAGGTGTTTGCGCCGATATTTACTTGCAGCCTGCTTATGTACTTCAGGGTGTTCCCGCTAATAATCAACGACAGCCTGACTGTGAACTTTAGGGTGTTTTTTCTGATAATTAACTGTATGTTTACGATGATTAGAAGGTTCATTTTGATTATATTTTTTTCTTGCTTGCTTAAGTTGCAATTTTCTGACCACATTGGTAACCCTAGCCCTGCTTTTCTTCACCTTATTTTTTCGTGACTTATTTTTCAAACTAATTTCATTTTGGACTGACTCTTGGGTAGTGAATGTTGGCATTTATCGGCAATTATTCGTGGACAAAGAAGAAATTAAATCTGACTCACATTCAGATTCAATAATTGTATAAGTAGGTGAATGAAAGTCTTGTTTGGTTATTCGACGCTCATCAGTTTTATTATCTCCATCGGCATCAGCGTAGGCATCAAAGTGACCATTAGAAAGGTCTTGAGAAAAACGTAACCGTTTGATGGGTTGGTCTTCTGTACCAAATTTGGCATACAAGTTGCCATTTCGATACACTCCAAATACAAATGTATATATTTGACCGGCTGCAACTAACTCTCTTCTTTTGTCCCATAATTGTTGCCATGACGGTCATGAGACATAACAGCAAATTCATCCCAATTGTTCGTCACATGACGCACAATTTATTTACCAATATCCATTGAGCGTTCTTGTGTGCCGTACAACAAATAAGAAAGCGTACGGAAAAGGCATGCGCCATCCCCCACCATTAGTACAATAGTAAGGTTTATTCATTTCCCATCGATGTTAACCAACTATGCTCCCATTTTTAAAAATAGACACAGACTAATTTATAAATATAAGAAAATTGCGAAAAACAATACACACTAAATTAAACTTCTAAGACAAACTACTACCTACTTAAATATATCTGTATTAAAACAAAAAGATAACTATATTATTATACACAACAAATCAAACACAGATATTTTAGCAATTAAACCTAAAAGCCTATATTATACACTAGCAAATCGAATTCAAAGAATCTTATTTAATTATTATAACAACAAATGAAAAAAAATATTAAATTAACTACCCTCAAAATATTCTAATGAAATAGTGAAAATTAACTTCCAAACAAATTATACAGCAATCGCAAATATTCGCTAAGTAAGTAATCTACGAGATTTCCAAGGAATTTTCGAAGGAAAATCAAGGTTAAGGTAAGTTTTTCGTTCAAATAATCGAAGAACAAAAAATAAAATTGAAATTTCGAATTCTAATCCGATTTAAATATTCTTTTATATTTGACATTCCAATTTTAAAGAGTTTTGCATTGCACCAAGCTTTTATGTGAGTTCAACGTTTTGAGTTTTCAAACATGTGTCAAAATAAAATGTAATTTAAATCAAAAGCACTAAGGAGTATTGATATCAACTTCGATGCAAATCACCCCCAAAATAACTTTCTACCCCTTTTTAACCCCGTTAGGCGATGACTTTCAATAAAATACGAAACACGTCTTCCATCAATTCTGTTAAAAAATGTTTATGCAAAATTTGAAGTAGATTGGACCAAGGAATGACGTTGTCCCATACAAACTTTGCCCCTTTTATCACCCCTTAGGGGTAGAATTTCAGAAAATCCTTTCTTATCGGATGCCTACGTCATACAAAGAACACACCCTCCAAGTTTCAGGTCTCTACGATCAGCGGTTTAGGCTGTGCGTTGATCCGTCAGTTAGTCATTCAGGACAAAGCATTTTATATGTATAGAAGATAATGAAGTTCTAATAATAATAATAACTCACTGCGGACCATAATCTATATTGTGTAGTTAATGTTAGTAACAATTTTTACCTTAAAAATTATGTCAGTAATGTACAATGCTCGTATTCCTAACTTTAACAATTATTTTTACACTAGTTAGCGTTACCTGCTACCGCCCTCATCTTATGATCATGTATTGGGCAGTCAAATCTTGCTAACATTACTTTCAAAATGATGCTGTCCGCGGGCTTTGCAGTAGTGATGCTATTTTTTACATATCACAGATCAGAAGCCATTCACGTGCGCCTGAACGAACATCCCTGAGGCAATGCAGTGCCGCGGCAGCCCCAACAGCATTCTGAAAGCGTTGTTGTATTGTACATGCAGAACGTTATAGGTACGCCGCGTATGATACTTCACCCACAAGCTACGCGAGTAAAAAGATGTGCAGAATTTCTTTATAAGTAAGAGCTTTACTTCGCTAGTGCATCGGGCTAACCTGCGAGCGAGCACGTTGGCTCGCACCGATCTGTATCTTCATCATCCCTGATATCCACAATAACTATAATACCTATATATTTAAATTTATCATCCTGCTTCAGAGTTATACCGCTAAGGAATACAGAATTTATTAATAGATACAAAGTTATAAAGAATTCTTACAATAGTAAAGGGTTTATGCGTTGGGGAGAGTGAGGGTTAAAATTGAAAATCACTATCACTAAGACGCAGTGACGTCAATGAAAAGAACACGTTCTTTTCATTGACGTCATTCCGTCTTATAGTATACAGATATTTTTCGTCGTAATTTAATCTATATGTTTGTGTATATCTGTAAACAAATATAGGTACATACAGGATGAGTTTCACCCGTAAGTAATAGTTATGTCCGTTTAATTTGTTTTTAAATGAAAGGAGTTTTGATGGAAATACACTTATATGACACAATCGTGTTGATCTAATGATAGTGATGGAAGGTGGGTACCATGACCCTTCGGTATCAACTAGTAAGTCCATCACTGGTGTTTAATTGATTTTATTTGATAAGTACTAATCATTGTATGTGTTGACGTGACATTAACAATCAAATTCAAAACATGTTTTAAGTTTATACAAAACTATTAGTTATTAACTATAATTTTGTAAAAGAAATAGCATCATAATAATTTCATCATTATTACAACCATCGCGTTACTGTTCATTTTTCGGTAAAAGTCTCTTAAACTAAGATAAAATAAATTTATTTTTGTTACTAACAATGTAAACAACAGTTCACAGATTCTATCCGATTTTACACGTAAGTTATATCAAACTAAGTTCAATCCAAGTTTTCCTTGCCGACAGAGTGCAAAGTTTAGTTTTGTACCGCAACGAATTGAATTTCCTCATCGGAAAGTTTAAGAACTGAGTTTACACTTACAAATAAACATTTTTAAATCGCAGATGCATTGCGACGAATTCATTTTCTATAGGAGAAGGGAAACGAACACGCGGCTCACCTGATGTTGGGTAACTACCGTCACCCATGAACAAATGCAACACCAGGGGAAATGCAGGTGCGGTGCCGGCCTTTTAAAAAGGAAGGAAGGCTCTTTCTATATTTAAATGTGTGGAAAAATCCTATCAACAGATGTCACTCTTTATATGGATGTTCGTACATATATCAGCTTACGTCATTGTTAAACTTATTGTACAAAGTATCTTAGTGGAAACCATAAGAATATTAGAAATCTGACGAAAACATAAAGTGACCTCCAGATTCAGGATGCATTCCAGATACTTAAGATATTGTAATAAATCAAGTACCTACTGATTCAGTCTAGTGTTTTTATCTTTATTAATAAGCCGAGTAAGTGCATTAGAGGTATATAAAATTTGGATTTATCAATAGAACTAGCTGTTCCCCGCGACTTCGCCCGCGTGGAATTTTTTTGTGCGGAACCCTAAAATAAAAGTATCCTAAGTTACTCTTTATAACATCAGTTATCTGCCAGTGAAAGTCTCATCCAAATCGGTTCACAGGTTTTTCGTGATGAGTGTTCACGCCAAAATAGCTCGCAGATTGCAGATTTTTTTCAGACTTACTTAATATTTATCGTTATATTTTGGCCAATTTACACAATATTTGTATGAATTATAGCTTATGTGTTATTCTGATGTATGAGCTATATTATTGTAAAGTTTCATTAAAATCCATTTAGTAGTTTTTGCGTGAAAGAGTAACAAACATCCATACATCCTCACAAACTTTCCCATTTATAATATTAGTAGGATTAGAAGGATTCATATCAAAACCCCACAAGATGTGCAATTTATTAGTAGAACCGTAAATCATTCCCATTTTGCGATACAGGTATTTTGCTTTTTTAAGCAGTTTCACGCACTAACCGTCATGTCATTTAACGTGTATTTATAACGTGTTTCCAAGTTTACCATTTAGATCGGATCATTGGTATAAATAATTGCAGGATTTTTTAATAGTCGCGTTGTAAACCAGTCCAATAACATCCACTGATAGAATTCAGTCTCCCCCAGTTGTCATAACTGCCTACGCTTTAAAGGCGGACTGGCAATATATATATATAATATATATATATATAATTATAATCTTCCGCTCATCAGATGTCGCTCGTTGACACTGAGGTGAAGATTTCTGTTACACAATGTCATTTAATTGAGAAGTTAGTTTTAAATAAAAGTTTATCTGTTTCTAGAGTATTATATTAATACACAAAACAATGTCTTAGTGGTTTGATCTTTAATTTTTAACTCTTTTTTTAATTTTTCTATTTATATGAATTTCTATGGTTTGGTTTATTTATTTTTAATCTAATTAATATAAAATATAACTAATAATACAGAAAGAAACATTAATCTTTACATTTTTCGAACATTTTAACTCCCCGCTATGAAATCTGTCAAATATTACACCTCATTTTTAAGTAGCGCCGCCCTGGTGGTAGAAAAAGTCGTGAGTGCCCTCATTATAGTATCAGTACCTTTCTTAATTCTTACCGTCACCGGTTTAATATTTTGGTCACCACGATGCGATCATTTCTCCATCTGCCAAAAAAGCAAAAGATCTTCTTTATATTTCTGTTACTCAACTCTTAGGACGCCCTTGGAACGACATGTGGTATAAGATTTTCTTAGGCCGCTTTTCCACCATTTCCCTTAAGCCCAAATACTCTTTTATCCCTCTGATTTAATAAAATGTTGAATTATTATTACTTACTTAACTTTTACATACATTACACATTTTACCTTTGGTAATAAATAACGACTATTAAAGAAATTGAAATAAATCGCTATTAGAAAGGAAGGTCCTATTTGATTCTTCTGTAAGTAAGGCATAGAATGCATTTTCTACAAATATTGGCGCATTGCCTTGGCTATGGTGTAATATGTACCCAATATTATAAATTATAAAAGTTTTCTTCGTAAATGTCCACAAGGTAATGCGTCAATATTTTTAAATGTAGATTGTCTTTTCAATGATTTCCCTTAGAAATTGGTCAACTACTGGGAAAGCTTAACTTTCTAATTTTCTAAAATGCTAAAACTATAAATTAACCAAATCAGCATTATTTGGAATATAATATTCCTATTAGTATAATATGTATTATGGCAAGCATCAAACACAAAAGTACTTTATTAACATTTAATAAAGCAGCTGACTCTTAAACTTGATTCTAAGTTTAGAGTCTGTAAATGACGTGACGACGAGTGCCAGGATTGTCTGATCTGTAGAAATCCCTGAAGACTACAAAACAAAATAAAAGGTCAAAATTTAAAAGAACGCTTTAATATTTAAACTATAAAATTGTCAACAACTGGTATCATCCATTACACCCTATATAAGCCCACTGCTGTACATGGGCCACACCCCCATAGATTGCCGCATGGGAGGGATTTTGCCATAGTTGTCATGCCAGGCAGGCGGGTCGGCAATCGCAGTTTTTTATTATTTTGAGTTGTTATAAGGAAAAAGCTGCTGCCCATTTCCTGTTTCGCCTCTTACGACATCGGGACGATATGGGGTAGTGGATATTCTTACACCTACACTACACGGTTAACAAGCTACAACAAATGGTACACCAACCTTAATTGCAAGAATACTGTAATGTTTTTTTTAATCAAATCAAATGTGCAGATTACGTGTACTGTCGTCCTTTTATAGAAATTTTATTGATACAACAATTTTTCCTCTCAAAATTCACGCACGCTTAACTGCACTTTATTGGCAATATTGGGCGCCGGTAGGACAGTTTGTGGGTGAACCGCGGAACATAATTTTATATCAAATTTTTCGCCGATTACCGTGACATAAACTATGTAATAAAAACAATCAATATTAATTAAAAACTATAATAAACAAATGTAGCAAGTAATAAAACTATTTTTTTTTTGTTTTTTCTTTTTGTTTTATTAGCTATTCCAATTCAATTGTTCTTTTATAAAGCAATATTTTTAATATGAAATATCGTTCCCTTTTCCTCTTAACAATCTGTCAATGGTCCACTGCTGCGCATTGGTTTCTTCTAAATTTATATGCTTTTATTTTTTCAATGAAAATCCTTTTGAAATTACAAACTTTCATAAATCTACACTAAATATTTTATTTCTATAAATTTAAAATTTTATGAAAGTATCGAATATGTATTGTTGAAAATGTTTACTTTTGTGGAAATTGGAACAAGCTTTAGAAAAGTTAATCAAATGAAAATATATCTTAACAAAATTGTTAATGGAACTATATAGAATGCGGTGGATAGAATCCAATAATATATAAAAAAAGAGGTGTTAGAAAGATTAAGGAGTAATGGCTCTAAAAGGCTCTGTGGTTACGGTTGTGGTACAAGTCTTCTTTTAAAAGTAAAAAAGTGAAAATCTTAAGTAACATATACGAGATTGCACATTCTTGGAAAAGCCTATGTAGGTAAAGCTGCGAACTTGACAGAAAGCTATAAAAAACTGTCTGTACTTCAATAAAATGTTGTTCTACAATGCGAACTATTAAAGAAAATATTAAGCAAACTAAATAAAATGCCACAACTAATTTTCATCAAAATACCTTTTTTTATTAACAAAGTGGCATAACAATGTGTTCTATAATACGATGTAATGTTAAGAATAAAGAAATAACAATATATTTCACCAGAGGCAAACATATATCATAAATTTATGTACCCTGGAGGCGAGGAATATTATATTAAATCTTTTGCTCCCGGCTTAAATTCTTAGCGGGTTCAAAGGAGTAGTTTGTGAATTATTTTGATTTTGACGTCTTTTTTGCTTAGATGTTGCCTCGAAGATATTCAAATTCTACTACTAGTATTTAAATTATCTATGTAAACAGATATAATAGTAATGGTAATTTTACATGAGGTAACCTTTTATAATTAATAATAAAATTAGGAGGGTTTGAGTTGAGGATTTTAGAGAAATTTTAGGCCTTCAACAGATGGGATTAATATCATTTCAAACATTTTACCGTTATGACTGAGGGGAAGCAACTTCTAATCAATATGCATTGCTATCAATTAATATTACTCGCCAAGCGCCGCAATTACTGTAAATCCTTCCAAATTGAACAGGATCGTGCAAAAAATTATTTGATATTTAATGATATGATGAACACTATTTTATTTTCAAGATGTGTTTTTATTAATTGAGAAGTAATGAGAAAAATGTGTTAACGTTTTTTAACGTTTTTCTCGTTACTTTAGAATGTTATATTTTTTATAGATAAGGGTGACAAAGGAGCACTCAGTCCACCTCTCGGTGAGTGAATGCTGTGGTCGTTAGAGATCAATAACTATCCTCGATTAAGAATCAAAATGCTGTAATTTGTAGTGACAAATGAAAGTGTACCTGATAGTTGCAGCCTTTGAAAATTCCGACACTGAAAATTCTCAATAAAGGCATAATGACTAAAACCGTGTAGTGGCGTGTAACAATATTCACTATTTCATATCATTCCGTGTGTGCCGAAAGAGGTGACAGAGGAAACCTACACTAGGAGATGGACCTGAATAAAAAAAAAAATTGCGGTTAACATCGCGCTTGCCAAGCGTGGCAACTATGGCAAATATGAGGCAATCTGTAGGGGAGGCCTATGTTTAGCAATGGACTTTTGATAGGCTGTATTGGTAATGGGGGAGGCCTATGTTCAACAGTGGACTTGTGAAGGGCTGTAATGAATGAATGTATGAATGGTAATGCTACCTAATGAGTAAAATATCGAACAGCTACTAAGCTTCATACAATCGCCTAGTACGAGTGTGACACCTCTCACGTACGCACTGTCTGAGGGTAAGCCGGCTTATACCGGCTCAGCCTGAGGGCAAGCTCCGCGAGGATCACAAGCATTTGGATATATTTTGATTTCTTTATGTAGGATAACAACAGCCGTACCTTATTATGACAAAGAAATTTTATGAATAACTTTTTAAATATGTTTTTCTATATTATACTATATTGGCTTTTACCATTTATTACGAGTTTTTCTTTATTTTATTGTAACGCTTCCTACCCAAGCCAACCAATTCATGCTGCAGCGTTGCTCTGCCAGTGATGAAACGATCATAATATCTGTGATTTTCGGTCACTATTACATGAATTGCACATTTTGAAGTTATACGTAAATGTGTTCAATATGTGTTTACGTACCCCTGCCATTGCCACTTAATCGAACTAAGAACAAAATGTAAAATTTTGCACAAATTTTTCTATGTCTTATATTGTAATTAATATTTTAAATCTTTTCGAAAGGAAACTAATGCAAAGAGTTCTTGTAAGTTTTCTTAAAAGTGGCGGCCGAGAAGAACGTTCTTTTATCGCTCTTTTAGTATTTTAGACCGCTCTATTCAGTACAGTGCATTCTTTTACTTACATACTCCCAAGACATTCTTGAGTTAAACTTTTGCAGCTCCCTATTGGTAGAATCCAATTTGAACTTCCTTTGTTAGTACCGGAATTAGTTTTTACTTTAATTATTTATTGTCTTATAGGAAATGAGTCTTTTTGTATAATGGGTAAAAATTTTATGATTAATTAATAAGCATTAGTCCTTCCTTCGGATTTTTATTATATATATTATAGGACCTTTAACTACATTTTTATCGCGAACGAAACAAAAAAAACATACTTTAAATTTATCATAGCATTTTAGAACAGTGTACAAAGTGAACAGTTTACGTGGTAGAGACATGCTGCAGCTGTATTAGTAGTATAGTTGTAGTACGAATGGGTTGGCTCGACCAGGGAAGGACCACTCTCTCACAGAATACCAGCGTAAAATAGTGTTTCGTATGGCGAGTGTAGAGAACAGAAGACCCTTTTTACTGGAAAAGAGGCATTCCATCTTAGTCCTTACGGGTGACAACGCATCTGCATTTTGATTCTTTATTGAAGATAGATGTAGATGTCTATGGGTCACAGCAACCACTTACGATCAGGTGGACTGTGTACTCGTTTGTCACCCTATCCTATAAAAAAAAAAAACAATGTTTCTGTTTCTAAAAAGTCATTATCATTAATCACACCTATTGTGTTTTTACTAGTATAAAAATTCAATGTGAATTTATTAACTTTTTTCACATGTACGAATCAATTTATAAGTAAATATTTACAAGTTTATCTGTGTAGTGACAGCGTATGAATATCAACTACCCCATATCATCCCATGGCTGTCATAAGAGGCGACAGAGGGAGGTAAAAAAGAGATGGGCAGCATCATCAACAATTCAGAACAATAAAAACCGGCCAAGTGCGAGTCGGACTCGCACATGAAGGGTTCCGTACCATCGTAAAACATGTTTCTGGTAGTGGAGCCCCCTTTAATATTTAATTTGTTTTTATTTTTATTATTTGTTGTTATAGCGGCAACAAAAATACACATTCTGTGCAAATTTCAACTGTCTACCTATTACGGTTTATGAGATACAGCCCGCTGACAGACAGACGGATGGACAGCGGAGGTTTAGTAATAGGGTCCCGTTGGTTACCCTTTGGGTACAGAACCCTAAAAAACTGTGGTTGGCAACCCGCCTGCCCAGCGTGGCAACCATGGCAAATATTCTCACTTTGAGGCAATCTATGGGGGAGGCCTAATTTCACCTGGGGACTTTTTATAGGCTATAATGATGATGAATGCTGATTTACAAGTTTGAAAAAATGTCTTCGTATTGCGTTAAGCCATAGGTTTAGAATTACATGTACTCCTATGCTACAACTTGATTATGCAGCGAAGAAATTGGAAACTTGTCTGTGAAATGTCACATTTTCTTTTGATTGCTTTTGCAGGGAAGCAACAAATTGCGTAACTTTTTTTATTTCTTTTACAAGTTGCATTACAATTTCTCAATGGCTATAAAAGTTACATTAGTCAGTAGTATCGTATTTAATTTAGTTGGCTAAATGCTGGAAGCACAGAACACTGGAAAAACATTTTTTTATAGGATAAGGGTGACAAACGTGCACACAGTCTACCTGATTGTAAGTAGTTGCTGTGGCCCATAGACATCTATACATCTATCCTTGCCTACGAATCAAAATGCAGATGCGTTGTCACCCGTAAGGACTAAGATGGAATGCCTCCTTTCCAGTAAAAAGAATCTCCGGTTCTCTACACTTACCATACGAAACATAGCAGTGTTAAGCCGCTATTTTACGCTGGTATTCTGTGAGAGCGTGGTCCTTCCCCGGTCGAGCCGACCCATTCGTGCTGCAACTATACTACTAATATAGCTGCAGCATGGCTCTACCACGTAAAAACCATTTCAATTTCAATCACACTATTGAAAGTCAAACCGACTTATTTGAAATTTAGTTATTTATCGATAAATTTTTTGACATGCTAAGTCTTCTTCTTCTTTATTAGCCAGTAGAAGTCTATTGTTGGACATAGGCCTCTCCCGTTGTACAGAGCTTGTCATAAACGTCGGTCTTCTCGTCTCGTCTCGTTTGGCAGGCGGATAACAGTACGACGACTACAGTACCATACGTCTTGACGTTTGACACTGCTGCCTATCGCCGTATTGAATATTTTACATTCAAAGTAAACGATATCGATATCGCCATCTATCTGAAGTCATAAGGTTTAGGATGAAATGGAGTGACGGATTATCTTCGGCAGACAAGTAGTAGAGATATTCTTTAAATGAAACTTATTTATATTTTTAACTATTCTAAGCTAGTGCTTGACTACTATTCCACCTGATAGTAAGTGGGCATGTTTATCATTTTGGCATTTGTCCGTGAAAGTTAAACATGTTACGTATATTTTTGCAACTATTGTCAATATCATCATTATAGCCCATCACTAGTCCACTGTTGAGCAAACGCATTCACTATTGATTGCCTAGAGAAAGTCTTTAGGCTGGTGATGAGAAACAGCATTATCAGTGTGAAGGTTGTATGATGTCGACATGTGGCAACGACAACCGCAGCAACAGCAGACATATCTGTTATATTCTTGGTGCCATTTATTACATAAGCATAAATTAAATATCTCTTGGAATACGAAAAAATGCTGAATCATTGACAAGGTCACAAGTTTAGTAGATAATCATGAAAGAGGCCTCAATGTTTACTTTGAGCTTTAGAGTGATTCCCTCTAAATTCAAGACTTTCTAATTTAACAATATCAGAATACCATCTGGAGAATTAAAAGTAATTCTCCAGATGACTCAATTATAGCAAAATGAAAACTCACAATTTAGTCGAATACTTGGTTTAGAACCTAATACAATAGACAGTGACATATTCACAAACATTTGGTAAAGTTCCAATTTCAATAAAAGCCTTCATACCTTAGCGCAACATTTGCCTACAAAATGCGTGCAGCATTATTGGGAAAATAAATCCGGTAAGAAGATAGACTGCTCGGATTTTATTCGCTATAAATATCAGATTACGAGATCTGTCTTTTGTTTTTTATATTTTAATAGCCTATAAGGTACAAATTATACCTCAATTGTTAGAAATTGAAAACAAAATTATATTTACGCGAGGAAAAATGATATAATCAATAGAAAAACAGATCTAGAAATCAAGGAATAGTGTCAATCTTAAACTTAAAACTCTAAAGCAAATATTTAAAACAACTATTTATTTACTACTATAGAAGGTTTTTGTCTAGTTTATAATTTTAACTCTTGTGTTACTTGTTATGTTATTGCGTACTTCTTTGCTTACATTACTTTTAATAATTAACTTTTACCCGCGACTTTGTACCCGTAGTAACACACATTAACAAAAAAACCTGCAGATCTATAATAGGGTCTTTGCGCAAGTAGTTTAATTATCGAAAAACTACTTAAAACCTAGTTTTTGTATTGTATTGTGACACCTAAATACATATGCATGCAGTGTTCAAAGACCAACAAAGGCCTTTCCGTAATGAACCGTGATTCCATATTATTTAATAACCGAATTCAAAACACGAGAAGGTTCTATTTTCGACGCGTATGTTTTTTTATGTATGTTAACGAACTTAAAATGATTCCTTTTTTATTAAATAGGTGATTCTATATAATTCTATTCTTCAGGGTGATCTTCAGGGAGAATGGATAAATAGTGGATGAAAATTAATGTAACTATTTAGACATTATAGTTGTTACCATTTTGAGTTGGTTTGTACTTTTTAATTAAAGTTAAATTATTTTATACTAGCGATCCGCCCAGGCTTCGCAAGGTTGATTTCTGGATCTCGATAACGTCACCTCCCGGGTCCAATTATGAATCTAAACCATTCTCTAATAAACTTAATCACACACACACAAAATTTCATCAAAATCGGTCCTGTGGTTTAGGAAGAGTTTAGTCACATACACATGGACAAAAGAATTATATAATATACATATAATATGCATGCATTATACATATAAACGTTGCGTAGTTTAAAAGATTTAAGCTTACAGATGACAGATGACGGGAAACGACTTTGTATGTAGGGAAATGTTATGTGTATGTAACGTTGGCTTTGCGACCCTATTAATAAAAACTATTTTATTATTAATGACATGCTGTTGAACTTGCGTAATAATAAAAAAAATATAAAACTATTGAAATGCCCAAACTAATTTAATGTCCAGAAAAATGAAGCATTCAAATGATGCTTCATTTTAAAAGGGTTATTAAGATTATAAATCACAAGAGGGGTCGAACGGGACATTTCCGACGGCATTACAACCGCGTCACCAGTGACTATGTCGGCCAAGGATGTTACACTACACAGTCCAAACAGACCCAGTAACAGAATTTAACATCGGGTTTTTCCACAATGAATTAGCTTTACGTAAAGTTTCATAAGATTTATTTAATATATCAAAAACCAATCAAGTTTCACCACGTTTATAACGAAGCTAGGGGCGTTCAATTAAAAGTGAGAATGAGTGAGTATTTTACAGGTAACTTTTATTAAAAATTTCATTGTATTTTTCGACGTAGTCGTCACGTTTTAGTGGAATACACTTTTGATTTTTTTTTCCTTAAAATTCCCTTCCTTAAGAACTCATCCTAAGCATCTCAAAATGTACTACATCAGTTACTGCTTCAGTATCTTCAAATCTCCGTCCTCTCAATTACTCCTTCAATTTCTGAAAAAGTTAAAATACCCCTATAACTTTTTCTAAAGTTAAAATAGGGAACGCTCAAGTATTTCAAAGCCATCATCTCGAATTGCAGCTATTGCAAGGTCTTTGTTAGTCGGGGTGTTATAGCCACTTAGTAAAACAAAACAACCTTTACGAGTTTACCCCGCCGTTTCGCGCGTACAGCTTGAAATTAATCATCATATAGTATCAATACGCATTTTTTTTAATTCTATTTATAAAGTGCCCGTAAAAGTAGTAATATTATGGGAATAATGCTAGATTATTCTATATCTAGAATTAATCTATATAATCTAGCATTATTCCCATAATATTACCGGCGGAAGGACGCGCCTTGAATTTCTTAGGAGTTGGAGACGATAGTTATTTCCCAGTCATTAATTTTCGGGTTCGTAATGGTGAAGCTACGTTTGGTTGTTATAAATCGAGCCATAAACAAACAGAATAGTGTTGCAACAGTTCTAAAAAGCGGGAATATTCTGTCTGACGCACCGGCGGTGTGAACATTTACACGAACCATTTCGGAGGTTCGGAAATGAAAATAGCGATGCTCCGGCAGTGCATATATTTACACGAATCATTTCGAGCCACATTCCAACACCCCATAACTCAAAAGCTTTTAGACCAATACACATGTAATATTGCATACCTAATTTTGTGAATTACCTGCAATCCCAAATTTTATGAATAAACTTATTATAGTTCTTTAGGTATTAAAGTCTGAAAAGTACCATTTTTATCACTCACTGACTTACTCATCAAAAACCTAAGCCACTTTTAGGTTACTTAAAAACTCAAAATTGGGCTAAATTTTTTTAACCAAATTTTGCCAAAACAAAGAAAACATCTGAAAACGACGCACTATCGATATTCGATATTGAGAGATGATGACAAAGTCATTGGTGCGGTTAGTTTTGAGTTCAGTACTTGAATGAACTTTGTCGACATTTAAATCTTATAACTTTAATTAAAAATAGAAAACAGAAGTAGATTAATAAAAGGAAAAACTCTTTTCCAAAATGAATGATGTCCCAAATAATCAAAAACATAAATGTGAAAAGGAGCCTGTACGGTACAAACGACGCTTATGGTTGACGGATTCGCTGAACGGGCGCCAAGCTCCATAGCAGTTGCCTGTTGGAATGCACGTTCTTGGAACACGTAACAACTTTCTTGGAACTACTATATGGCTTCCCTACGCTTCGCATACTACGTCTTTAAGGCTCATAACTTCATGAAAATAGATTTGAAAGTTCAAATTGTTAGATCAAAACCTTGCTAGTTTTTAAAGTAAAAAAAAACAATAAACTCTATTAATTTACTTTTGGGTAAATTGGTTGTAAACTATATCTCTACGCTAAAAGTTAAACTAAACATTGATATGTTAAACTGAAATATCACCGGATTTCACAGTGCGGTAACTTTATAATGAATACATGAAAATTGTTTAGGATAGTTTGTAAAACCAAAAATGTAATTCAAATTTTTCTCGTAATTTCTTTTGTTGTCTTGGTACTTATCTTTATAATAGGACAACATATATATTATAATATATATGTTATGTAGAAAATAAAACCCCTTGCGAACTGCTGGGCCTAAGCCATGTTGATAAACATCACATGTCTCCGAAATCGTAGACATAGAGGTCTTTTATGTTTTTCTTCACCGCCAGACACATAGTAATCGGCATTTAAACAGCTTGAAACTAAAATCGGTAAACAATTATGCAACTATTTTTTAAACAGAATTTTTTCTTATATTGAGGAACACTACACATTTAATGAAACTAGTTTTTACGGAGTTTATCTTATTTACTTATTAACTTATTTTATATTCCCGACTTATTATTTCGAGTACTTTAAAGCATCCATGGTTGCCGGCAGCAGCAACAGAGAAGTCCCCTCATTACCATGGGTGCTGTAAAATACTCGAAACGTCAGGAATATACAATAACTAAACGCGATTCTAAATCCGTGAAAACTAGTATCATTTAATATTGTTTACTTACCAGTTTCAGTGCGATCAAACTCCATTGTTTGCATTTTACGAAATTTAAGGCGATCCTCCAGCTTTTGAGCTACCGCGGCTCTAGGCGCCTTAACCTTACTTAAGTTTAAATAATTTGTTTAACTCAGAACTCATTTATTTCCAAGTTAATTCAGATTTGGTGATCATTCATGAGACAACATAATTTCGGAAAACTCTTTAAACTTAAAACATTAATCATCGAACTCACTGACATTGCGTAGATCTTTGATGCTATCTCAAAGTTAATGGTCCATGAGAGACATTCCAGTGACAAGAACATTTTATTATAATTTCAATAAGGTATAGTCTTCAAGAATATTCCTTTGCCACAGTTTTCTTCATTACTACAATTTCTTTCTTCTTTGGTGGAATGAATTCTTTTGTTGGACCTTTAGTTTTTCAAGATTGCGCAAGCTGGCATTTCTCGTTAGGGATACGAATACTCACGCCACTGGTCAGACCGGACTTGCACTTTATATATAGACACTAATTTTTTTTGCAGCTGCTTTGAGCATAGATTCAATGAATCGCCCAAAGTTAAGATAGTTGAGAAATCGGTTGAGATTAAAAACTAAACAAACAACTGAACCTAACAACTGAAAGCGTTCGGTATACCTACTCCAAAGCTACATTCCAGTAAGTAGGAGCCTGAGTAAACGGACTCCTTTTTGCGGTAAAGAGACGAGCTTGTGTTTTAAAGGTGTTGAATCTCACAAGATTGGCATAGCTTCTTTCGGACACAGCTTGCAGGAAGGGATCCACACGCTCAACTATACCTTTACTTATTATTATTACAGAAGTCTCCCATCTTTGACGCTGCTTCTATATGTAGGTCTGGTTATGGCTATGGTAGTTAAGAGTTAACCGCAAATAAGTGCTGATTTGTCACGTGCTCGGCGTTGAAGGAAAACTTCTCGAGAAAACCTTTTTGTGTGAGGAATAAAATTTTCGATTACTAGTGAAGTCCGCCAACACGTACTGGAGCAACGAAGGGGACTAATTATTCCATAAATAAGAGCCTCAGAAAGGCACAAGCCTCTCAGAAATAAGAGGCTTGCACCCAACTGCCGTTTATCAAAGGCTATGCTGTCTTTTGGCATTTCCCATTCTACAACATAATTGAATGTTATTTTTTTAAATATTTAAATTGACCTATACCTATTCTGCTCATATACGCTTTTTGAAAGTTTGCTCGTTTTTGGATCTGTATAAAGTTTTGAAAGACGTTTCGCCAAATAAAATGATTTGAATAAATACTCGTATTTAACTTAATGTAAAATTAACGCATTTTTTAAAAGATGCCAAAACAAACATTCGGTGTAGAAACTAATTTCTGAAGCTCCATTTTTATATATATGTTAGCCAGACAACTATTTTAAAACGTTATACAAGAAGGCAGACCGATGCAAGGGGTCAATCATCCCCGGTAGCGAAGCCTCCATAGAAGCCGAGAAGCCGGGCTTGCCCTATCAAACTGCTCAATCAATAATATCAACTAATAAAATAACTCGTAAACTGTTTCAAACTATTTCAAATTTCCCGCGCGGTTCTCTGTCGCTGTCGCTGACCTGGTCGTATACTGGCCATAGATGACTGTATATACACAGGCCTTATAACGTCAACACGCGGCAAAACTGCGCGATTAGGTTGTCATAAAAATTAGTAGTCTCTCTCGCACGCGTGGGCATTTACCGGGCTTTCGAGAAGACGATCGCTCCCTTTCCAACCTGTGGTAAAATGTTCTATAATGAAATATAACTACGATTGTTTATATAGCAATTTGTACGTAGCAAAAAGCCAGGCTTTTAGTGTGAAGTTAGTCATTAGTAAAGCGCGGGCGATACCTTTGCAAGTTCACTTCACATTTCAATGTTTACTCTTTACTCTGTGTGTTTACTTGAGCGAATAAATATTGGGAGTTGAAAATTTATGCTTTTTTTATAGATTTTTAGTGAAAATGGAGGATAATAGTGTTCTGCTGCTAAAAACAACAAAACCATATCCTGGGCTTGCCCTAGTTTGGAGCCCTAGCTTCGCCACTGATCATCCCCTAGACCCAATTTTAATGCCTCTGTGGGTATGAGCGCTAGGGCATTATCAGCGCGCATAATCGTGAGTGAGACATGTATTAGTATTGTATTAACCTCTCTCTCTCTCTCTCTCTCTCTCTCTCTCTCTCTCTCTGACAGTTTACTCATATCAATTAATTATTAACAATTTTAAAAAATCAGCGAAATAATTAAAGATCAACTTGAATGTTATTTTTAATCCAATTTTAGGCTAACATATATAAAAATGGAGCGTCAGAATGTAAGTGAAATTGAGTAATTTTTTTGAGAGCTTTAAAGCGTCTACAAAGCGATACTGCCGACGGAAAGTGTCTGGGAGTATTGATGACTGATTTTTAACGATATTACCTAACATATACGTAAAAATGAGCTGGGAGAATTTACGTGAGGTGAGTAATGTTTTTACGTACCTTGAATACCTGATACCTGGAAAATGGCCTTCTGGCCAAGCTAGCAGGTAGGCATGCGATCATAGTACATACTAACACTACTCAATCTTACACATTTCGTTCGTCCAAAAATAAGTGACGTCTGGTGGCCCTGGGATCTTGGTATAACAACGTTACTGATAGAATAATTACAGTTGTATGAATAAAATAGATCAATTGTTTTGACTTTTACATTCAGTCAAGTAATAATTTTATTTGAAGGATAAATTCTGACGAAAAAACATCAGTCCATCAAATGGTGGTTTCAACTAATCTATCGTAAATCATATGAAGCTTCAATTGCTTGTATTGAAAACTGTTAAAATAGAATATTTATTAAATATACCTACATTATAAATAATTACATGGGCGTTTCTCTGTAAACTGGGCATTTCGTTGTCTCAGGCCAATATTATATAAAAAAGTACAGATTGTTACATACTTAGTAGATAACTTTAAAAGATAATAACCTAATCTACCTCTGCTCAGCGTAAGATATCCATTAAAATATACTTTATTGTATCAAAATCGTTTTTAAAGTCCTCAAAAAACAGTCCCCTGGCGTGTCACCAACGCGGTATAGTCACTTCAGATTAAATTAATAAAGACAATAACTTTAGGAATTAATCAAATTGTTTGATTATTCAAACAATATTATATCAATGTTAATGAGATCTGCTTATTTTTTATAAATATTATTTTATAATACTAAAAAAGTAAACTAAAGTTTGTCTCCGCATTTTGTGAACAGTTCCTCTCTCTATATTTTAAATTACGTGATACGTAATCTAAAGGTTAAACAATTGCATTGCTGCTTGTAACAAAACAAAACGCAAATGATCTGAAGTTTGCACGGTTGTCGTTATTAGCGCCCTAACAAAATTTTATTCAGTGCTGCACGAGCATCCTCCGTGGAACTTACGTTGTAACCTGACAGCCAACAGTCCTCTGGCAAGGATTATTATTATTTATTTTCAACGTACTATATTTAAATCTTTGAAACGTTGTATTGTTATAATAGATAAATGTTCCCTATGTACAGTAAAATGACATGACTCATTTACATTTTGTGCTAATTTTCAATTAAATCAAATTAAGCAGTCCCCTAGTAACAGTCCAATTTTTAATGCTTTGCTACCTCAAATTAAAACCTACATTTCTTGAGCGATCGATGGAATATAGAAACAGAACCATTATGGCGACAAAAATACTAAAACGACTTCCACATATACAAAAGTTTACCTGGAACTATACGAAGAGTGGCCATTGTAAAGGCACACCGAACGGCGTTGGAGCTACTGCGAATGCCGTGGTTGCTGCTGGAGGCGATGTTGGAAATCTAGTAAAGTTTGTAGAAACCATCGAACAGATACGTCCTGCCATTAGTTTAAGCATTATACAAGATGATGCGATTAAAGAAATTAGTGCTCAAATCGAACAAGAAGTAACCAAGGTGAAAAATTTCATTGGTACCCTCAAAGTGCATCAAGTCACTGGAAAATTTTATAATCTTTTGGGTATAAAATCAAATTCTATTGAGATAGTGATTAAACATCTAAGCTGCTTTTTTGTGATTGTTGTCTACACTTTAATATCGGTAAAATAATTTATGAAGATAAGCCAAAACTTATTGTGGAAGATGTATTCACTGATTCAGAATCTGAGAATTTGAGTATTAGTAGAATATTATAAAAAGACCTGTTGATTTTTTTTTGTTTCTTTATTGTTTAATTATTTAATTCCTAAAAGCCTAAATTTTATGAAATAAAAACGAATTAATTTTGGTACTAAAATGGTATTTTTCATTTAAATAAACAGTCCCCTGTATCGATTTATCAGAAAATACTCAATATTTTCTAAAGTTATGGAAATATTATTGGTTCATCTGACGTTTATTATTTAATAGGTGGATATATATAATAATTATATGTATATAATTATTAAAAGTAATTTACACCTTTACTTTTTCATTTTTTATAGAATAAACGTGCCAAACGAACATAGTCCATTTGATGGTAGGTGGATGTTGTTGCCCATAGACTTGGTGTTCCTCGTTTTCAGTAAAAGAGTCTCCGGTTCTCTACACTCACCATACGAAACACAACAGCATTCCCAGGTGGAGCCGACCCATTCGTGCTGCAGCCTTGCAGCACGTGAAATTGTTTACGATAAATAGTAGCTAGTTTTGACATAGTATTTATTCCATAAAACATTATATATTATGTTCTTTGTCACATTTACCTATTTTATAATTCACCGTTCTTTTACATTTAATAAAATCGTTAAGAAACGCTTGTATTGAAATGTAGACATTTTTAGATTTGCATTTTATTCTTTGAGCGTCCGTATTGGATAACGATAAAAATTTACACTCTAGAAATGTATACTCAAAGTAATTTATTGCGTGGACTTTGTAGCTTTATCTTTGAGGCAATGGGCTTATTAGTATTCTCTCTGCAAATCAAAATGTCTAATTCAATTTCGTCTAACGACAGAAACTTATTGAGAAATGTATGCATACTCTTTTGTCATTTTGATATTTTTTTTTGGTAGATGCTCTGAAAAATAATATTTAGTTATTATTTTGAGTGGAAGTGTGAATACAGTCCGCTCAAACTGTGACTTGTTCTTAATTTATATATGTGTGATATTATGTTAAAACAAAAAATAAACTGACTGTAGTTCTTTTTCTTTTTTTTATAAAACGTTGCCACGTTGAGAAAATTCTAGGGTACCTATAAACTAGAATTTTCTCCTTTATCGTGGGGGCACTAATACATAAATTTCACAACGTCAAACATCCAGACCCGGAACAATTATTTGTAGGCCAATACATGCTTCGTGTGGGATTCGAACCCGCGCCTACGAAGCCGTCAAATAGTTATAATATGTTCGCAGACAAAATCTTCCTGGCGGTAACATCAAGTAACATTTACATTTGAAAATAATTATTCAAAAATTATAGTACAACATCAAAACAGTTTAAGATGTACAAAATATGTAAGTAACTTTTATTTTCTAGTCTCGGTGTATGAGAATCGACTACCCCGTACCATCCCTTGGGTGTCGTTAGAGGCGACAGAGGAACACTGGAACAGGAGATGGACCGCAGCATCTTCCTGATAACAGTTCTAAAGAATATAAAACTGCGGCGGTTTGGGTATTTTACATGGGCGTAAACGAAATGGTTACACCGCCATCTATCGGAAGCCATAATTTTTTTACATTTCCCGCAATCGCTTCCTACAACATCCAACGGATGAAAGAGGCAGATTATAATTTAATTAATAAATATTTCTAACTAAATAATAGTAATATATTTAAATTAAATTTTTAAATTTGAAATTAAAAGCCCTCTGTTTTATATCATTCATAACCTTCACTTTACACTACTAGACGTAGTATGTATAAATATGGGTAAAGTAGGTACATAAAATTCGTAGTTGGTTCCCTTTGTTATATAAACGGGTAAAGGCTTTGTACCTACTGGGGGACTTATTGCTGGCAGGAATAATAGAAGTGTTTCATATCTAATGAACCGACGCCCGCCTTGTTCGCTTATTCTGTATTAATCAACGGAAACCAACAATACATTCAAACAAATCAATACGCGTTGTATTGATCGTTTCTTACGTACTCAGGTAAAATGCGCCATGAATGATGTGAATATTGTTGACTTAAATTCTACTTTTTTTTTTGTTGAAGAATAAGTTACCCTTACTGTTACACTAGGATTTTCTCCTTGTATCGTGGAGGCAGTTTACATACATAAATTTCACAAGGACAAACATCCAGACCCGGAAGAATTATTTGTAGGCTATATAAATACTTGTTCCGTTCGGGATTCGAACCCGCGGCCCTCAGCGCCGTAACTCATTGCTAGTCACTGCGCCACTGCGCCGTCATATACTACAGAAATACACCGTTACTTGAATAAATGTAGATCAGCAACTTAAGTTCGATTCAGGCACCTCCTGAATTAGTTGCGCGAATCGCATTTATAAGCGTTGATGGCGAGACCTGTGCATGTCCGAGGTGAGAAATTAAATAATATATCGAATATAAGAATTCCGCCAGCATGCATGAGGTCAGCGCGGCGAGCTCTCCTCCAAAACATTATCAGAAATGGGGGAGGGCTTGCGCCCAGCACTGGGAAATATTTAATGTTATTGTGTAATAGACTTTTAGTTTACATTTTACATTATTGTAGGGCATTCAAGAATTAAATCCCGTATCTTTGCTGATGTTGCATATTGTTGTGTTTTGACGTTTGAACCACGTTATTGTTGGAGTAGATCGATGATGGAATTACCCTAAAAATCGAAGACTTCTTAGAATTCAGCAGACACGCCTTAGCCTTACACGCTACGACGTACCGAAGGCGGGGCCTCATAAATCAATGTTACCAGCGGCATATTCCTGGGGACCGCCTAACTAGTTCGAAGCACGCAACCGATGTTTTTCAAGCCGTTCCCTCATCAGCATTTCTATACGGCAAGCTATAATAGCCTATTCGTAGTGAAATATCATCTGTAATGATTCTAACGGCTTTATGAAATAAAACATACGGTTTTATTGTTTCGTAGCACGACATGGTTTAATTTCAAGTACGGACGATCGAATTAGCGTGATGTTAGTATGCTGTATTTTAAAGAAACTTTCTTATATGAATTGTATATTAAGTGGGAGTGGGACTTATCAGACTCGTAGGAACGCATTTTGCGATACTAAGCATACTGATTACTTCAAATCTTTTTACGAGTAGTTAAAGTGGTGGATGAGGATACCGTTATGTTTGATATTTGTTATAGCTTGTAAATGACTTATTTTCCGTGTGGTGGCGGCGTATTAGAATTAATCATCCTATAACGTACCACGGGTGTTGTGAAAGGCGACGTGGCAAACACCAGAAAGATTTTACGACCTTCGATACATGGCGGTAAAATCAGCCCGTTTACGCTGTACTTAAAATGATAGCCATCCCACATTGGTAACAGGATCAAAGTTAATTAAAGTAAAATTAAGTCAATCCGGAGAGAACCATATCCAGAAGTAGACGATATAACAACATAGTAGTAGTAAACGTGTTCTACTGAACACGAGTTTTTTGAGCAAATAAAGTATATTGAAGTACTTTTTAAAGGTATAGTTATAAACAAAATAAGTATAGGTAAATAAAGGTAAAAAAGTATCCACTACCCCATATCGTCCCGTGGGTGTCGTAAGAGGCGAAAGAGAGAAACAAACCAGGAGATGTGCAGCAGCGTCTTCCTAATATCAACAAAAAATAAAAACAAACTGCGGTTGCCAGTCCTTCTGCCAAGCGTGGCAACTTTGGCAAATATAAACTTTTTAAAAGCAAAGTATAGAATGTGGAAAATAAAGTATTAATTATTCGACCTCTAACCGATTTCCGAACATTGAAGTATAATGCACTACATAGGGTAGTAGGTACATAATAGCTCAATGCTTCCGAACGTGATATTATTTTATTCTTTTTAATTTTTAAAGTGGTTTATATTTAGTTAAAAGTTTAATTTTTAGTAATTGACACTACGGCAGAATGTGTCACGCATTTAAATATATACAGAAAGCGTCCCGCCTGTTATCCAAAGGGGTAGGCAGAGACTACTGACATCCATTTGGCACAATCCTATCACACCTATCCCACCTATCTCACTTCTTTCACATCCCTTTATCTCAATATATCGTTAATTTGGTCAATACACTTTTGTCTAATGTACTCCTGTATTATAAATTTGTTTTGTCACTCTTTTCCCATTAACATTTTCTATGTCGCCATGTCACCGCAGAATTCTTTCCTTCATCAGCTACAATTATCTCCTATCCCACAATTTCTCGCCCTATCATTCAGTCAGCCCTAATATAATTCTTAATATCCCATTTCTATATCATTAATTGTACTCTCATGCTTCTTCTGCCACACTCAACTTTCACAATTACATTAACATAAAGGTAGTGTATGTGAATTGCTATACGTGTTTTTGACACATTCTGGCTTCCCACAATGTAGTGAAAACCCTATTTACTATGTGTCCTGCATTAACTCTTCGTGCTATATCCGTCATGTCTACAAAGCCCGTGAAACACGCATGACACGCATTTAATAATATATTTTTTCACTATCTAAATAAAAGGGTAGGTACGTTAAAAATGCCGCTAACTATCGTCAAATTAGAAAAAGAGTTTTTTCATAAAATATCGGCCTTAACGTACGTTAAAAATAACAATTACGATAACCTGTGCTTCATTCACTGCATAAAGTTAAAGTTACAGCTTATATATGTGTCACTGCTGGGCACAGGCCTCCTCTCATTTTTGAGAGAGTTTTAGTGCAAGGATATATCCGCCGCGCTGTCCCAAATGCGTGTTGGTGAACTTCATCTGTCTTCGAAATATTTTTTTCTTATTTCTCAGACATGCCGGTTTCCTCACGATGTTTTTCTTTACCGCCGAGCACGTGATAAATCAGCACTTAAAATTGCAATTAACATTTTCATTGGTGCCTGCGGGGATCGAACCCGGGTAGCTCGCGTACTGTGAAATTTACAGCGAGCGCTTAGCCCCTGAGCTACCACGGTTAATGTCATTTTATTCTTAAACTATTTTATGCAATGATACAACGCTTTGTATTTAACGAACATTAAAGATCTCACGTAATCGTTATTATTTGAGTTACGCATGTTACGTTAACGAACCGTTTGAAGCAACCCGCCTTTAGAATCATTCGAATGTTATTGAATGAATTCGATATATTTTCAACTAGTAAGGGTAACAAACGAGCACAAAGTCGATCTGACGGTAGTCGTATGCAGTAACCCATATGCACCTACATCTGTCCTCTCTAAAGACAAAGATGAAATTCCTCGTTACCAGGTTATCCAATTTTCTTCACTAACTATACGAACTACAGGAGCTATTACCCATATAAGTAAGTAATAATACTGGTGCAACGTGGCTATTCCACGTTAATACAGTGAAATTAAAATTTCATGTATCTATCAGCTGATATAACTAGACGAAAGATTATAAAATAGGGTAATTTTTTTAGAATTTAAATCTTTATTATATGTGAATACAAATTATTGAACAAAACCTTCAAACTCTTAGTACACTCGGTTCGTATTTAAAGCTTACGTTGAAAATTTTCCAACAATAAACACAGTACTAAAAAGTGTCCATAGGGCTTAAAAAATAAAGTATCCGCTTTCGCTCCATTTGCAAAGCGAAATAACATAAAGAGCGAGGCCAAAATAATAGCCATAATACAGAAATAAAACGACCAAGTGCGAGACGGGCCTCGCTCTATTAGGGTTACGTGCGTATTAATACCGATTTACTTAATAGTACAAACTATAGTAGTAAATGTTTATTTAATTATTTATGTGTTAATTTAAGTATTTATAAGTGCCATATATTGTTATTAAGGAGTGTGAAACGATAAACTGTTGCGTTGCCTACAAACTGGCTTACAGTTTGGCAAAATTTTAAATGTAAATAGTGTACACTTTTTATAAGAATAAATTTAAAAAAAATTTTTTTATAGAAAAAGGGTGACAAACGAGCGAACAGTCCCCTTGATGGTAAGTGGATGCTGTGGCCCATAGACATTTACATTTATCCTCGATTAAGAATCAAAATGCAGATGCCTTGTCACATCTAAGGACTAAGATGCAATGCCTCGTTTCCAGTAAAAGGGTCTCCGGTTCTCTACACTTACCATACGAAACACAGCAGCCTTAAGCTGGTAGTTTACGCTGCTGTTCTGTATGAGCCAACCCATTTTGCTACAACTAATATATCTGCAACTTGGCTCTACCATTTATAAATGTGATATATTATGATACATTATATATAGGAATTTCAAATTCTTAACTATTTTAGTTATTGAGGTAATCCTGTAACAAAAACAATGACCCCAGATGAAAAAGAATTCAGCAAAATTATCAGCTCGTTTTTCATGCATGGAAATGAAAAACATTATTAAATTCTATTGCAATATATTCTGTTTTGGCTCATCATTCTACAACAAATATCCAAAAGGACATTGCCCAAAATGGCCTATGAATCAACACGAATGAAACCTATGCACTAATTATTACTCCTTTTTATGCCTTACATATCAATTATTGCAATAGAGCGGATACTTCAGTATCTCGTAAACAATTTAGAAAGCGGTATCGCATTTTTTTTTCACTTTCGGCGCCATATTTGAATGAAAACAACAATAAAATACTTTAATGATTTCTTATATTTACGCGAATATTTCTCATGGAATAATAATAATTTTACGGTTTTTATCGCTGTGACCATGGGTTGCTGTAAAGTGCCCGAAATGTCGGAAATTAAAAAAGTTAAAATTTAACGCGAAATTAAAAAAATAGTTTTATTCCAAATAATATACTTTGTTACAGGGTTACATTATTAGGCGGTAGGATGCCCTAGGGTAGGTAATACTTATTTCCGCTGCCAAATAGCAATGCTTGCACTGCTGTGTTCCGGTACTGACGGTACCAGCTGCGCGGTATTCCATTTTAGTAGCTACTTACCATAAGGTGGCATGTTGGTTCGTTTGTTAATTCAGTTTATTAAAAAAAAAACTAATTTGTTAAATATTATTATTATATTATTTTGTTACAATAACTTATAAGATTATTAATTGTTCATATTTGATGTAGTACTGTAAAAATAAGACGCTATCTTACATCCAAGTAAGTAAGCAGAAGTTACAATTTATTCTTTTATTTGTAGGCAATTCAGTTCGTTATGTTTATTTTTGTAAATTTATTTTTATTTAATATTTTTTACTATAACAAGGTAGTGTCATCTCTTAAACTTATAACACAGAACAATAATATTATAATAAATAATGAATAACAGTTTTTATACAGTCTGGAATTGTGATTGGCTATTGGTGAAATTGTGACCTAAGAACCATTTTATCAAGTTTGTCCGTCACTCTTATTTAATTTCAAGAATAGTCATCATTTCTAGAATACAGAAAGTGTTGACTGGTAGAGAATACCATAAGGCATTAAGTCCGCTCGAATACAGAAAGTGTTGACTGGTAGAGAATACCATAAGGCATTAAGTTCGCTCTTTATATCTCTTATTATAAGGTGTATAACAAAGATTAAATAAAGAAGTAAATAAATAAAAGTGATAATTTGGAGCTGTTGGTTACTAGGCGAACAATATGTGACCGCAAAGCAACGTCGTTTCAGGTCTTTAACTCGTTCCGTCTACGAGCTAGAAATCCGTGACATACGAATTGACAGACGGACAGACAGACAGCTAGACCGCAGAGTAACATCATCCTGCAGTTACTTAGCCCTATTAATATAGGGCTCCGTTTTACCCTTCGCGTGTGAAACCCTAAGACGAAATGTGTATTTAATGAGGTTTTATTTTCTTTTGATCTTCACAAAGGCTTTTGTTTGATACGATTTTTTCGCTGAATGAACCCTTCAAATACTGCGACATATTATTAAAGGTCTTGTGCTTTTCTGCTTTGGAAATTTTGAAAGTTAATTCTTTTCCATTTTTAACGTCGTTAAAGATTTTGAGAAAGGAATATGCTATTACTGATTATATACGTTTAAATAAATAAGATTTTACATACTACACCAGGGGTGTAGGTGGTAACACTCCCTTTCTTCCTAGGCATCCGTCTGGGTAGGTACCACACCCTTACCAGCTTATGCCACCAAGCAGTAGTGCGTGCACTGCTGTTTGGATCTGAAGGATATATCTGTATTTTATTATGTTACCGACACATTGCTTGTAACTATTTAAAAGTCGTTATACAAAAACGACGGCCCAAAAAACCCGCTACGGCGCCGCACTATGGGACAAAACAGTGCGTTCCATCTCAAAAATCTATTACTTTTTTGTTTCTTGACATTTTGAATTGAAATTTTGTATCCGTATTCCTGATTACTTATTCTATTAGATAATTAAAACACCGTCATATTGTTAAAATTATATTTATTTAGTAAAAAAATGACAAAAATAATATTTTGAATTTTGTTTTACAAAAATTTAATTAAAAAAAATATATTGAAAAAGTTGTCACAGGAATGCTCTTACCCATAATGATTATAATTAGCACATCAGATAAAAAGTATGCAACACCGTTTTTATTATATGTGTGGTTAAAATGATCAACGCAAAAAAAATTTCAAGTGAAAATATTTTTCCAAATATTAAATACTTAATTTATGTATGCTATTTTGTGCTTACTTGTTAAATAATGAGTATTTGATTGTAAACAAACAATAACAAGTATTTTGTTGTATCCACAAATGTCATAAATAAGTGCAAATAACGAGAATCGTCAATTTATTTTTTGCCTCGGTCGACATTTTTGCTTCTTAGATTTTTTTATTTCCTTGTATTACTAAATAGTTAACGAATCTAAAAATGTCGTTAACTCGACATCGGCAGTTATCGGCAACAAGGAAACCTCTACTTGAAAATCAAAAATCGGAAAATTTTCTTATGACATTTAAAAATTAAATTAAAAACATAACGTACTTATAAACTAGAGATCCTGAGAAAAAAATGAAAAAAAATATATTTATAATATTTCTTTGAAGAACTTGAAAATATCCTTAGTTGAACTTCCATAGTGAGTAATCTAATTAATATGAAAGTATCGAAATGCAAAGTTTGCTTGTAATTTTATATACCTAAACCTGATTTTTTTTTCATTATTATATCAGATAGCTTTATCTTCTCAGAATATAAAACAATCAAAATGGTTTCAGTAACCCGACTTTTGCCCGAACCATTTTTGAGATGGAATGCACCGTTTAGTCCCATAGTGCGCAGGCGCCACAGGCTCGAATCTCGCACGGAACAGGCGTTTGAAATTGACTTAAATATTATATATTATTGTTTACATTGTTTTCTTATTGACGGCTCCGTGGCGCAGTAGCTTAACGTTTAGTCTCTGTGCGCGCGTTAGGGGCTGCGGGTTCAAATCCCGCACGGAAAAGTTTTTGTATAGTCTACGAATAATTGTGTCGGATCTGGATGTTTGTCCATGTGCAAAACGCAAATGTCCCCCCTATGAGACAATCTATGGGGGAGGCCTATTTTCAGCAGTGGACTTTAAAAGGCTGTAACAGTAACCGCCACAACCGAATCTACAGCGAAAGCGAATTCACGACGAGAATATTTGGCGCAACGTTACCAAATCGCTCTTCGTTAGCGAATAGTAAAAATAAGGAATAATTGCTAATTCTCTTACAGATATTTTTTTTAAATGGCCGCCGTAATAATTATTTTAATGTAATAATTTTTACAGCAACAACACTAAGCTTCTTCTGACTCGTCCTTCTGAACAAAATGAGCTACAACCGTTAGAATGGGCATCATAGTTTCATAGTCGTGCACATATTGAACGGGGATGATATGATCTCGAAACGCATTGTAAACGGGTATACGTCGTCTATACGTTCTAGTGGGCGAAGTAGTGACTCCTGTGTTTCTTTCGTGCTTGATATGTTCATATTATGATTCGTTCTAGTGGATCAAGACCTTTAATTTAAAACATACTAGGCCTTATTTATGAAAATTTACTTGAATGACAATAGAAAGAGACAACTATAGAGATAATTAATATCAAAGTTAAGTAAGCGATAATAAACGATTGTAAGTAAAGCTGGCTATGTTTATCATTTTTCCTTTAAAATACTATATTAAATATGTAAAAAGTTGCCAACCCTACATGTCATCTATGATCTACGACTACGACGACATGTAGGGTTGACTTCTGATGTCAATATATCGTAAGTAGGTTTTTGATGGTATAACCCTTCTTGCGTAACTAACTATACATCACGTAATATTATTATTCTATGATTGTATACAAGCAATCGCCAACAATTTTTGTATAAGATTTACTTGAATAAAAATAAAGCTTGTTAAAACTTATAACAGGAGTAGAAAATTTTGATGAATATTTTCAAAAATAGACTGCCTTTTGTAGAAAGTTATAATAAAACGATACAACTCTACACCGCGTCACGAACAAAACTTTTAATTGAAGTTGTTATTTATTCATAATAAAACATCACCTGAAAATTCTAGCTGCTCATAAACAACCTGAACCAAACCAATCCTGCAGTGTTATATTGAGATATATATACGATGTTACGGATACAGCGTTGAAATGTTTTAATACTGTACCCTTGACTGTATCGCAATAGATCTTTTTCTTCAATATTTAATTATAAAAACATTTTTTTATTTTGTTTTATATTTTTTATTATGTTGGTTATAATTTTATTCTAATAAACTATACCGCTGAAATTTCTATCGGCAATTTAGTATCAATAATGTGTTTTGTATTTTTATTTTTCCGCTATCCTTTTTCTGTAACAGCTTTCCTTATAAGCTCTAAGCTTGACTGGCAGAGAATGCTTTTAGCATTAGGTCTGCCTATTGTTCCTATACATTGTGTAAGGTTCAGTAAAGAATAAATAATAAAAATAATTTTTCATGGATAATACACATACATCATAACAGTATAATATTTATATTTACTGTATCTATATCTCATATTTTACATAGTAAATTTCGACTGCGTCGTTGAGCTAGTGAATCCCGGGTTGGACCAAATTCATCTAATGGATTTTTCTGTCACGAAATTCTCAGTAGAAGCCCGAAGTCAGAAAGTTGGCGGTGTTTCACCCCCGTGCCTCGGAAAGTACGTAAAGCCGTGGCTCCTGCACCTGATCTCTCTCCGGTCGTGTCGGATAACAGTCTCATCGGACTATGAGACTGAGGAATACACAGTGCACTTGTGTTTGCGCATACACTCCAGCACTATAATCCTGTCCTGCGCAGATGGACTGGAGGTCATTAACTATATCTATATGGATTTATTAAAAGGAAAAAACATCATAATTTTGTACTTTTGGTTTAAATATCCATACTATAAAAATGAATCTAGATTTTCGAAGCAGTGATACATAATAAAAGCATCGTTTAAATTTGGAGGGTAACCATAGGTCCTCAATAATCACGATCAAAGCGATTAATTATTTATTTGTAGGCTTATAATTAAAGGCAAACATCTATTTTTTTACACTTTTATTATATGGCGTTTATTTTAATAAAGATATATAATCTTTAGCGATCATACATGTTTTTGAGGTTTATATACGCATCTTGGGTCCGATCCCACCGGCCAAAATTCAATTTTCAATTAATTATATTTGCTGTTGATCATTCAATAAGCCCTAGGCATTATAATGGACTGCTTAACAATGTAGACATCTGGGAACATGTCTCCCCTCTTTTCTAAGAGAGTTACGGCAATTTCTTTCAAAATAATCTACAGTAAAAGTGGTCCTTTGCGTATTGGCGGGAATGTGAACTCGAAATATTTTTTTCCCCAGAAACGCAGGTTTCCTCGCGATTTTCCTTCACGATCGAGCAAAAGGTAAATCAGCACTTGTAATTGCAGTTCACTATATCGCATGATGGGATCGAACTCGAGTTGCTTGCTTTGTATGACATTTATTAAGATATTGATATTACGTCACCCTGTCTTACAACTCTCTCCAGTTGGATAGGTTTCGTACTCTGGTTCTGTACTCGGATAGCCATCGTAGCCGTACTGTACAAACACTTCAGCTCTTCGATATACCGACAGTCCACTTGACACTTGACAATATAGTGTCTTTAATAACCCAATTAGGCGCATGACGAAAATCACACAACTAGTCGCATGGGGTCTCTAGTCACTTATTGCATTTGCCGATTGTTTTGTTGAAGTAGGAGTGCACACTGTTGAATGCTACATTCCTGGTGATCTTCTACAAGTGCTACCGTTAATTTCTTCAAAAATCCGCCTTATGTGTGTTACTTTTATCAGTATTCAGCATTACTGATAGCATTAGCAGAACCAGCAACACTTTGCTCATCGTCGGACATATCCGCCAGCCATTGCAGTATATCTCTTTCGCAAAATTGCAAACTGATAAAGAAAATTAATAAAATAAAGACAAAAATAGGTAAAGTGAATATGTACTATAGCAAAACACAAATGCTAATAAAATAAATAACAATATACGCATAGAAACTAAGTAAACACAAAAATTAAAACTTACCACCGCATAAAATGTTACGTAAGTGGTCGCATGGGGTCAACACCCATGAGAGTAGAGACTTGTGCGTATATGTTGATGTTCTGCCCATGACTAATTTGCGTACCCGGGAGTTAGGAAGCTAGAAAAAGCATGATTGCGCTCCTAACATTCTAACACTTTTTTTTTATTTGAAATTGTCTTGACCCCATGCGCCTAATTAAGGGATATGTAGAAAAGCTGGATTATTTATCTCATTAAAATAGAACTAATAATAAAAAATTAAACCAATATGCTTCTGGCACAATCTTTTTAAACGTAAAATATGAAAAATATTTTGTGATTATATTTAAATATTATTAGTATCTAGTTTTTATAAAACCGAATTCTTTTTTCTTTACAGGGTCAGAAGCAGAACCGGTGTGGAAGCTACAAGAATCCCAGTTCGATCAGGGCTACGGTTCGGAGCGTTCGCCGGAGGAGGACTATGTTGCGCCAATAGCACCCGCTGTCTCCCTAGAGGAGTATGAGGTGGAACTGCGCAATGTCTATCCATTTATCACTGAGGGTAAGCCTCGTAAATTCTTTGCTATAAAGTTATTTTCTGCACAATGTTATAGCGCGCACTATTATTGTTTATTTGATCACAGCAACTACGGGTATTTTAACGCTAACGGTAAATGCTATTTACTAGCGATTTGTTGTCGAATATATTAATACAGTATTTTACTTTTTTATAGAATAAGGGTGACAAATAACCACACAGTCCACCTGATGGTAAGTGGATGTTGTGGCCCCTAAACATCTACATTTATCCTCGATTAAAAATCAAAATGCGATATAAGATGTGTTGTCACTCCTGAGGACTAAGAGATAATGCTTGATTCCAGTAAAAAGGGTCCCCGGTTCTCTGCACTAACCATACGAAACACAGTAGCATTAAGCTGCTATTTTACGCTGGTAAACTGAGAGCGTGGTTCTACCTCGGTCGAGCCTACCCATTTATGCTACAACCATAATATAGCTGCAGCGTAGCTTAACCACGTATATTGTTAAACACGATATTTTATAATATAGAAACGAAAAAGTCGTTTTAAAAGTTTATACCTACTAACTAAAAAAGAAAATCACAAAATCTGGACACGATATATGGCGCTGTGTTCGAGTTATTAATACATTTTATATTTACACTGTAAAAATACATTACGGAGTAAACATATTATTAAGTCTTCGAGAAGAACGTTTGTGACATACAGAAAAACACACTGACAGGCAACGAAGTGATCTTGAGTTTTGGCATGGAACACTAATGATGTAGGTAAAGCGACGTACACGCGAGCAAGGCCGCGGGATAAAGCTATATATATAATATTAACAATGATAATAAAATGCTAGTTTATGAATAAACCGAGATATTAGTTTAGGATATTCCAAATCCAACTCCAAATAGGAACTGCCGCCATTAATTATATTGTTTATTAATATATGTGTGGTGTGCGAGCACCAGTGCTAACATAAACTCGCTTATCTTCCTACATTGGATGTAATGCTATTTTACACCTGAAATAATATTTGTAGTTACACAGCTCATTACTACAGAATAAATAAAATAGTACTAACGCCATTCTTCCTCGCATAACTTCTTCGTGGAATCGAATACCACCAGCGATTTTTCCGGATCATCCGGAAGCCAATATTAGCTCTATTTGAAAATCAGCGCTGCTGTCATTTAGTTCAGCAGCTGTTAGCTGAAATAGGGACCTAATTTGACTTTACACAAATCCTGTTTTTTTATATCTCGTGTTATTTTATTTTTCTTTGTGATGTCTAAGTTTTCTTTCTTTCTTTAAAAGAAAATTTAAGAAATTCATACAATTTTCAATATTTGCAAAGCAAACTTATCCAACGGTGTAGAGAGCCGTGAAGAGATAAATGTCAATATGATTATCCGTAGCTAGTAAACATCAAGGACAGTGTTCCCAGAGGAAGCATGAAGAGATTAATTTATTATGGCGCTAGAGTTATTTGAATGGAGGCTAATGAATACTAAATATTAACTATTATTGATGAATACTGTAGCTTATAATTTATGTGATTATAGATGGTATAATTATTTTTAATTCAAACGTAAAAAATATATATAAAAAGTAAAAAAATTGTGGCCATAATATACCTAATAGCTAATAGATATTTAAAATTCATATGGTTGTGTATTTTATGCTATGATAAATCAAGTAACATTAATGCAGATTTTGTATAGTTTCTATTCGAGTTCTGTAATTCTCCCGCGGATATCCATATCTATAGTTCGCTGTGCCACTTTGAGTTTCTTCATAAGTTCATTCATCAGTGATGATGACTGCCTTTTCAATAAACATAAACTACTGCTGCTACTACTACTAATAGAATAACTGCGAGGGTGTTCTGTGCCCGAAGTTTTATCGTGTTTTTTCTTTAAGATCGCGTATTCGCCTAGCGTGCACACGAACGGGAAGCGGTCCGCGGAGCAGTAGGAACTTCAACCGTTGCAGCCTTTTAAAAACCCATTGCTGAAGATAGGCCTCATAAGGTAGGCTTGGCAGGCGGGTTGGCAACCGCAGTTTTTATTTTTAGTTGTTACTAGGAAGACGCTGCTGCTCTTCTCCTGCTGTTTCCCTCTGTCACCTCTTTCGACACCCATGGGACGATATGGGGTAGTGAATATTCCAAATCCAACTCCAATAGGAACTGCCGCCATTAATTATATTGTTTATTAATATATGTGTGATGTGCGAGCACCAGTGCTAACATAAACTCGCTTATCTTCCTACATTGGATGTAATGCTATTTTACACCTGAAGTAATATTTGTAGTTACACAGCTCATTACTACAGAATAAATAAAATAGTACTAACGCCATTCTTCCTCGCATAACTTCTTCGTGGAATCGAATACCACCAGCGATTTTTCCGATCATCCGAAGCCAATATTAGGCTCTATTTGAAAATCAGCGCTGCTGTCATTTAGTTCAGCAGCTGTTAGCTGAAATAGGGACCTAATTTGACTTTACACAAATCCTGTTTTTATATCTCGTGTTATTTTATTTTCTTTGAGATGTCTAAGTTTTCTTTCTTTAAAAGAAAATTTAAGATATTCATACAATTTTCAATATTCGCAAAGCAAACTTATCCAACGTGTGAGAGCCGTGCAGAGATAAATGTCAATATGATTATCCGTAGCTAGTAAACATCAAGGACAGTGTTCCCAGAGGACACTGCCACTACATAGTCTACGTAGGGTTTAAAAAAGCGGTTGCTGCATTCGAAAGCGCCTTAGATTAATTATCAATCAAATAAAAACTAAGAACACAAGAACATTTATAGCTTAGGGGTCGCATACAATTCTCCGATAGTGAAAATAAATCAGTCAAACAGTGTATTCGCTATCGATACTTAGATCGTGTCCTTGTGTCTAGAGATTTAAAATACTTTATTAATGAGCCAGTAAAGACATGTTCATAAAATTACCCTGTCTTTCTGTTTGATTACTTCATCTAGTTCTGTACCAGCATAAAATATATATCGTAGTCTTAATATATTGCAATGCATTTCACTATACAAATGGTAAGAAAAATTTGATGCTCTGTATTAATGTAATTTATGAAAGTGAAGGGGATATTTTATGTAAATTCTCAAAGTACAACCACCCACAGTCTTTACTCGCGGTTATGTGGTAGGCTTAGTCTTCGATCGATATCGAGATTTCTGTGCGAAGTTAGCGATAATGGACACTGAATGTTCCAGTGGTATCTGGAAAGATTCAGATTTTTCAAGCAAGTTGAATACATTCTGTATTTTATCATATTTTTCCACTCACTTCCAATGCTTATAATTACTATCATATTATACTCTTATCCGGATAACATCGATTATGACTGTAAGTGTAATGAAACATACCAGAAGCATACTAGAAAGAAACGATGGTACAAAAAGAAGGTTTACTGACGTTAAGGGTAAGGGGTAATCATATATCTATGGATTTGCAGAGACTCCATAACCATATCCCGTAGGTTGTCGTCATACTACGTAGTACTATTATTTATTCTGTGGAAGGACCTCATGTTCTCCAATAAATGATCGCATATCATCTATTAAAGCCTAAAAACATAGGCCTCCCCATAAATTGCCTCATTTGCCATAGTTTTGTGTGTGTTTTTCTTCCGTTACGCCACCACTACTATTTACTATACGAGTATAAAGTATGTTCTCTTATACAATACAAACTAGATGAAAATATCCAAATCGGCAAAATTGGGAGACATCTGGTACTTCGGACGTACAATCTTTTTGCCAAACATAGCGATTAGGACAAATTCTTCCTAAAATATAGGTGAGGAGTTTCTAACAATAAACTTTTATCGGCTGATAAAAAAACGAATGTATGTATCTATGTTTAAGTTTTCAACTTTTTTGTACAATTTCAAAAACCTCGTCTTCATCGTCATCGACGTGTAAAAGTCCACTGCTGGCAGGCAGTGCCTCTCCTGAAGGTGGGCATTATCAGTTAAAGATCTTAATAACCATGCTTGGCAGGCAGATTGAGGGTCGCAGTATCAGACGTTTCGCACTTTTGGTGCTGCTTTCCGTTGCCGGTCTGGATATTTTACACCTAACGTGAATGAAATGGTTCATCTGTCAGAAGCCATAAGATATTTCTGGCATATTCTATAGTCGCATCTTATGACACTAACGAGACGGAATGGGTATAGATAACAAACGAGCACACAGTCCACCTGATAAGTGGTTGCTGTGGCCCATAGACATCTACATTTATCCTCAATTAAGAATCTAAATGCAGGTGCGTTGTCACACCTGAGGACTAAGATGGAATGCCTCGTTTCCAGTAAAAAAGGGTCTCCGGTTCTCACACTCACCATACGAAACAACACAGCATTAAGTTGCTATTTTACGCTGGTATTCTGTGAGATCGTGGTCCTTCCCGGTCGAGCCGACCCATTCGTGCTACAACCATAATATAGCTGCAGCATGGCTCTGCCACGTAATAAATATCACTGCAGGAATAAACTTTATTACATGCATACATAAACACTCACGCCTGTCAGCCAGAGGGGTAGGCAGAGACTACGTACTTCCATGTGGCACGATCCTGGCACACCTCTCTCGCCTCCTTACATCCATATATCTACGCATACACGCTCGTCGGATCAGGTACTCTAACCGGCCCATTTTCAATATATCGCCAATTTGGTCGATAAACCTTCGTCTAGGGCGTCCTTCCGACTCTGCCGTTCACTTCTGCAACATAAATTTGCTTTGTCACTCTTTCCTCGTTCATTCTTTCTACATGACCAAAACACCGAAGCATTCCTTTCTTAATCCAGGTCACAACGTCATCTTGCAAACCACACTTTTCTCTTATCACACAATTTCTCAGCCTGTCATTCAGATTCAGGCCTAGCATACTCTCATAGAGTATGCTAGGAGTATGCTAGTATAAACTTTATTATCATTGATAATTATCCCGTGCAACCCTGCTTAAAATATCATTCAATCATTACAACCTATGAAAACTACACTATTAAATATAGGCCTCCCCAATTAATGCTTTAGATTTTACACAACCTATGAAAACTACACTATTAAATATAGGCCTCCCCAATTAACGCTTTAGATTTTGCCATAGTTGGCGAACCGTTATTTTTTATTATTTTTCGTTGTTATCAGGAAGATGACCCATCTCCTGTTTAGTTTCCTCTGTCAACTTTTTTGACACTCACTGGATGATATGAGATCGTGGATTCTCCAACGCTGTTATTAGACGCCAATTAACTTAAAATATCTGTAACAAACTTAAAATTAGTGTTAAAAATTTACTTTGTTCTAGTCCTAGTTCTAGTTCTAGTAATTAGATTCTCTAATTTTAAGTAATATTATGAACAATTAACAACTTAACTTTCTCTATATTTTGTAATTAAAACTGTCTAATATCATGTAAATAATGGAAACAAACGTTTACTTAGTTCTTATTCAGTAAGCCTTTAGTGTACATGATATGATGTGATATCATATTTTCTTAAATTTATAATCAAGTAATAAACAAAATTACCTTTTTTGTCAGCAAACAAACTAAATACAAATTTGTATATTAATATTTATTATTTTGATATTTATGTTGTAGTCGAAAACCCCAGCACACTTTTAAAAAGAATACAGAAAATGACTTTATTCGCTTGCAGCATACGAGTACAACCGCATTTGAACGTTGACATGCACGACATAAGTCGTCGAACCGGATATTTAATGTACAAATAATTGCGAATTCGTGGTTACCAGACAATTCGTGTCATTAAACCTAAATCAACTAAGCTCCGGAATTAAATACATTTCATAGACTATAATTTAAACATTTAATTTTCCTTTTTGATTTCAGCACATTTTGCTTGAATATATTTTTAGCTTACCTACATTGTTGATTTTCCCGGATTTTGGTATCTTGTATTGAGTTTGATTCAAAATTATGTAATTATCTGTGTTGTTTTCTCCTCCTACTTCAGAGTTGTTCTCAAACTTATTAGTCGGTATTACTCTATCAGTATAATTCTGTGGTAGAAATATGTTTTAAGATATCGGTAATTACTCAAATAAGAAAATGTTTACATTGCTTTAAAAATATCGTCATGAGCTTATAAGATTTGGAACAACTTATATTACATTTTTATCACAGTCAAAATACCTGTTGTATCTGAATTGTTTTATTTTAACCTGATACTCTACCGAAAACACTCAAGAAAGCAATATAGACCTCGAAGACAACACAGAAGAAATCCCTGAAATTCTAGAAAGTGAAGTTTAGCATGCAATAAAAACGCAGAAAAATGACAAAGCTCCCGGAACTGATCATATAACCAATGAGATGATGAAAGCTAGATAGTCAGAAACAACAAAACTGACCAATTTATTTAATGTTATCCTAAACACAGAAACCATACCCATACAATGGACAATAAGCTCTATAATTCTCATCCATAAGAAAGAAGACAGATCAGAAATAGGCAACTATCGCCAAATAAGCCTCATGTCTAATATATAATCAAACATCTAATTGAAAAAGTCAAGAATATAACTATCCACTATGCATGGCCTTTGTGGACTATAATAAGGCATTTTACTCCTTAGATCATCAATACATTTGGGAAGCCCTAAAAAATCAAGGAATCGAAAAAAGTATATAAGGATAATAAAAGCTGGGCAGGATGAATTTCTTGTGGCTGTCCGTAATCACACTCCTGATATATTAGCTATAAATGAAACGTGGTTAAAAGATGGAGAAGATGAATTTGCACCTATAATACCAAATTATAAGTTTGTGCATAGAGGCAAAAAAAAGGAGGAGGTGTAGGTTTATATTAAGCAGGAAATAAATACTAAAGTACGGCAACACCCAGCGTCGTCTCTAGAGCAGATGTGGCTAGAAATTCAACTCCCGGAGCTTCAATGGCCCTTGGCACGGCCTACAGACAGACTAACAGTGTTGGTGTTACAGAAACACTGGACGCTCTGAGTGACTCCTGAATTCAATGGCACAATGCGATTACACTTGCATACTTGGAGATTTTAACGTAGATATGACTAACAAACATTGCAATAGAGCAAAAGATATAATGCATTTTGCTATCAACATAATCTGGAACAACTCGTCAAAGAACCAACGAGAGTCACTGATCAGACTGAAACTATTTTAGATCTCGTCATGATAACACTCCCTCAAGATGCAAAAACATTAAACTTATACACAATCGTTGTCTTAGTGATCATGCATTGGTGCTGTTAGATTTGAACATAAGAAACCAAAATTATAAAAAGTAAAACAACAGAGATTACTAAGAAATATTAATAAGGGACAAACCAAAGCCATGGATTACAGATATGTTGCTCTTCATGATGAGTTTACGTGACGATGCGTTAAAAGCCCAGAAGGATAAAAAGATTGTTCAAATAAATACTACTGAACCCTTAAAAATTTAGTCACAGCAACTGCATATACGCGAGCGAAAAGCTTACTTTAACCATTGTATAAACAACAACTTAAAAGATCCGAGGTCGCTGTGGCGTAATATAAAAATGCTGCACAAATTAAAATACTCATGTAAATACAATTCACACCATCTCAATGACCGAATATTATTAATGACTATTTTCTAGACTTGCCGCCATGTGACATACCAGAACTCAAACAAGGTTATAAAGTATGTAACGAATGCTCACACGATACCCTATTCGACCTAAACCCGGCAAATGAAATAGAAATCAGTAAGATTATCAATAAAATAAAACAAAAGCCGCAGGGCACGATAACTTAAATATTGAAATGCTCAAATTAACTTTACCTGTAACTCTCCCTATTATTACATTTATAGTAAACAAGTCGATCGAAACCAGTACATTCCCAACGCAATGGAAAAGAGCTCTAGTCATGCCCATTCCTAAAAGAACACAGTAAGTGAACTAAAAGATCTGCGCCCTATCTCGATCCTCCCGGTGTTGTCTAAAGTCTTAGAAAAGATTATACTTTGTCAAATGAAGAAGATTATGAATCTGAAAGAAGCGAAAGAGGTATGTAAGGATCGTGACACTTGGCGATCTGTTCTCTGGCTACCCCGTCAGGGACTGTGCGTGAAGATAAGTAAGTAAATGCTAAATTACGAAACGAATAACCCCTACCAAAGTTTCAATCAGGGTTCAGAAAAGGGCATGGCACGGAAACTGCCCTCTTAAATGTCACTGACGATCTAACAGAGGCTCCGATATGGGATTGAGCAGTATTATGGTGCTGTTGGATTACACGCGGCATTTGACTGTCTACAACCTGAAATCCTCTTAAATAAATTAGAGCACATGGCTTTTCTAAAGACACATGTAGATGGTTTCAGTCATTTCTATCCAACAGAGAACAAATTGTGGTAACAGATGGATGCAATGGTGGCAAGAAATTCTCTCTACGGAAAATTGTAAGAGGAGTACCCAACCTTCTACTCAGTCCTATTTTGTTCCTCTGTACACAGCAGACCTGCCTAAGCAAATAAAACACTGTAAATACCATTTATACGCAGACGACACCCAGCTGTATTATTCTTTTGACCCCAGGGATGTTAAAGAGGCAATAAACAGAATAAATGAGGATCTCCATAATATCCAAACCTGGTCCCAAAAATTCTCTAGTATTAAACGCAACTAAATCACAAGTACTAGTTTTGGGCAACAAAACCAAATAAAAATTATTTTAGACAGCGAGGATACGATTAAAATAGAAGATGAAACTTTGACACAAGTAAGATCCGCTCGTAATTTAGGGCTTATACTAGAGAGCAAAAATTTGTAGAACACATCAATAACAAGATAAGAAGTTCGTACTTTAAACTTAAAACTTTATACAAAATAAGACCGTATATTAAAGAGGACCTACGCTTCTTTGTGTGACTCATTGGTGCTATCACAATTGAGCTACTGCAGCTCAGTCTTTGGCCCTAAATTGTCAGCTATACCGAAAGAGCAATACAGAGAGTACAAAATGCATGTGTTCGATACTGTTGCAATGTACCAAGAAGACAATTTATAACCCCATACTTAAATAAAAAAGGCATACTCAATATGGGCGCCAGGAGAGAATTACACTATGCTTCGATAGTCCAAGGTAATTTGGAACAAAAGCCAGAATACCTTTTCGAAAAACTCACCTGGATCAAAGATATTTCCTGTCGAAGTATTCGTTCTCACACACAAACGCTCCTTTACACACCCGCACACAAAACAGCAAGATATAGGAGTTGTTTCAAATTCACTGCAGCGAGAATTTGGAATGACCTCCCCCCACCCATGAGAAAGAAAATGTCAATAGATTGCTTCAAAGCCAAATATAAATTAGCTCTGTTAAAAAGACAACTCGCTGCAGAGAATTTGAAACATCCCTATGTTAAGTTTTTACATTTACGGGACTTTTTTGTCAAAAACTAATAAGGATATACACACACACACACACACACACACACACACACACACACACACACACACACACACACACACACACACACACACACACACACACACACACATAACAGTTCAAAGAAAGGAAAGTTTATTTTATATGTTCTATTTCCCGTGTTTTTTTTTGTCTTTAATGTTTTTTAATCTTTTTTTTTGCGTTTTTATCATATTTAATTACTTTGTACGTTATTTAAAAGTATAAGTCAGGTAAATGGGGAGCCTGCTACTTTGGACTCCCGCACAACACCTCAGGGAGGAGGGAGCGGCTGAAAAACAGCTCTGTATGAGATCTGTATCTCATTACAGACAAAGCTGAGCCGTCTCCTTTTGTCTCAAATAATTATAATGTTCTTTTGTTTTTAACGTGAATGTAACTGTGTGTTTTAGAGGCAATAAATTTATTATTATTATTATTATTGGGGTATTTATATAGTATTCTCATCTGGTTGGGCTGAATAAATATTTTAAAGGGAATAATAAATAAACATAAATATATATTTAATATACTAACATAAATAAATAAATAATACATAAATAAATAAAAACCAACCAGATGGAAACCCTCGGCAGGAGACCAAACGGCCGAGGTTGGGGAAAGGAGAAACCGGCGGACGATGCGGGCGGTATCGAGGAGCACCGCCTTCTGCATTTGAGCTTGGAGCGGTCCGTCACGGTCCCAGTCGCCTCAGATGACCCGAGAGGCTGACTGGGATTAACCCGTTCGCAGAGACGACTACAGGTATAATTTCGGTCGGCAGTCCACCCACATGTCGGTCACCTCGTGAGCCAGCTCCAGATATTTTGTTCGCTTATCTGTTTCGGCTTTCACGAGGTTCTCGTCATCTGAATGGTGATGTCGACCAAAATATCCTTGACTGTGCCCGGTCTATCAGCACAATATCAGGCTTATTGGCAGAATAGTCCTGTCTGTGATGATGGCGGTCCCAGTAGAGCCTGGCGCGGTCATTTTCGAGCACGGCTTCAGGCAAGTACTTGTAATACGGCAATTTCGGTCCACGAGACCGTATTTCAGAGCGAGCTCCTGGTGTAGAATTCTGGCTACTAAGTTGTGCCTGTGCAAGTACTCAGAGTTAGAAAGCGCCGAACAACCGGAGATGACATGCCTAGTGACTCGCCGGGATGGCGACAAGCTCGACAGATGTCGACGGTGCCATCCCTTAGGATGTATCTCCGATAGTTGTTGGTCTTAATAACCTGATCCTGTATCGCACAGACAAAACCCTCGGTTTCCCAAAGAGGTCACCAAAACGTAGCCAGTGGAGGGAGGCAACTGTGTCTACGAAAGGCACATGTAGAGCCTTGTAGAACCTCCCGTGGAGCTCCTTCTCCTTCCATACGGTCTCCCGGTCGGAAATGCTCTGTACTGCCGGGTCTTGCCATTGCTCGTTGGCCAAGGATAGAGGGTAAGTCCTTTATCACAAGAAATGACGTCCCATAGAATGGATCATCCGATCTCGTCAGAAAGTAATTACGGAGGCTGCACACTTCGCGATTATGCATGGTAAGCGCGCTTAAAAGCCACGCCCACCATGTTTCCGCGGCAAGTACAGCCTCATAATCGACGATCTCGGTGATGCATCCTATGGGACGTCATAGTAGTGACTTTCTATCCAGGGCGTTAAGTTCAGTTTGAGTCCACCTAAGTATGCCAAGGTATATGAGAACAGGCATGACCCAACCGTTATATGCGTGTGTCTTATTCACACCGGACAAAAGGCTGTTAAGCACTTTGGTCAAGCGTGCATAAAACATATCGCAAACTGACTGTTTCATACCCGCCTCATCGATACCGATGTTCTGTGACATACCCAGGTATCGGTATGTTTCAGCCTCAGAAAGGGTTCTTGTTGATGGGCATAGATAAATCTATGCCCTCAGAGTTAGCAACCTTTCAACATGGAGGACCGCACACTTATCCGTCCCCAGCTCCATTCTAATAGAATTACTAAAATCACAAGTGATGTTTAGCAATTCCATAAGATGGGAGCGACTGAGGCGAATTATTATTATTATTATTATTAAAAAGTGTATACACAAACAGCACAGGACGAATAAAGCTAGAAACGGAGGGGGAAATTTCCCTATACGTAGAGGTGTGAGGCAGGGAGACCCACTCTCACCAAAACTTTTTTTATCAGTACTTGACGAAGTCTTCAGAAAATGGAATGGGACTATCTCGGAATCAACATTAATGGCACCAAACTAAACCATCTAAGATTCGCTGATGATATAATACTCATAGCAGATAACTCAGAAACCCTTCAAACCATGCTCCAAGATCTGGCACAAGATAGAAAAAAGGTGGGCCTAACGATGAACAAAACAAAGACCAAAATTATGACTAACAGATCCCACAAAAACATCAATGTAGAAGAGAATGAAATATAATATGTAAATTCCTATATTTACTTGGGTCAACAAATTGCATTCAGTGACCAAATGGAATTAGAAATAGAAAGACGGGTTTCCAACTCGTGGAAGAGATTTTGGACACTTAAAGAAGCAATGAAAAGCAAACAGATCTGGGCAAACACACAAAAACAAGACCAGATACTGGTCACATGTCAAAGAGCTATGGAGAGGAGCATACTGGGCTACACAAAAAAAGAGAGAAAAAGAGCCACAGATATAAGACAAATAACAAAAATAGAAGATGTTGTGACCAAAACAAAAAATCTTAAGTGGAGGTGGGCTGGGCATATGCTCAGAGATAATAAAAACAAATGGACAAAGGACATAACAGAATGGACCCCTAGAGAAAAAGAGGAAGGCAAAGGAAACGATGGTCCGATGACATCAAAAAACAGCAGGTCCATTCTGGCATCGAACAGCTAAAATAAGAAAAGAGTGGAATGTACTGGAAGAGGCCTTTGTGTCGCGAAGACACGCTGACACTCGATAATGATTTATAATTTTGTAGTAATAATTTAAAACAGTTTGTAAAAAAAAATATGTTGGCAATAAAGGCTATAAATAAATATTACATTTTCACCACAGTCAAAATACCTATTGTATCTGAATTGTTTTATTTTAACCTGATGATGATCAAACTGGTTACATTCAAAATTTTTAAATAATTTCCAAGCTATCATACGAGGAAATATAATTTGCATCATTTCATCAGCCCTAATGCGTCACAGGCAGCATTCTAAAGTTTTTGACCGAATTAGATAGGAATTTTTGAGTTTACTCTTTTGATTAATGCCCGGTTACAATAGTTACTCGTAACAAGTGCTATTCGTTGCACTGTACACTAACTACGAATATCTGTTAGTCGATCGCGTAACGAAGCCCTCCTCAAACGTTTTCGCGCTTGCGTGTGTGTTTAATTTCTTTAAATTTAGTCGTTCGTTTGAGTAATTTGCTAAGAGCTCATGGAGCGATATTTACCCGCGCCCGTAGCGGTATATTTTACTTCAAAATCACAAGCAGTTTCGTGTGGATTCGTGTCCGTCGCGGAGGCGTTAACCTCTTGCAAGTGTTAAGGCTTGTTAGAACATGATCAAACGCTAGGTGGGTTATTTGTGATGGATCGATTGTCAGTAAAGTCCCCAGGCCACCATGCGCCCGCGCCCCCTGCGGTTTTCGACCACAGAGCGCTCGGGCGACCGCAGCCTGTGCGATTCTACTTGTTTCTATAACCACAACCGCAAAACTCCGCACGCGCCGCGAGCATAAATTGAGTCTTGAAGTTTACTATAATCTACTCTTTTTATTCTACGCGGTCTCGTTACCGCTGTGGGCGCGGCTCCATGAGTTCTTAGCTTGAATGTCATAATATCATACTATAGTACAAGATCCGAGCAGTGATTATGTTATGCTAAGCAAATATATCGCGGATAGTTTGCCTAGTGAAATATGTTCATGGCTACCCTTAATTAAAATATTATAATATTGTTTAATATTTTACTCACTTGCTTACCAAACAAATTTAATACCAATCGAAAGTCAAAGAATAGGGAACTTACAAAAGTTAGGTTTCCTACCTTTTTCTATTTTTATTACTTGGTTGGGAGGTAAGGTTTTACTAGCAATTTGATCTCATCTAATTTCATATTGATATATATATATGTATAAAAATAAATATAATTAATTAATGCATGAAAAGGATGCATGCAAAAAAACGTTTTCCGTATTGTTACCTTTATAAGACTAAAAATTGTTGTTTGAAATGTGAGTTTGGTTTTGTTTATTGAAGTTAGTTTTTCTAAAAAGCTCTTTACAAATTTGAGGTTCACAAAACAACGATAAGTTTAATTTTGTTGTTTATCACTTAATTAATAGAATTAATGTAATGAAATTTTTGATAACTTTATCACTAAACCCGCTTACAGCCACTCCTAGAAAGTCAAAAGCTGTTCTTGGATCTGTACTGAAGTCAGGTGACAATTTCGTAAGCTGATTGAGAACGTAAACCGATTTGGTCTCTCCTTCCTTTGTACAGCAGAGCGGCTTAAATAAAGTTGTGCTTGTGCACAGCCGATTCGCCGACTAAGCTCAGGCTGAAGAAGTGCCACTGCTTGCGCGACCACTTCAGGCGAAGTATCCATAATTTTAATGAGAATATTGGTAAAAATGTTAGTAAAAAGATAGTTAATTATTTTTTTGAAAAATGACACTATTAAATCAAAAAAATATTGAGTTAACTGCTTCAATCTAAACTTTCTGCTTACTTATTTTGCAATAAAAAACTGATTTACTTATATGGTTCAAATTATTAATTTCTAATTTCGAAAAACAGATTATCAAAATAATAGTGAATAATCCAGATTTAAAACAGCATTAAAACTTTTAATTTAAACTACCATAATATTTATAATTTAGTCCTCTAAACATAAACATGCAGGATGGCTCGATTCAGGTGTTCGAGAGTAAATTTAGTCATTTAGTTAAGTGACTTTGAAGTTACCATACCTCGTAAAACTGAAAACCGATGCGAACTTGAGCTGCAGTCTTGAATATAAAATGTGATTATATGCGGCCACCAACAGATAGAGTGAAGAACTTTTAAAATACGCTGGTTGTCAGATATAGTTTGATGATCTCTGGAAGAGGCTGATGTTCAACATCTAGTGTATAATTGTGTTTGGCAACTGTGATATTTTATGATCACAATGATAGTGCATGCGATTGTAAGAGGGAAGGAGCCGCTCTTAAATTAGGTACACACAGGTTCACACAACTATCATTTTTAATCGTAGCTAATTAATTTTATTATTTTTTATGTGATAAATTATGTATTGCAAAGTAAAGCCTGATTATATTTGTTATCGCTCTAACGATTTAAACTAGCCACAAAACCGAACTGAAAATAAGTCTCCCAAAACGGTTGCATCATTGGAGGATCCTTGCCAGAGTTGCCACTTTTGGCTGGCGGATTGGCGCCCGAAGTTCCTCAAAGAACCGAACTGATCTCTTACGCCGCGCCGCCACTACACGACACAGAAATATAAAATGAATAAAAATGATTAAATGAATTACATCGTCGCCTCACATGGGGATATTTGCCAGAGTTGCTACTCTTGGCAGGAGGGTTGGCAACCGAAGTTCCTCGAAGAACCGAAACGAAGAAAGATCCTCTTACGCCGCCACTACACGGCACACAAATATAAAATGAATTATCTTGGTAGCTGTATAACACGTGTATTTAAAAGATATATTTTCCAGGAAGTTAAGTAGCGTGTACTGTAGAATAATTTATTCATAATGTAAGCAATAAACCGCTCCCTAATGTCACGCTTCGCCTTTTTAAAATTCTGTTTTACAGCGGTATTTTGTATTTACCTGAAAAACGTCGCCGTAAACGGCGTCCGTGAGTTCAGTAGGGCGATTTCACGGACGTTAAATCTTGTTCATTCTATTTGGGGACGTGACTTACTCTGTTTGGTGTTTCTTAGTTTAATTAATTCAATTTTTGTTTTTCTGCTCAGAAGAAAAATAACCTGAATTTTGGTTTCGTGGGAAGGACATCATGTAATAGATATATTATGTTGATACAGGATTGAATATTTTTATTCTATGGGCGAATATTTTAACAAAAATAAATAATATCAATCTCATATACATTATTAATATTCTAATTAACTACTCTAACTAAGCTTTAAATTATTGTGCTGGTAGCGGTTCATGACTAGTCGAATGGTGAATTCGAACCCATTATCTTTTAGTATTAATTATTAGGTTAATGTCCACAAAATTATATAGATATAAATAAAATAATGTTATAGTTACAGTATGATTTAAAATCGTCTTTATTTCTACGACGCGACGTAAGACATTAAAATTCTGTAAACAAAAATAGTTCTAGTTTCTCTTTAAAGCCTATGACTGAATATGCAATATAAATTGTCCACTGAGCCGATAGCTATTATAGCTAATATAAGCTATTACGGCAGTTAAGTAATTTACTGCTGGGTTTCGTATCTTACACACGACTTTTAGTATCCGTGCTTATAGCAATCGAAAAACTCAAGCGTTTACAAACAATTAAAAACAAATGTTGCACGAAAAAGCTTCATTATAAATTCTTTTAACGCGATCCCCACGAACCTTTTCATTGTATGACGCGAAGTTTGCACACAAACTGGATATTAATTTAACACAAAAGGTTCTAAGGGTGTTTAAATTTTTAACGCTACTGATTTTCGTTGTAATGGAAACTCATAACAAAATCACATCTTTTGTTAATCCGATTAGGGTTAAACTGTAGAACGCATTTTCGGGATTTATGTGCCTACAGTATAATACCCGGAATTTTAATTAGTAAAGAGTAATACCAAGAGACATATATTTTGTTACTACAATCTTTCATAAGCAGTCATTAGATTTTCTTCTTATTAAGTACCTAACTTAGTATTTGGTGTTCAATGTAATCAGAATACCCGCATAGCTTAATGCAGAACTTAATGATTTCTTATATACCTACGAACACTACACATCCTATAAAACTAATTTTACGGATTTTATCGAGTTTGATTAAATAATTTTTAAATTCCCGAGCTTTCGGATGTTTTACAGCACCCGTGGTCATAGGTGACTGCGGTGTTTGACGTCCTGATGTCAAAGTTCACCCCAGTTATGTTCAGCTTTTGGATGTTAATTTTTGGTAAGTTCTACGCAAAATGAGCAAACTGTATCTTAAAGTATTGCAGTGATACGCTTCGATTGGATTTAATTTTATTAGCTAAAGGATCCCAAGTAGATAATAGCACTCAGCCATCTTCTCTATTGAAATCTGGATTTTTTTTTATTTTAATAGCCTCGAAAATTATCTTAGTAGGAATCGGTGTTTATCAATGTGATGAAACGTCAGAAATTTAAAAATAATCAAAATTAAAGCGATAAATTCCGTAAAATTAGTTTTATTTAATAATGCAGAACTTGTTTATATATTAAACTTGTTGTTTGTCTTCTTTGCATACGATCCAATGTTTTACACACACAAACTCTAAACGCTGACTACTAAAGCAGTGAAAACTATCAATTAATTCAATCCACACCTACACTACCCAACAGCGGTTTTTGGGGTACATTTTTGATTTCAACTAAAAACCGAACTAAAAAGATAAACTTAAATGAATACCAAAGTGAAAGAAATAATTTTAAAATTATATCAAAACAGATAATAATTATTTATTTATATCGACTTAATAGTATGGAATATCCACAAACTATAGCGTTATTTAAGTATGTGTATTGCTACTTCCAATATGTATCAAATGCCGTATAAAGTCGGCGTAAGAGAATCCACTACACTATATCATCCCATAAGTATTGTAAGAGGCGACAGGGGGAAATGAAACAGAAAATGGGCAGCAGCATCTTCGTGATAACAATTCTAAATAATAAAGAACTGCAATTGCCTAGGCGGGTAACAAGCAATCTAGAGGGAGCTCTATGTTCAGCAGTGGACTTTTTTAGGCTGTAATGAATGAATGAATGTGTATTAAAAGTGAAACCAAATGTTTTCTTCTTCACCAGCTTGTAACATTCCACTGTTGTATATGGGCCTGTCCGTACTCGTATTATGTGGAATTTCAATCGCCACGCTTGGTGGGCGGATTAATGATTCCAATACTAGAAGTTCGCACCTTTGACGCTGACGCTGCTCACCATCGTCGGTGTGTAGCTAGCTGATAGGGATCCTGTTCCACCTTGAGGTTTGTCTGGGTAGGTACCACCCTCTTACCCATATTTGCCGCCAAATAGCAGTTCTTACGCTGCTGTGTTCCGGTCTGAAGGGAATGAGGGCATCCACGACTTTTTCTGCCACCAGGGCGGCGCCACTAGAAAGTGAGGTATAATATTTGACAGATTTCATAGCGTGGAAGTTAATTTATTCGGAAAATGTAAAAATTATTGTTTTTTTCTGTACTATTAGCTATATTTTATATTAATAACATTAAAAACAAATAAACCAAACTACAGATATTCATAAAAGTAAAAAAATTAAAAAAAGTTAAAAATGTGCAAAAAATTAAAGAGCAAACCACTGACGCATTGTTTTGTGTATTAATATAATTCTTTAGAAACTGATAAACTTTTATTAGAAAACAACTTCTCCATTAAATTACATTGTGTAACAAAAAACTACCTCAGTGTCAACTAGCGACATCTGGTGAGCAGAAAATTATTAGCCCTCATTGAGCCAGTATAATTACAAGCTGTGGGGCATTCCATTTTAGTTCTCAGAGGTGACAACGCATCTGTAGGCTTCTTTGTTTGAAGTTGTATCACTTAACATCATCTGGACTGTAAGTTTGTCACTACAGTTTTATATATATATCCAACATGAGTTCATTCTGGTTTTTCCAATAGTCGCCTCATAGGTCAATCACACGGCAATATGATGTAATAGATTCTGTTAAATCGTCACTACACCGCCAAAAAAAGTAAGCCAATGCAATAGTATGATTGTTAATTAATTGATGATGAGATAATGTTTATGAAAACATAATTAAATTTATTTAAACATAATAAATAAAATTTCGGAATGTTCATTTATTGAAATTGAATTGCTCAGGTCCAGCAACATCTGTGAAATAAATTCTGTAGAATTACGGGAATGGTCGACGTGAAATTGTACTCTCCAGTAAAATGCGTTCGATCCCTTTCATATCTCACAATTATTTTAAATTAATAATTGAAACGCTGTCTCATTTATAACGAAAAAGTCATAACGGAATAATTAAATGTGCTTTTTATTTAATTTATGAATTTAGTTTGCCAATGTTTGTTTTTATTCATTTTTCTTCTTCTATATATAAGAAGAAAAAATATATACCTTAAATATTACTATAATTGCAGATTTTAGTATACACAGATTTTTTCTAAATAAGGCAATTAATTCGTGTTTTGTATAATGTATAATAATAAGATTATTAAACACGATAATCACCATCACCATTTTGGCCATTTATCTTCAACAGCCTGTATATTACCCACTAATGACTTTAGCTCTCTTCCAATTTGAAAGGATGTTATGTAAATTCCATATAGATAATTAGTTGAAAATTTCTAATTAATGTGATAATTAAGGAGTATCATCTTTTGGTAAACTCATACTTTTACAACGCGCGAAGCTACAATGAAACCCCGATTATATGTAAAATAAATCTTAACTAGCAAGCTGGTTTAGTTTTGCAGCGCATGAAAGATTAAAAGTCTCGCCAATGTTGAAATAGTTTTATTAGATGATAAAGGAGGAGGATCAGACAGTTAGTATTATTACAGTCTGTGAGGCATTTCTTCTCATTCTTCATTACTAACAACTCATCTGTGGCCTTCTTTGCTTAAAGTTGATTGCTGGTGGCTTTTGGGGAAGAATTTCACAATAATTTTTTTTTTATAATAATCTCTTCTCGAAGATCATATGCAAAAAATAAAGTAATGACAAAATGATTATCTTTGTTTGCGACACTCTTTTTTAATCGCTGCTTTGATTCATCATATCCCAAAGTAATTTCATGCTCTTTTTTTATAAGTTTTTGTACTGAATATAATTTTAATCCACTCATCAGTAGAGCAATTCACAAATCCACTGCCAAACATAGGCCTTCCCTAAAGAACGCTACAAAATACGGTCCCGAAGTCCCGAGCTACTTTCACCCATCTACTTCCTGCACGCCTTACCAGATCACTTCGTCTTCTCGAGAGCCGTCCACCATTTCGCTTATTACAAGTTTCGCTGGTACGGGGCTGGTAATTGATAACTATTTCCCCATCGCTCTTCGGTTCTTTGAGCTATGTCCGGCCCATTGCCACTTATGCTTACTAAATCTTTGGGCTGTGTAGGTTACTCTGGTGCTACTGCGGTTATATTTATTTTGAATTCGATCACACAGATATACTTCGAGCTTAGTTCCTCCCTCTGCAAAGCTCGCTGAGCGATCTTAAGCTTCCTCATACGGCCATCACTGAAGGACCACGTCTCAGATCCATATGTAATCTCTGGCAACATTCACTGGCTACAGCAAAACTTAAAATTAAGATTTACGTATTTAACATATACACAAATTCTCGTCATGTGTTAGATACAAGTCGTGTATTGTAAGGCACTATTTTATAATATTATGTATTTTTGTTTTTATATTATGCTTTCAGAAGTAATTAATTCTAAAACGCTAAGCCTTGTTTTACTCAACAGTTAATCTGAGCGCTTACACTGTATAATTCTACACAAACATACTCGTATTACGCAGAGTTTTGAACGTTGTTTTTATCTTTATTGTCGCTAGTCTTCCTCTGCCAGTCCGCCATTTCCGCTTCTCCCTCGGGAAAATAATATTTTCCGGAAAGAAAAACAGTGCGTCCATTTGCAAGGTCCCACAAGTGTACCTAAATAAATATTGTTCCATTTATTTCTGTGTTTTTACGTACATATTAATATTGTGGTAGCTTGGATATTGGGGACTTTGTACTCGAGCTCGAGCAAACAGAGTTTGTTCTCCATGATCACAATCACAAATTTCTATTCAAATGTACCTCGTACTAAGCGGTCAAGAAAACATTGTGTTGAGGCTTACATGTCTGAACTTGTGAAGCTCTTCAATTTCGCACTGGATCAGCGCAGTGTACTCTTTCTTCTTCTAAATTTCTCTCAAAAATGAGAGAATGTATCCAATTGTAAATTGTAATATAATATTCTGTGAATTTTTACCTGATTGCCAAAAAAGTGAGTTGTGATCTCTTGAATGGCTTCACCGATTACTAACATACCGATCACTGAGGTCGGGTTTTTTGTTTTTAATAAATCTTGCTTGTTAAGAAGATTTTATGTAATGCCATCCTTGAGCTATCTTTAACTTAGAGTAATAACATACCTACTTAGATCTGTGATTGTCGTTTAGCATTTCATAGGATTTAATAAGCTAAGGTACACACATTTATAGGTCATCGACTTACAGATGGTACGAACAATCAATATAGGATGTGAAACAGCTAATAAAAACAGAAGATTAACGGGAAAAGTATACCATCTTGCGGTACGCCAGAAACAAGGTCGATCCACTGTGAAGTTCTTTGCTTCACGTGGACGGACTGCTGACGACCTTGAAGATAAGATGAGATCCACTCATGAACTGACGGTGAAAATCAACTTTGTCGACTGTGTTAAAATCACTAGAAAAATCGACGATCACCACAACCTTAACTTTCTTGTTTTCCATGCCTTCTCTAATATCATTTATATTAGTTATATTAACTAAAGTAGTTGTGGTGCTGTCACCAGGACGAGTCCTTACATTAATATATAATTTTACATTAATATATTACAAAATGTCATATTACAAAAATAAAATAAAAACAAAACCATAGCTTAGATTTTGCGTGCAGATTTTCTATTTAACATGTGTAATGTGAACAAAATCAACTCACGGCGGTAGATAAAATCCTATCACATTTACAAGTTCAATTTCTATGCAAACGCTAAAGCTCCCCTGGCTATTTCTTGGGGCTCGTATCGTTTGCTTTATCGAATAATTGATGGATAGTGGCTGTTCGAGTTAACTTTTATGGGATATCGTAATTGAATGGAACTATGGCGGTGAAGATATCATCATTTTACCCTTTTGTCATAAGTGGAATTAAAAACTACACAAAAAGTATATTCATGTGCAATTGATGTATATAAAATGCCCCCACGATATAGGAGGAAGTAGAAGTATGGCAGTAACTAAAAGTACTACAGGTTTTTAGTTTTCAAGACGACGTAAACCCGTATACAGGTAGGTATTTGGCTGGCGTATTTGTGTTAATAAATGCGTTGTTTACATAAATAAAAAAGTTCAATAAAGATTTTAATATCAAATGCAGTGAAGCTCCCTAAATGGCACATGAATGATTTCATGTGCGGTCAACTTTGCCAATATCCAACGGCCCACTAGAATATTCAGCTGTTGTCATTTTACAAACTAGCGCAAACCTTTTATTGAAAGCAGCATGCACCGCGCGTAAAGTTTAACTACTCTCTGTAATATTGCTTTGCGATTCTACAACATTTAATTTCATACACATAAAGTTAATTTCAAATATAAACAATATCTAAATAGTGTTGTTTTCCCATACAGTAATGTGTGTTGCGTGTGTGTAGTTCTATACAGATTATACGAGCAATATTTATATAATTGTTTGTTTATAATCGCGTTCTCGAAACCGGCTCTAAGGATTTCGATTAAATTTACAATAATCCCTTATTTAACAGGGCAAAAATCAGTCTACCTAGGTTTCATTTCTGAGAAATTTCGTTTTCCCCGTGTTTTCACGCACAAAATAACAAATTTTACTTGCCCGCGCAATATTATTGGTAATTTTGCTACGGATATCATCTTCTCAATAGCCCAATGGCTAGCCCAATGAATCCTGCAATATGGTTAGGTTTTTAATTTTTTTTCTTTAGTATTCTAGCCCACACGGCCCCATAGCCGGGCAAAAATAAATTATTATAGACTAATAAAATGTTTCGTTCGCGAAGTTACATTTTAATGAACCTATGCGTATTGGACTACACTAATTTTAAGTACAGAAAATCATGTTGTCGATATACAATCAAACCCTTTTAAATGGGGAGGAGCTGGGCCTTGTTGAATCTGTTTTTCTCGAAATTGCTCATATTATATCTAAACTAGCTAGCAAACTTAGTTCTGCAGCATATGCTGTAAAAAAAATTAGAGGCCTTACATGTGTTTGAAACAGCTAGATTAGTTTATTTTAGTTATTTCCATAGCATAATGTCATATGGAATCTTGCTATGGGGTAATGCGACAGACATTGAAACTATCTTTGTTTTGTAAAAGAGAGCCATAAGGGCAATTTATTATCTAGGTCCGAAGGAATCCCTTAGAAAAAAAATTAAAGGAATAAATATATTAACTTTGGCCTCTCAATATATTTAAGAGAATTACGAGAATTTAATGTATGTACACAAAAACAAAAATAGTTTTATTAAAAATAGTGATATACATTCTGTAAATACTAGGAACAAACACAAGTTAGTTATACCAGTTGCTCAACTCCAAAAAGTCAGTAATTTCTTCATTGTATTTTTAGATAAAGTTTTATTTTCCAAATTTATGGAGGTAATTGTCATCCCTGTGAAAACTATTTTTTTTCTAACGGTCCTCCAGGTACAGTATAGGTACGTGTGTATGTACCTAAACAAATAAATAGGACACATCATTTTATTTTACTACGCGGATCTTAGCTAATAATTTTTTTACATCTTTTATAAGTAGGCAGTATTTTATTATTTAGATAAAGTTTTATTTTCCAAGTTAATGAAGGTAATTGTCATCCCTGAGAAAACCATTCTTTTTTCTAAGGCAGAGCAAAGCTCGGTCTTCCAGGTACAGTATAGCATAATGTCATATGGAGGTTACGTATGTACCTAAACCATCGATCACTAATAAAAAAGTTTTTCATTAGTGATCGATGACCTAAACAAATAAATAGGACACTTCATTTTAGTTTACTACGCCGATCTTAGCTAGTAAATTTTTAACATCTTTAATAAGTAGGTAGTAAATTTTCTAAACTATAGAAGGTCTAAAAATTACCAAAGGATACATAACATAACAGTTATAATAGAAATACTTAGCATAGTTTACTTAGTTTACAGAACTTGGCATAAGTTGCTATTAAAAGTTGGCGATAGCTCCCATCAACACGAAGGTCAAGTGGCATAAAGAAGTTGTTTAGTATTTCTCTTAGCTGCCAAGTTTGCTCTTTGTTTCAAGTTGTGAATAGATATTAAAATTGAGATAAAGGCACTTTTACTGACAGTGCTCAAGGTTTTCCTATCGCTATCTAAAATAGAAACGGTAAAACTGGCCAACATCGAGTCGAGCCCTCGCTGTATTGGTACCGTACATATTATGACCAATAAACGTTTGTTCTAAAATGTGTTTTTTACAGAATAAGGGTGACAAACGAGCACACAGTCCACCTGATGGTAAGTGGATGCTGTAGCCCATAGATATCTACATTAATCCTCGATTAAGAATCAAAATGCAGATGTGTTGTCACTCTTGAAAACTAAGGTGGAATGCTTCGTTTCCAGTAAAAGGGTCTCCGGTTCTCTAAATTTACCATACGAAACACAGCAGCAAAATTCGTTTGTTATAATCGCAGCGTACAAACGTCAATATGAATGTTTTGATATGTTTTGTTAAATAAATATGGTACCTACAAATAACATACAGAAATTTCCAATTCTTAATTAATTAAATTTTTGAGACCCTGTAACAAAAACGGTCTAAGACTGACAACTGTGACGACTCCCCATTTCTTTATTTTTGAAGATAAAAATAAATAAAATTATTCATACTCTACTCAATTAGCTCTGGTCAATGACAGAATGTGGTTTCATATGCTAGGGTTAGAAAAAAATATTTTTCGGCTCCTTTTTCATGTAATTGAACCTCCTCTGAAAAATAATTAAATTTTATTTACCGTTATTCGCTTTAGGGTCAAATTCTATATTGAATATCCAAATTTCAGGCCTGTAATTCATTTCGTCTACGAGATAGAGATCCGTCCCATCGGAAAGTCAGACACCCTGACAGCAGAGTGACAAACAGACTGCCCTAAAAACATGTTTATTATTCAGCAATAAAGTTATTGATTTCTTTTGATATATTTACATGTTGTATATCTAAATATTTTGAATTACCACTGACGTGTACAGAATATTTTTATTCAATGTGACCAACCTTTAGAGCAGTGATTCCCAACCAGTGGTCCGCAAGAGCCTAAATATGGTCCGCGAAACATTTAAATATTTTACCTACCTAATCGTTTTAAATAATACATTTATTATTTTCTCGTCACGCGGGTAGTGCAACACCGAGCGTCGCGTCGCAATCAAAATCGCAATTTTTTACCAAACGTATGATTTCTTTTACAATAAATACACTAATAATACTGTAAATGAATACTTCTTTTCACTTTATTGTATAATAATGTTAAAGATTGTGATTAAAAAGGTTTTTTTTTCACGTTGTGGTCCCTGCTAACAACAAAGACATCAAAGTGGTCCCTAGTCAAGAAAAGGTTGGGAAACGCTGCTTTAGAGCTATGATTGAGTATAGTGTGGTTATCTCATTTACGGACTCAATTTATATGCAAAAGCAAACGCTACCCTGACTGCGTCTTAGCCTGCTCGTTCGCACTACGAACTCTGGAAGCAAATGGAAACTGTCAAACGAAAAGTCTTCTCTACAATGCAAAGTAATGTGTATTATTTGTATATAATACAAAACATAATACATTAAATCGTAAGAAAATACATAGGTATCATTTTTAATTAATTAAAAAAATATTTGTATTAAAACTTAACAGTAATAGCAGCCATTTTAACGATTCGGTAAGTGGCAAACTTTGCTTATATTCAACAGACGTCCTGCATATTCATTTCAGGCCTTTCCTAACTTTGGTGAAACAGCAAACGACGAAGTTTTAATGTTATGCTGTATCAGGCTTAAGTGATACTTATTGTTTGAAAAATAAACGGAATTCTATTCTTTTAGATTATATTGTTTCAATGAGATTTTGGGGCGGCGATAATTATGTAAATACTGTGCCCGCGACTTCCTTCGCACAGTTGATTTGAAGTTTTATTACTTTGGGCATAATTGATATTTTATAAACTACGCTACAGTTCAAACTCAAACAGTAATAGTATAGATATTTTTATACTTATAAGGAGTAATTTTGTCATAAAACCGATTAAGTGCATTGATGGCTTAAGCACCGAGGGTGCCGTTACGTTTAATATTTTATAAAAATAAAACTAATCAACGTAGATACGCATTAAGAAAATATGAAAAGAAATTTAGGAAGAGGTTATGCAAACGTTGCATTGGAAACTTCAATGATAAGGAGAGAACGATAATTCGTTTGCCGTGTAGTGGTGGCGTAAATAAATCCATCAACCCTTTACATCCCAGGGGTGCATTAAGAGGCGACTATGGGAAACGCCAGCAAAATCTAATGGCTTTCGATATTTTATGGTAGTGTATACTCGTACATATCGGTTACGTCAGAGCCAGACATAAAACACCCAGACTGGTTACGGGCAGCAACGTCAAAAGTGCGGGACGTCTTGTATTGCGATAGCCTGAAAACTGTGGCAATTATGGCAAATCACCCCTATAATCCCCGTGGAAGAGGCCCATATACTTTTACATATCATCATGCTATATACTTTAACAGACTGATGATGATGAAGAATAAGAATAGATAATGCTTTTGATATTTCCGGATCACATTGTGAAGCGACAAAGTATTTAACCTCTGACCGCTCCAAACTTTAGATGCGCTCTTGCACGTTGCGTTGTTTATTGTCATTGCGAAGTAGTAGGTGTTTCGTTAATTGTAAAATCGTGTGATAAAACACCCTTACACCAACATTATAACCGCTAGCAATATCTGTGTCTGCCACGTTCTTTTAAGAAGACAACTAATTTTAGCTGAGTATAATTGTAAAGATTTGGAGGACTGTCGGTAAATTTTAATCTCATTATCATCATCATTACAGCCCTTCACAAGTCCACTGCTGAACATAGGCCTCCCACAAAGCCATGAAATGTTAATCTAATATATAAAAATTTAGTTTTGTTTGTTCGTATTTTATACGCTTCCATAACGTTCATCAGATTGCGGTCAAACTTTGTCAATTTATTGCTTGTACTTGCGCGAAGGTTGTGTGTTGTGAATCATAAAGCCAAATTTATTTAAAAGTTATATATCATTCAATTAATGTATTATCCTTCCTAATTAAAAAATATAACTCTTCCAAATTTAAAACCACATTTTCACAATTATTTCTTTTGCGGCAGCAACGCTCCGGGTACCAGCTAGAAGCTAATAAAAACACACTGAATCTACGGCTTACTAAATTGAATATAGCGATGGTAATGTTTATAGTTATCGATACTTTTACAGATTTAAGTCTGTCTAATATAAACGAAAGTTCATAATATACCTATGATATTTTAAGAGAAACATATAACACTTGGGTCAAAAAAATTAGTTTTTGTCTGATTTTAAACAAACAGATAGATAGACAATTCTAAAAATGATAAAAAGTATTTAATTACTTATTTTTAGTCCCTCTCAATTATTTTTGTCACGAAAAAGTACAATGTGCAGACACATGCAGTTTAGATTTTTATTATATTATGTACCTATAGAAGATACATTACCCTAAACTCAAAAGTTAATAGCAAGAAATTTAATTAACTCTTATATTTAAGGAATTACTTACATTATATTAAAAAATTATAATATACCCCATATTATAGTAAGGGTTTCCATTTTAGATTATATGATACAACAAGAATGTAATTTTTGGACGGGAAAGTATTTGAGGATTAGAGGGTAAGGGCTAAGGGTCCTTGTATCAGCGTCCAAATCACGAGAAAAAGGTACAAAAATGCCTTATGTACTGTAATAAAGAGCCACTGTTCTATTATGCCTTCACACAATCCCGGTGAAAGTGGATGTGAAGCTGCTCTTAATGGATACTTAATTAAAGTATAATTATGCAAAGTAGGCGATATCTACCATTAGCATAGGGATCAAGTGGTATTAGATGGTCCTCTTGAATACTGTCATCAGTCTACCATTTCAAGTGCTTGGACTATTATAATGAGACCGCTTGCCGTAACATTTTACTGTAAAAAGGTGTCGAATAAGCACCATTTTTCTTCAATAAAAAATTCGGATTTCGCAAAAATTTCTCAAAATTGCAGGATTATTATTAACTTTCCCCTTTTTACTTGAAATGAGGCATTCCATCTATGTCCTTGTTGGTGACAACGCATTTTGATTCTTAATCGAGTATAGATGTAGATGTCTATGGGCCACACATCCACTTACCATGGTGGACTGAGTGCTCGTTTGTTATTCTTATTCTATAAAAAAAAAACTTTATTAATTTTCGTCAATCAAGCTAAACAAGCGTCTACAACGCGAGAAACCTATGACTCCATTTAATATGATTAATTACGAGTTATACAAATTACGAGTTACGAGTTATACAAAAATCTATTAAACTGTAGAAGAGCTAATGCTTAATACTTTTTGAGCATTAGTAGTTAGTTAGTAATCACTATAGAATCATGAAGGGTGAGCTAATCAGCTACTAAGAAATTTATTGTATGTAAACAAGCTTTTAATCCGAATTATGTATAACAGTTTCGAAATCTGATTTTCCAATTTATCTTTAATTCAGTCCGGAAAATCGAGTCGATTATACTACGACAACAGGACCTATAAATAGGTTTTATCGCGGAAGAAGTCCACAATACAACTAAAGCGCGGCCATCATGGACAAAACCTAAGACACTCAATTTTCTTTTTTTTTGAGAAAGGCACATACTTTTTTGGGAAATACTGGAGAAGATCGCAATTAATCTCACTATTTACGGAGAAAAGTTGTAAAAGTTCACCACAGAAAGAGCAACAAAGCGTTGAAAAATCCGTCGCCTTTTAAAACAACGCTCGATCACATATTGCGAAGACTACCCGCCTCGTCCAGGACGAGCTCGATTAAACAATAATTCGACACCCACCTTAGCGTCGTGACATAGCTTGAACCTGAGAAAAAAAGTTGAAAACTAAAACAAACTAAAATTGACATCATAGTCCATGACTACCATGTAAAAAAAATCTTTCCTATTCTAACTAGAAAATGTGGATAATTTTGGTTTCGAAAATGTATAGTCCAGAAACATTAGAAGCAAGCAAAGGCTTACAAATCACAAGTGCTTATATCAGAATTATTTAAACAAAAACTTTCAAGACGAAACTATTGCAAAAATGGCCCTTAAGCTATATTACTAGTATAGTTGTATCACGAATTGGTCGGCTCAACCGGGAAAGGACCACGCTCTCACAGAATACCAGCGTAAAATAGCAGCTTAACGCTGCTGTGTTTCGTATGGTGAGTGTAGAGAAACGGATACCCTTTTTACTGGAAACGAAGCATTCCATCTTAGTCCTCACGGGTGACAACTCCTTTGCATTTTGATCGAGGATAGATGTACATGTCTATGGCCCACAGCAACCACTTACCATCAGGTGGACTGTGTGCTCGTTTGTCACTCTTATCCTATAAAAAAAAACTCATACTTCTTAATATAACAAAGAAAAACATTATTTTACTACACGCATTTTAACAGTCTTTAAAGAAGGAGGAGATTTTTTTGACCCGTATGTTTTTTTTATGTGTGTTCACCGATTTCTCGAAAACGGCTGAACCGATTTAATTGTTTTTTTTTTTACTAAATAGGCAAACAATAATTTCAATGGAGGTTCTATTTGAATATGAAGAAAAAATTCTTTTCCTACAGATGGAAAAAAGGGTTGAAATTTTTGTTGTAACTATTTTGACGACAGTCTAGTTGTAACCTTATCTAAAGGGTAATTTTTTTTAACTTTTAATTAAAAGTTAAAAAGAGTTAAATTTAAAAAGAATAAAATAATTTCCACTTAATAGATTCTAAAGTTAGGGCTACGAGCCCTAACTTCAGAATTAGGATTCTTTGACACACCATGTATTAACAACTTTATTTATGTTTTTGAAGTCGGTTTTTCTATTATTAAAAGTTTAATTTTTTTATGTATATTTTATATTGTGAAGGTAAAGAAATTGACCTTTGCCTAAATATAGACAGCCTTTGGTAGGCGACTGACAGCAACCACATTATAACGGCTTAGTTTCTTATATGATAAAAGCTGGTTTAGTATAGAAGCAGGTAAGAGGTCGCTGCGCTGCTCATGTGAGTTGACACTCAAAAGTTAAATCTTAAATTGATTAGGAAATAAATGATTCGCCGAGATTGTAATATATCAACAAGGCAAAACAAAATAGCAACGACATTTCGTACGATTCCGAAAGCGACCAACTTTACTAATATCCAGCTTCAGCAAATAGCCCATTCAGCTGTTGTCATTTCAAACTCGCAAACTGGAACGAATCTTATTTTATTAGTTGTATAATACTTCTCTTTTTACTAACCGAATTCAAAAAAAAAACGAAAAGGGTTTATATTAGACGCGTATGTTTTTTTTTGTGTATGTTCAACAATTTCTTGGTAACGGCTGATCTGATTTAAAAGATTACCGCTACGTTTACTGTCTATTAAAGTTCACTGCTGAACATACGTCTCCACCATAGATTGCCTCATAGGGAGATATTTGCCATAGCTGCCACGCTTGGCAAGTGGGTTGGCAACCGCAAACTCTTAATTCTTAATCGTTATTAGGAAGTCGCTGCTACCATCTCCTGATTTGTTTCCCTCTGTCGCCTCTTACGACACCCACGGGATGATATGGGGTACTAGATATTCTTACTCCGCCACTACACTGCACATATGGCACCACCCCTGAATTATAAACTATTTATTAAAAAATAATATTTTATCGCTGTAAGTCCTTAACCTTCTAAAGGTTTGTTATACGCTCATATTATGTAAAGTCTAAGCCAATTAGCGAGAAAGCGCAGCTAGCACTCTTGGAACTATCTTGCGAAGATGATGATTTTTTATAATTGTAAAAATAATCAATACAAGTAAATAAAATTGGAGTGTTTGTGAATAATATTAATATAATAATAAATATTTGAAATAACTGGCTTCGAGCAATTAAGCTTAGGGGGTTATTTGCATGCTATTAAGACATAAATAACCATTTTTAAATTAAGTGTGTCTGTATGTTTGTCTGTCTGTATGTGCCGGATAATCTTCGAAATGACTGAACCGATTGTGATGAAACTTAACGAATAGATAGAGAGCAATGCCAGGAGGGATCTAGGCTATATTTTATCCGAAAAACTTAGAGATTTTTTTGTGAAATCGAAAATGTTTGAAATGTTGTGAAACACTTTTTGAAAATGGGTGTAATACCCTATTCTTGTATTTATTTTTAATTTACCCTCATAATTTGTATAAATTTCGTGTACAAGACTTCAAAGGAATTCGCCGTAAAGATATTTTATAAAGCATTTTTAACAATCCATCTCCCTTTTTTAATAACAGCTGTAATTAAACGTTACCGTTTTAACAAAATGAAGTAAATATAATACAAATATAGTACAGATTAAAAAAAGTTAACTCGTAGCGCTGTAGCACATCTACAGTTTTAACAGAAATGTAATCTGCGTCGTGGTGAAGTGTTATTACATTCACAGTTTTTAATTTAAGGAGGATTTTTTGTATCGAAAGTTTGTAAAGAGATGTGTAAAGCTCTCAAAATAATAAAGTACAATAATTTTTTGCGGTTACAAATCAGTCGCTTCGGGTCGAAACGATTACTTTAATATGCTTAACTCTCAGATAAGGTCAGAGTGCAAGTATAGAAGAATATTAATAATAATTTTTATAAATACAAAATCTTAGAGTATTTATAACATATTTATATTCTAAGTATAAAAGGTTAATAATAATAACTTTTAATAAGCCTCCACAACTTTTTAAAAGAAGAGCTAGAAATTACGGGTATGTTATTATATTTTAAACTTTCAAATTATTTCTGTTTATATTAATATCTCAAGTTTTTATTTAATACTAGCGACCCATTTAAGCGTCGCCTGGATAGGACCAATTAATGTGACGTTGTTTAGATTTAAGATAATTAAAGACCATTTTCGATTTCACAAAAAAATCTCTAAGTTTTTCAGATAAAATATAGCCTAGATCCCTCCTGGCATTGCTCTCTATCTATTCGTTAAGTTTCATCACAATCGGTTCAGTCATTTCGAAGATTATCCCGCACACTATATTCCGTCATATAACATTAGTGCTAAAAGCGAAGTAATAAACTCGCTTTGATTTCAAATGTCATAAAGATTATTGCATGTTTTAACCGGAAAATGACACACAATATAAGATTATGGGTTCTGTTAAACGAATTCGAATTAATAGAATAAAGATTAGTACTTTCTGCTTTTACGAATCCGTCTTCCATGATACCTTTTCAATCAAATTCGGAATAAAACTCAACAATCGTAATGATAACTTGAAAACTTTCGAAATAACACAGCATATTAGCTAGTTCTCTTCACCAGTGACGTCACGACGGTATCTAATATGGCGGACAGCGTTTTGCAGATTTGAGGCACATATAAAAAAATATTCCTAAAAGTGAAATATAAAATTTATAATGCATTTTTATAAATAGAATCAATATTTCTCGTTTACTTTTTACAAAATCTATCATAAATATATATTTTTTGATTTTTTTTACATGGTGTAAAATACTCTATTTCACATTGATGTCTTCAAAAAGTAGTTAGAACTTCGTTTTAATTATTACCTTAGAACTTTTTTTTGGGTTGTTCTTAAGTCAAAATTTATTTTGAAATCAAGGAATATAATACAATACATAAGAAGACCAAAGCCCTCCTTTCATTAATAGGTGAGGTTATATCACTAGTGATGATTTAAATTTTAAAGAATACGTTATTAATGTCAATGGTTAATATTAAAACTAAAGTGTACAACAATCTTTGGAACCGAGACGTGGCTATAGGACGCTCAGCGAGCTATGCAGTTGAAGGTCTTCTGATAGATTTCATATCGACGATATCCGCAGTAGAACGAAAGCATAAGGCAACCATATCATTCAAAGAATCAACAAGCGATGGGAAAGTAAGGTTTATTAATGGTAGGTAATTAGTCTCTTGCCAATGAGCGATTTGCAGGGCGGTTTCCGTCCTAAAACATTCAGGAAGTCGATAAAACTTATTAACATTGGACGTATGACGGGCTTTAATAATTATGATGTGGTCATTCAGGAATTTAAGGCAGGAATTCTTTAAGAACTGACGGATCCGTGGCGCAGTGCCTTAGCAATAAGTTGCGGCGCTGAGGGCCGCGGGTTCAAATCCCACACGGAACAAGTATTTATGGCCTACAAATAATTGTTCCATGTCTGCAGGAATGTCCTTGTGAAATTTATGTATGTAAACTGCCTCCACGATAGAAGAGAAAATCATAGTGTGGTAGCGTGGTAACGTTTTATAAAATAAAAAGAGAGAAAATAAATAACAAATAACATAATCATCATGTTACATTCGCTTGTTAATCATGACATCTAATTACATGAAATTTGTATATTATATAATTAAATCGTAAAAGCAGCCCTCTACAATGCATTGACATATGACGAAGTGAATAATGCTACATCAAAATTAGTGCACTGGTTTAACATCAATAATTTGCTTTTGAACGGTAATAAAACGAAATGTATTAAATTCACCAACCTAATGTTAAACAGGTGCTTTTAAATGGGGTGGAGCTGGGCCTTGTTGAATCCACTGTTTTTCTCGGAATTACAGTTGACGCGAAGCTTCAATTGGGCCCTCATATATCTAAACTAGCTAGCAAACTTAGTTCTGCAGCAAATGCTGTAAAAAAGATTAAGAGGCGTATGTGTTGAAACAGCTAGATTAGTTTATTTTAGTTATTTCCATAGCATAATGTCATATGGAATCTTGCTATGGCGTAATGCGACTGACATTGAAACTATCTTTGTTTTGTAAAAGAGAGCCATAAGAACAATTTATGATCTAGGTCCGAAGGAATCCCTTAGAGAAAAAATTAAATATAAAAAATTATATATATATATCGATAAAATAAAATGATGTGTCTTACCTAGTTTGAAGAGCAACTCAAGCCCTCCCTCAATTGCGTGCACTATCCCCGTCACCACAGCAGCGGTGGCAGCAGCGTCTTTCTTATAATAACTAAAAAATAAACTGCGGTCACCACTCGCCTGCCAAGCGTGACAGCCAATAAGGCAATCTATAGTTGGGATAGGGGGAGGCTATGTTTACGGTAGGGTGCTCCTGCCACACAAGAAACCTTTACAATTTCGTTCTGTATATCTGCAGTTTTAAAACAAGCATTTTTAATAGTAAAAACACCTATGTAGAATAAATAAATTATACATATACACTATGCTTACTAGATTTTTTATAAAAAAAATTGACACATGTACTTATTTCACTTATATTTTTTTATTTATTTGCTAAATAGCAACCGACCGATTTTGTCTTACGGCATCATCAGTGTACGTAATAAAAACAACGACCAACTACCAAAAGTTAAAATCTTTTATGCTAAAAGTATTTGATGATAAAAATTAAAATTATTTCTTTATTTTATAATAAAAAAAACTAGTAAAGAACTTCTTTAGTAGTTTTTGTCACCATTCGTGTTAAAGAGTTAATACAATTTAAAGATAACGACACTTGGAAAAACAAAGTATTTTTATCTCACTTACATTGTCTAGTTCTTATTACTGTACTAATCTTAGTATCGTTATTATTTTTTAAACAAGTTATATCATAATCACATTATACATACTCGTAGTACACAATTTGAAATACTTCTACAATGTTTTGGGTTTACATATCCAGTCCATAATAATTTTTACATACACAGCACTTATGAAATTAAAGTAGGCGCTTATAAGAATATTTAAAACAAGCAATCATTATAATATCTATTTTTTTTAATGGAATTAGGGTGACAAACGAGCATACAGTCCACCTGATGGTAAGTGGATGCTGTGGCCCGATGTCTATGGTTCATTTATCCTCCATTAAAATCAAAAATGCGTTGTCACCCCTGAGGGCTAAGATGGAATGCCTCGTTTCCAATAAAAAGGGTCTCCGGTTATCTACACTCACCATACGAAACACAGCAGCCTTAAGCTGCTATTTTACGCTGGTATTCGGTGAGAACGTGGTCCTTCCCCGGTCGAGCCGACCCATTCGTGCTATAACTATTATAGCAGCAGCGTGGCTCTACTACGTAAATCGTATATAATCTAAAATAAACTATAGTAATATTTAACAATTTTCCTCTTGGAACCATGAAAAGAATCGTGAAAGATTTCCAGACAGTTCATCATAATATCATAAATATCTTTGGTAATTACATACATATGCTAGTAATTACTCTGAAGTACATATCTCATTGTAATTTGACAACATTCTTGTTTTAGTCTTGGGCTTTTCTGTAAAAGAGGAAAAAAATTATAAGATACGATTCTCGCGAAAAATTCACACCGCATTATTCCTAGTTTTAAGAGCACTTACAAAACATTTTGTTTTCTTTTGTTTTTATATACAATATTTTCGTCGTCATTCATCTGTATCAAAGGTATCAGTATATAAATAATAGATCGCGACAGTTGACAAGTTAAACAACGGACATTTAAGTCCCACGTTTTTCATTCAACAACTCTTGGAACTTGTTAAGAATATGGATTAAGTTTTGTTTCACTGAAACTGCTAAAGTTTTAATGCTCATAATGGCTCTTTAATTTTGTTATCTTGAGCAGTTACCGAAGAGCAGATATTGGACGAGTATACTCAGTTTCCTCTACATTGCATAATATTAGGTATATTTTATTGGAAGTAAAAGTTCTTAAGCTCGCCGCAAATTTCACAATACGCTAGCAAGCACCTATAAATATTTTATTACAAATGACGTTGCTATCTGATTTATCACGTGCTCGATGGCGAAGGAAAATATCGTGAAGAAATCTGCATGCTTAAAAATTAAAATATGTTAAAACATAAGAGAAGTTCACGAACTAGAGAAGCGCGTCGGACTAACTGCTCCATAACTACTCAAAAATGAGTTGAGGTCTGAGCCCAGCTGTGGGATGTATAGACTTAGATTGTAACTTTTAACTATCTTAAGACTCAGCCTCATGCAAATGCAAATAATCATAATCTATATATTCATTTTAGTTTAGCATATTACCTATATTGCTATACTTTGAAACACTTAAAAATAAAAACCAAAAAGCATTGCGTTGAAAACGCACATCTTACACGTTGCTCACACCGTTTCGCTCCTTAACGTCGACTGGCCGTCCACCCTCTCTCACATTCAATTTCAACTCGTTCAACCACTAGTTCCTCTATCAAACTTATTTCCTTTCATTCATTTCCGTTCGATCCGTTTCATGCATCCTTTCATATTTTCCACATACATACGTACACCCAAAAATATTACCCACCCTTTTCGACAATCGGGTAAAAATAGCCATCCCCATATTTATATGAAAACCTATAATTTAGTTAGTTCGGCTGATATTTGAAACTAAAGACGTCGTCGATTTAATTGTTTTTACGTATCCGTAACAGTATTCTCTGCACTAAATTCCGTTTAAGGTAGTGAGAGAAACTGTCACGCTTTCATTCTAGCTCGGACGTGAGAATACTTATTCAGCAATAGAATTGCAAGAAATATAACAAAACCTACATATATTCCATGAGAACACATAAAACAACGCAGTGAACTACAATGGTGCCATTTGACTTGTGATAATATGAGTATGATCACATTCATAAGGTTTCCAATAGTTAGACGGCTCCGTGGCGCAGTAGCTTAGCAATTAGTTCCAGCGCTGGGGGCTGCGGGTTCGCATCCCGCTCGGAACAAGTATCCGTATGGTCTACACATCGATCGTGATGGGTCTACAAGTAATTTTTCCGGGTCTGGATGTTTGTCCTTGTTCAATTTATATTTGTAAACTGCCTCCACGATACAGTAAAAAATCCTAGTGTGGGGGTAACGTTTTTTATTTAAAAAAAAATAGAAAAAAAAATAAACAAAGTAGTTGAGTATGACAGTAAGTTTCTTGTCATACCTCTTTTCCAGTAAAAAGGGTTCTCTACACTCACCCATACGAAACACAGCAGAGTTAAGCTGCTATTTTACGCTGGTATTCTGTGAGAGCGTTGTCCTTCTCCGGTCGAGCCGACCGATTCGTGCAACAACAATACTACTAATATAGCTGCAGCATGGCTTTACCACGTATAAAAATTTATAACTAAATACTCTTTAAATGCGAAATCAGTCAGGTAAATAATAATAAAAGGTGGTGCACAAATACAAAAGTTGCAAATTTGCCAGGAAATAAACTATAGAATTTGGGTCTATGGTGTCAGGCGACCCCACACTCGATGGAGTTGATGGATGCGGGTGGCTAAGGGCCTTGTTTAGTGGTAACCTATGTGAGAGACAGCACGTTCAACAATTGACTTGTTCATTTATTACAACCTATAAAAACTTCACTGCTGAACTTAGGCCTACCCATTGGGTTATATGTACTACGTACTAGAGAAGCTATTCCAAACAAAAAATGTGCACTACTCTGTTTTCGCGCATGCGTGGGAGATAGTAGAGTCGCGCATGCGCAGTTGATATAAGCGCGTTGCGCCTGCGCGGTCAGTTTTTGTCATAATAGATTAGGTAGCTATTTAAATGAAGAAATTTATTTTTTCTATTGTAATATTATTACCTATTTATTCATTTGACTACTGAATTATTATTTATCTTCAGGTTTAATTAAACTTTAATTTGAAATCTCGTATTATTAGCGCAGCTCCACACTCTATGAATATTGAAGCCACACTAAATGACACTAAAGGTGTACGGATTGCAGTACAGTTCATTTGAACATAGTGAATGTTCGGAATGCCAAATCTAGTGCGTAGTACATATATATCGATGGGCCTACCTTATTAATTTTTTCATAGAGTAAATACTTGCCATACATTCTACGCTTGGCACGCGGTTTGCCAACAGCAGTCTTTTATTATTTTGAGTTGTTATACGGAAGACGCTGCTGCTCATCTCCTGTTTTATTTACTTCTGTCGCCTCTTACGACACCTACGTAATAATACTTGTGATTGTGACATGCTGAAATGAATAAGAACAATCGAAAGTTTATGGAAGATTATATTTTACCCTACGAACTGGTAGGTACTCCATCTCAGTCCTCAGGGTTCAGGATTCTTAAGGAGAAATGTAGATGTCTATGGGCCACATCCACTTAACATCTGGACACTGTGCTTATTTGCACCCGGGCTCGGGCCGAGCTTGTTACCTTTACTTTTATACATATAAAAGAATATTAATATAGGATTTTTGTGGGGATTTTCTTTCAAGTGCCAATTTCCTGCTGTGTAACTAATAAATGAGTGTATGCAGGTTGCTTGCCTTAAGTTTTTGCAAGATAAGGCCATTTATTTTTATTTTTGTTTAGGGAAACGAAATAAATATTTAAAAAAAATCTTCTGTGAGGGATTCGAATTCGCGACCCTCAGCACCGTTGCCAAACGCTATGCTATTAAGTAACTGAATCGTCAAATGTATTTACGTAACTGAATCGCCAAATGTTTTTTTTTTCAATATAAACCTAAAATTCTCTTTAAACATCATTTTATTTTGTAGTAAAGACCTTTCATAATTCTGATATTCAATTTCCAAATGAATATCTATTCCTGATTTTCTGTTTGATTAAATGACTGCGATAAGAATTGATTAAATGACTACGGTAAGACATTTTAGAACATCATGTTTCTTGTGTTTATAATACTCCCTTGTGAATATCTAACATTATTATACGGATATCTGAAACACATTACCATTGCCTTTAAAATCGAATGTCAGCGCATTGTAACTTGTTACGATAATGGATTATTGGTTTAAGTGTTTGAACGAATCCATTACGAGGGCTTTTCAATTAACTTTTACCTGTTAAAGACGAGCCCGTTTCCCCTCTTTTCATTATCGGTATGTTGTAACGGACAGGTGTATGCCAGTTTATGTGATCATCTAATCGCTTGATGTTTTTAACCGACTTCAAAAAGGAGGAGGTACTCAATTCGACTGTATTTTTTATGTGTGTTACCTCATAACTTTTTTCTAGGTGAACCGATTTGGATGATTTTTTTTATTTGAAAGCTGGTGCTTCTCATCCCATATAAATTTGATCAAAATCTGACCAGTAGTTTTTGAGTTATCCTTAATAATTTATATTGAAGTCTGTCGTACAAAATTTTTTATTTTACCACTTGTCCATTATATGATTCAGTTAAAGAACACTTAGTAGATTTTTTATTAAGCGGTCATAAACCACGCGATGTCAATCAGAATGTAAAAAATCTTAGTATTATCGGTTTACACAGAAAATTTAACTTTTTTATACCTAAACAAGTTCAATTTTCTGTGTAAAGTAAAAAACACAAGCGAAAAGTCTGAGCATTTTCTTAATTAAACATTAGCATATAACAGATGGTGGCAGTCCACAAGTCAGCCGACGAACGCTATGCTCCACATTTTTCATTTAAACGACTCTTGGAACTTCTTAAGAGTATGGATAAAATTTTGTCTGTCAGTTTCAGAAAAAAATTATCTGCTTAAGTTTTCTTATCTTGTTTAAAGTCCAATGTTAATGCAAGCGTTTAGAACTGACCTCGTTTGATTAAAAAGTAAACAGATTATGAACATTAAGAAATGCACTCGCATACTTCGTTATTCGTTGCCCAATATGGCGGTGAAAATCTATGTGGGCGACTCATTGAAGCTTCATAAAAACCCTTCTTTATCCTTTTAAAATGAAAGCTGGGTCCCGCTGTGAGACATTTATAAACTATTTACTTTATACATCTCGTAGCTAAACTCCACACTATGTGGCAAAAATGTACAAAACTAGATTTTCTATTTACTAAACACTGATTTGATAAAATTGTAAAAAATATTGTCATATTTTGATAAAAATATCATAATTTTACATATTTCCCTAAAGTAAAGCAGCGAACCTTTTAGTAGAAAACTTGGGAAACACGTGAATGTACCGCGAACAGTTATGAGAATGTTTCAAAATATCATTAAGCGAAAGATTTTGAACATTTATTCAATTTATATTCTTGGAACAAAGTTGTTTTCGTTCTTAAGCTGGCAACTTAAAATTAATCAATTTCATTACAATATATTTCTTGCTATAAAAGTATATTTTTTCTAATAGTCACATTGTTTTTAACGAGCGTGCTATTGAATAGGTATTCTTAACATGAAAGTCTACGACACTCCGGAGATGAAAATGAATTTGGAGTCACTTCGCCCTTCTATCGGATCAAACAAACATTAAACTTCTTTTGGAGCACTCCATGAGGCACTTGATGGTGGAGGTCTATGTTCCGCAGTGGACTTTTATAAAAGTTACAGCCTATATACGTCCCACTACTGGCAACAGGCCTCTTCTCACTTCTGAAAGGGTTTTAGGGCAATGAAATATCCGCCGCGCTGCGAACTTCACACGTCTTCGAAATATTTTTTTCTTATTTCTCAGAGATGTAGGTTTCCTCACGATGTTTTCCTTCACCGCCGAGCACGTGGTAAATCAGCACTTAAAGTTGCAATTAACAATTTCATTGGTGCCAGCGGGGATCTAACCCGGGTTGCTCGCGTACTGTGAAATTTACAGCGAGCGCTTAGCCCCTGAATTACCACGGCTTTTTTATAGGTTGTGATGAAATGAAATGGAATGGGTTAAATAAAATCTTTAAGTGAATTTGAAAAGTTGTCGTAAATTTTTCTCTCACATATGTCAAAAGACGGCGTTTATTTTACTGCTATTTTCAACGATTTCTCTCTAGAGCACCTCTTATAGTTCTCCCGTCACAGTTCTCAACGACTGCCATAAAGTTTAAAATAAAAAGGTTTTAAGTTTCAAAAGCTTTTTGAGTACCATAACATCATATATTTGGTTAGTTAAAAATATTTTATAAAATATTTAAAAATATATAAAAACTATAATAAAAAAAAACTAAAACTAGTAATTTAATTATCAAACAGTCCTACTCCATGCGGTATCGTGCCAAGAACGCTGGCTGCGTTTCCCCGCTGAATGGCTATACTTAGCCTTTGAGCGAGAAAAAGCCAGCCCTCTTATCACCAGCAGCACGACCAGCCGCGGATGGAGTTCCTTTAAGAACTTCACCGCGGTAGCGAATCCGTCTGACTGACTGACTGACTCATAGTCAGAAAAACAGTTATCAGCATATCAACCAGTACTTAGCTTGATCTCTACCAAATGTTCACTCACCCAGTACTTAGCTTGATCTGTATAAAATAATATAAATGCAATGGAATTTTTATTTGAATTTTATCCACTTCCGAATTATCTGAAATTTTGCCGACGTATTAATAACATCATCAATGCAAACGTGATTATTTTGTATTTTTTTTCAACTGTAAGCTGACCCACTGCTGACAATAATTGTAAATAAATCTGAGGCGAATTGTTTAGTTTAAATCGTTATAAAATTGAAATCAATCGAAAATTCCGATATTCAGTAATATGTTTTGGTCACATAAAATATTTTAACAAAAAATCGTTTAAGTGCACACATACTATGTAGGTAAAATAAGAGTGTTCCGTGCCACCAATTTCCTTTTAATTTAAAAATTAGGCCACCATCCATACAACAAATGCATAGCAAACAATAATTTCTTATTTAAATATCGTATCGCATTGCCAGCATCAGTTGTTTTCTCCAAAAATACACTTAGAAAGACGTTAACTTTGAAGTTATTTGCATAAAAGAGTGCTCGACGCGGTGTCGTCGTGTTTGCGGAACACTATTCATAAAATTTAAATGTTACAAGTCGTTTCATCTCGATTTTCATTAAAAAAAATCAATAGAACAACATTTGTAAAATAATATACAATCTTATATAAGGGTCACATTATATGAACTGATTTGCATGCAATAAAAACTGAAGGGGATTTTCGTCTTTTTTTCATCACAAAAACACAAACAGAACAAAAATACTTAATTTGTGGAATTTTGCCTCTTTTTAGCTCTTTCGTTCAGAAATTTCAAATTTTCAACTAGTTTAGTGTTTGAAATACACCCTGTATGAGAACGGTCTAATACTGACAACTTAGACACCCCACACACTCGGGTAAGGAAAAAAATTTTTGGATCCTTTTTCATGTATAGGATTTTCCAAATATTCAAGTTTCAGGTCGGCAACTCATTCTGTCTACGAGCTAGGGATCCATGGCATACGGACCGACAGACAAACACGTAGACAGCTGAGCTGACATTAATAGGATTCCGTTTTACCTATCGTTACGGAACTTTAAAAAAAAAGGAGTAAGTTTTTTAAACGTACTCCAATTTAGACAACTATAAATACTGAAAATTCAACGACAAGATATTAAAATTACTGATGCATCCGATACCGATATATCGGAGATAGGTACTTTGGTTTGCCTATATATCGGCATCACCGATATTTTTTATTGCGGATACAACAATGCCTTTCAAATTCAAGATCTCCCAATATCGATATATTATAAGATGTTGAACATAGATCCGCTTGTTTTCTGAAGCAATGACTTCTTTTATCCAATCTTGAAAAAAAAATGGCGCGGAAGTAGGTACTTTAGTTTCCAAATAAGTTCTGTCGCATCTGAGAGACTATTTTCCATCCGCCATATTCCGCAAAATTTGAGAATATTTTATTTGTTAATCAAAAATCTTATTAATATTTATTTTAATTACTAACACTATTAACCTTGACCATTAGTTTTAATAACAAATAATCTCATTCTAAGTCTGTAATTTACATATTAATAAAAAATATTAAACCATCTTGTGCTTTATATTACCTTCATTTAAATTCACTAAGAGTATCGGTATCGGTATCGCATCGGCAAAAAGGCATATCGATGCATCCCTAATTAAAATATATTGTCGAGTTATAGTGTAATTCTAAATTAAAAGAAAAAACGGACATTTGATAAATGAAATTTTATTTTCTTACTTCGTAAAAAAATATATTTCATTTCTTTCACTATAAACGTATGTACATACAAATATATGAAGCGCATAACATACATACATATTTCTATTTATCCGGTGTTGGTACTATCAATCAGCGTAGGCGATAAGAAACTACGCCATGTGCACGGTGCACGCTTCATAGAGCACCTCACTTGGAAGAAGGCAGTGATCCATAACGATAGAATCGACGCGTAAGAAACCGATGTGCAAGCCACAATGGTTATTGTTCGGACATAATTTTATATGTGGTGTAATAAAATGTATTAATTGATTTTCAATCATTTACAATCAGTTAAAATGGTCGAATCACATCACAGCCTCTTAAGTCCCCTACTGGAGAAGCCTTTCCAGCTGTTCCAGCCTTTGCCAGCTGGTATCTATGACTTGGAAGATTTGACCATATTTAACTAAGCTGGCTTATAGTATCAACTCTGTACTCATTAATTCGTATAGAATTAATAAGTACAGAGTTGATCTTTGTATTGGTCATACTGCGCTGGTACCTGATGCTACTGGTTTTCCATTTTAACTTGTAATCTGTCCTTTTTCGATCGCCAGATCTTCGTTTGTCTATCTATAGTGTATTAGGCATTTAGTGAAAAATTTTGCCCGAACAATACATCTCGAATCTTTATCTCATATATAAAAATTAATTTTAGTTTGTTGGTATTTCATGCGCTGCCATATCGTTCATCAGACTGCGATAAAACTTTGCCAACTTATTGCTTGCACTTGCGCGAAGGTTATAAGCATAGTACAATTAACTTACATTAATTTATTTGAAAGTTCTATATCATTAAATTTCAATGAATGTATTATTATCATTTCTTATTAAACAATATAACTCTTCCAAATTTAAAACTATATTTCCACAATTATTTCTTCTGCGGCAGCAGCGCGTCGGGTGCCAGTTAGTAATATTATAAAATAACATACAAAACAAATGTTATCTATATAATATTTAATGTATAACCACAGGCAGTGAGATATGCGAGCTTATATTCAAGTTTAACACACACGTCGATACCGCAGCTTATTAACTCAAGCTACCGACCGAGTAATCAAATCATGTAACTAATTATAGCATGAAGTAATTGAGTTGGTGTATAATTAGAAACTAGTTCATTTTCGTCTGACTGATCAAGTGTGGTATGATATCATTCGGTCCACAGCTTGCTTTTGGTGGTTCGGTAAGAACGTGCTCTTGGTATTTTCACGCAGTTCACCTGGTAATAAGTGGCTACTGCAGCTAATGACAACTATTCCCATGTTAACTGCAACCGAATTTTTAAATTACAAAAGATGTTCAAATCTGGTTTACTGGATTTCTTATATTTACGCGAAAACTAAACATCGATAAAACTATTTTTACGGATTTTATCGCGTTTAATTCTACTTATTTTTAATACCCGACGCATTTAGTTTTAATTTTATCAATTACAGGATCTCAAGCAGGTGGTAGTACCCAGCCTCCCTCTCTATTGAAATTAGGATGTTTTTTTTTTAATTTCAATAGCCTCACATATCATCCTTGGTACGAATCGATGTTCTTACGCGAGGATTTGTGGTCAACCAAATCTGATGTAATTGAAGGCAATCTGAGGAATCTAGACAAACAAAGATTTGGCGATAGAAAGCGGACAGAAAATACAAATTTAAATTTAAATAGAAATAAATTTTTCTATAATTAAAAACGATCATAGCATGAAATTGTTAAAACAAGTGCAATAATAATTAACGTTCAATAAATATATTTTTTACATCTATCCTCATTCAAGAAATAAGATGAGTAAGATGGAATGCATATTTACTAGAATAAAGGTCCACCGGTCTCTAAAGCTCCCATCGTTGATTATACGTCACAAAGCAGCATTATGCAGCAATTTCACGCTGCTGTTCTGTATGACCTGTACGTGTCGAACATTTCTCTTGGAAAAATTATTATATATTAGATTTTTCTGTTACCTGTAAAAAAAATAAGCGACCATTAGTTGTGAAGAGCTTAAAAAAGTACTGTTTTTTTTAGCTTGCGTCGAGTTCAATTCAACGAACCGTGTAGTCTGCAATGCGATACATTAAGTCTTACTTACATATATATCTGCAAAAACCCTCTGACCGGATTAACTTATGCAGTAAATATACGCTATTTTATTTTTACCTTATACAATTTTTCGATTTTTTTTTTAAGTTTTCTAGTGTATTACGTAGTAGGTATATCTAGTGGCAGTGGAAGAGAATACTCTGCCCTATTTCATCCCTGTCCCAACCATCAAAATCTCCCGTTAGGTAATCTAATTTATCACTAAAAGTTATAATAAAGCGTTATTAACGTGTCCGTTACGACAGTGTTTTCTTAAGCATGTTCCAGACGGATGTAATCCAGCGTCTCAACAAAGGTGACCTTGGTGAGAGCTTGGTTTCCATTCGTGGATTGTGTTTCGGTTACACGGATCACAACCAAGCGCCAACACGGTCGAACTTCACTGTGAATCGCGCTCGCGTAGAATTAAGATGTAGAAATGGCGCCTAATTTGTGTAAATTTCAAAAGCTGGGCCTTGCTTTAGCAGTTTTGTGCGCAATTGAAGACGGAAAACAAAGAAAGAAAAGAAAGTTGATGAAGCGCTGGTTAAAGGAACGATTAATACTCAGCCATCCAAACTTATTGCAGCTATTGGACGTGAATGGTATTCATAACTTTTTGGATTGGAACCGTGGATGCCATTTTCACCCGCATATGTGCGCACCCACTGCTTGCCGTAGCACAACTATCTTTGGTAAGATGGTAAGATGTAATCCGCTGGCTAAACTGATGTAATCAACGCGCTCCAACTGCGGATGGGAGCGCGCGCCCGTCCTCCAAGGACGTTGAAGGTCAAGTAAAAATTTGGAATACAACTGCCGTCTAGATGGATGGCAACAAGCAAGGTCACCTCTGTTGGGATGCTGGATTACATCCGTCTGGAACATGCTTTAATGAATAAATGGGTTTATCACCCCCGAGATTAAGATTACATTATACATTATACTAAAATTTACATTTTTTTCTAACATAACTAAATTGCTACAGAATAATCGAAATTTTCATATTTTAATAATTTAGTAGCAGATATATTAAATGTCGACCCACGGTCACACGGCTAGTGACCGACGTCAATATGAATAATACATTACCTAAGGGAAGTAAATACACAGAAACAATTTCAGCAATGATCTCATTCAATTCCACTTGTTTCCACGCAATTCTCACAGCATAAGGAAAATATCGCAGTGATTCGAAAAGTTTTATTACTTTTACGTGAGTATTTGGCAACTCGATTTCGGCAAAACACGCCCTAAAAGGTTTCGTTTATTCTTTTACACTGATTTTGGCTTCTTAGTACCTACATACATAATATATGTTTTATATTTGATTAGCCGTTGCTGGTTAGTAGTTAGATACCACGAAGATTTAGTCCTGACAATAGTATAAGTGCCTTTTCATACGTCCCGGTTGCCGGGTAGCCGGTGCCGACTGTCCGTCCGGTAACACATTCAGCTTTCACACGAGACGATTTTGTATCCAGTAGCGTCCTCTCTCCGTGGTTGTACCTGGGCGACTGGCCGCCGGTACGTATGAAAGCACGTGCGTCTTCCATACACCACTGTGCTTTCGGCCGCCGGCTATCCGGTAGGCGGCGACCGGACGCACAGTGGTGGATCCGGCGTGTACCCGGCGATCGCTTGCCGGACAAATTACGCCGGTACGTGTGAAAGCTAACATGGCTATCTATATACTTCGCCGCCGGGTACCCGGCACCGGCTACCCGGCAACCGGGGCGTGTGAAAAGGCACTAACGTTTAAAATTATCAGTCACCAACCTATACAAATAAATAAAATTTAAGTTTGTAATGTCAAAATAACAGCTTTTTATTAAATGCATATAAAAAAAAGTATATACGGTACTTATAACAAAAAAACAATTTTTAAAATTTTTGTATGTCTGTCTGTCTATTTGTTCCGGCTAATCTTCAAAACTGCTGGACCGATTTTAGGAGTAACTTAGGCTACTTTTGTTTTGGAAAATAATTAGGGTTGCACGCAAAAATATTAAAACCCATGAAATCCAATCGTAATAAATCCCACGCGACTGAAGTCGCGGGACACAGCTAGTTAGTCACTAAATATTGACATGTATTTTACAGCAAAAGACATAGACGTTCTGGAGTTATTCTCTGATATATAATCTTCAAGCCGGAATCCTCCCTAAGACATGAATAACTCTGGTTCCGTTGGAGCAATATGTTTCAATCTCGGTAAATGAAAGTCACCAATTACTAAATCTTGAAATAGGAATCATATCGCAAGTAATGTCGTTTATAAGGGGAGGCTGCTAGCTAGAGTTCAAGCAAGAATCCTCCCAATAAAAGGGCTATATCTCTTAAAGTATTAAGTCACAAATGATTTTTGACTATATGTATGACCTTGGATTGCATAAAAGGAAAACACGATAACATGAAATTTTCTCGATAGAAAAAAATTGTAAATAAGGCTCTAATTAGTTACATTTCTCCATGCCACCACTATATTTTTACGAATTAGTTCGTTGTATTAATTTTAAAGCATAGTAAATAATCATATCTAAGTTCACATAAACCCTTTTCTTAATGTATATCAAAGTTTTGTTAAAAAAATTAAAATGTTGTTTGGCGTTTACGTAGTTTATTTCCGAGCGCGTGTTAGGTAATGCTATATTATAATTTGCATACATGAAGTAATTGCATCACTTTCATTTTGACACTTCCTCAGTCGTCCATTAGCTTCACCGACAAAGGCCTAAGCCACGCCCCCAAAACTACGATTCTCGACATCGAAATCGAAGTATAATAAAATAATAAATAAGTTTTGTGTTTGTTCAAGGAATAGATGAATGTTTTAAATGCGTTTTACCATTATTTTAATGCTATCAAAAACTTTAATTTTTTTTGTTGTGATGAACCAAAAAATATCTTGAACGAAAAAATGATAGCCTTATTGAATCACAATGATCACAATAAAAGTAATAGAGTACTTATCATCGCTTCTGTTGTATAAAATTGCACGTATGGCCATCAATCTTGTTTTCAATTACATTTCAGAACGGGAAATCAATTGCTTAATACGATCAAACAATATTACTGTTGTGTGTCTTTTTGGTAATCGATAGGATTATTGTAGCCCCTGAGTGTAGGTGTAAGATGTGCTTCGAATAAAAAATATTTCGCCAACACATTGTTAGATTGAATTATTTTTACACTTCAATTCGTATTAACCTTTTTAAGTAGATATTTTTATAAAAGGCATGCCTTTATTTGCGTGAAGTGGCATTGTTAGAATAACCACTAGCCCAAATCGTCCCGTGGGTGTCGTAAGAGGAAACCAAGGAAACAAACCAGGATATAGGCAGCAGCATCTTCCAGACAACAACTCAAAATAAAAATAAAAATTGCGTTTTTTTTATATAGGAGAGGAGCAAACGAGCATGCGGCTCACCTGATGGTAAGTGACTACCGCCGCCCATGAAACACTGCAACACCAGTGGAATTGCAGATGCGTTGCCGGCCTTTTAAAAAGGAGTAGGCTCTTTTCTTGAAGGTCCCTAAGTCGTATCGATCCGGAAAAATCGCTGGTGGTAACCAATTCCACAAGGAAGTTGTGCCAGGAAGAAAACATCTTCTAAATCGCACAGTGGTGGACCGCCAATCATCCAGATGGTATGGATGGTATCGCGAGTTTTGTCGCAATGTGCGATGGTGAAATTGAGCGGCTGGAATTAGTCCGAACAATTCCTCAAAGCACTCCCCGTGGTAGATGCTATAAAATACGCAAAGAGATGCAACATCTCTACGCAGTGCCAGTGACTCAAGCCGATCGAAAAGAACTCGGTCGTCGACAATTCGAATCGCTCTGCGCTGGATGCGGTCAAGTGGAAGGAGCTGGCACTGGACAGCCCCTGCCAGAGATGGGAACAGTATTCCATGTGAGGCCGAACCTGCACCTTGTAAAGTTGCAGGCGGTGTGCCAGCATGGAATACTGTCCCGCTCTGCCGAGCACGCCAAGCTTTTTAGAGGCCAATTTGGCCTTCTCTTCCAAGTGACCACGAAACTGCACGTCACTCGATATGTCGACGCCGAGGATTCCGATACTGGCTAAGGCAACAAGGGGAGTGCCTTGAAACTGAGGAGATACGACAAAGGTGTTCTTTTGAGCGGTAACGTTTGCCAACCCGTCTTCCAAGCGTGACAACTTCGGCAAGTATTGGGGATACTACTATATACTCGTACTAATATGGAGCAAGCTATGAGGGAGACCTATTGTCAGCAGTGAACTTTTGATGGGCTGTAATTCAAATAATATTTTTTTAATAATGTGATTTATTGAGATGGAGAAATTTCAGAGCATACCGAGTTCGATCCCTGCCGGTACCAATGAAATTTTAATGTCGAGTTTATTGGATGTCGATTTTAATGGCTTGGTAAATGAAAGGAAAATGGTCCCAAAGTCTCTTACATCTATCCTTTGGCAAGAATCAAAATCTAAATACGTTGTCATCCCTGAGGATTAAGATAGAATGCTTCGTTAGCTCGCTACCAGTAAAAAGTGTCTACGATTCTCTAGACTATTGCTATTTTACGCTGGTATACTTTTATTTGATTTTGTTATTATATTTTGAAATTTCTTTATCTCAAAAGAGTCCATCTGGTTTCTGGGTAGATGTTTTCAGTCATGGGGAGAAGGTATCATGGGTGCCACAAAGCACTTGAAACTCGGGAGTTAAAATAAATATAAGTTAAATTATTATATATATATATCCGTAAAATTACTTTTATTTTTGTGATCACAAGGTATCTGACTGTAATATTGAACCCTTTGCATTTCACGCGTAAGACTTACTTCGGATGTTTGACGTTAAGTAGGGTAGTTATTTTTGCTATTTCCTTTAATTCTTACCTCTTCTTCATCATCCTGTTTTAGTCCTCTGCTGGAGGATTTACCATAATCGCCACGCACCTTGACGCTACTGCACGTCACCGTTCTAGGTAATTTATGTCTAGTGTTAACAGGATGGTCATACCGCCCTCCCTCAGATGCCATGAGATATAGAGTCATACGAAATAGAGTCATGTATATAACTTACACACGATTATTTTATACATGCAAACACGATTATTATCTACGGTGATGTCAGTATATTAACTAAGTACACTGGCTTTTAGCCGATCTTCGGTAATTGTGAACCGATTCTAATTCATTTTTTTAAATTAAATAGGTGTCAGTTCAGGGGTAAACGTTACCCCCACAGCAGGATTTCTCCTGTATCGTGGAGGCAGTTTACACATAAGTTGCACAAGAACACACACATACTACACGTGATAGAGCCTCGCTGCAGCTATATTATAGTTGTAGCACGAATGGGTCTACTCGACCGGGGTAGGACCACGCTATCACAGAATGTCAGCGTATAATAGCAGGTTAATGCTGCTGTGTTTCATATTATGGAGAGTGTACCCCAGTTACACTTACCACTAGGTGTATTATTTGCTCGTTTGTCACCATTATTCTATTAAAAAGAAAACTATTATTTGTAGGCCATACAAGCACTTGTTCCGTGCGGGATTTAGCCACTGCGCTACGGAGCCATCAATAGAAATTTAAAGAAATAACTCCACCCTTAGGCTGGGCTGGCTGTAGCTGGGCGGTGCGAGGATGCGTAGCGAGGCTGTGGAACGGTGTGAGCATTTCCACCAGAGATGTGCTAAGCCGCTGAGCGGTGCGAGGATGCGTAGCGACGCTGTGAAACGGTGCGCAGATGAGCGGTGCGAGGATTTGTATTGTGCTACCGTCTAGTGACTGCTATTCTTTCGCTCGCGTCCGACCCTAGCACACATCCCTCGCAATACATACCTCGCACATGGCCTTCGCACACATCCCTCGCAACACATCCCTCGCAACACATCCGTCGCAACACATCCCTCGCAACACATCCCTCGCAAGACATCCCTCGCAACACATCCCTCGCAACACATTCCTCGCATGCATTCTTCCTTTGTTTTGTATGTACAAAAACTCGCTCTGCTGAGCCGTTTCCACTAGAGTCTACGACTAAAACGGTCAAAAAAATTAACTTAATAAAAACTTTTTCGTATCTTCGACAATTAAACTTTTAATAAAAAGTAAAAGCAGAACTTCGTGCTAGAGAGTTTAAACAAGAATTAAAGCACCCGAATTCAGAAGCTGTTACGTGGAAATTCTTTTATTCTTTTTAGTTGTTTGAAGTCGGCTTTTGAAGTTTAATTTTCGAAGATACTATAAAGATAATGTACAAATTTTTTCCTTAAATTTGCATACGCCCACGGTCTTATTTATTTGCGATGTTTTCATATTAAAATGTAGAAAGATACTTTAAAGATGTACCTACGTCATGCACTTTAAAGATGTAGTTTAATAAAGACAGACAGATCAAATGCAAATTGTGACATAGAGGAGCTCAAATACTTAACTTTTAAAACACACTCATGGACAATTTAAAGGAACGCAAAAAAAAAGGTGTCATTTCTCCTTAGTCCAGGAGGAATCGGCGCATGAGTACCGAAAACTATTCCACCTCAATTTTTTTATGCGATTCCCTGCAAATTGACCTACTGATGATATAAATGGATGTTGCCATGGGGCAACTGGGTGCCATATTGTTTAAACCGATATTTTTTTTCAATTGCTAGGCATTGTTATTTTCAAACGGGACAATTTTTTTATATTTTTTGGTAAAATACGAATAAAAAAGGTTTTATGACTTTTTACGATAAAGTTAATATTTTCGGAGTTATGAATTTTTAAAGGTTTGTAAAACCCCGAATTCGAATACTTTGACCCATTAAAAAAACATAAAGAAAAAAAAAGTAAGATATTTTTTATTCTGTGATAAAAACGAATAAAATAGATCCTATGACTTTTTAGGATAAAGTTAATATTTTCGGAGTTATGAATTTTTTAATGTTTGTTTTTATCATTGAGTTATAAAGCATCGATATAAATGTACGACGAGAACTTATCACTCAATGGTTATAAGTACTACGTACATATTTCTACGGTTTTTATGTAATTATTGCGTACTATTGCATTCTTTCTTATTGCGCAACTTTTTTGCCAACTTTTGAATTTGAGTTTAAATTTAGGTTTTGTTTAAATTTTTGCCTTGGCTGTCTTGTTTATCATGTTTTGTCAATTATTACTGCAAATAAACCGAGAATGCTAGGTCTAAACGCCACTCATGTTGCTAGGGCTCTTCCTTTAATTGAAACTGGGCACACATATGAGGCCTAAACATTGCGAGTACCAAAATCTGTGGTACACCGAGTTGTCAAAAGGTATCATCGGCAGAACGGACAGTATACGAGACTCGCAGAGATGGCCAGTTCATCCTTACCAGCGTGCTTAGAAACCGGATCTTAACTTCTTCTGAGGTAAGAACAAAGCTCCAAGAAGTTTGAGGAGTTACAGCGGGTTACAGCACAAAAACTGTAAGAAAAAGACTGAAGTCGGCCGGAACAATTTCACACTTGCCTGCCAGAGGCCCTTCTTGCAACATGCCATCGAGTAGCTCGAGTTAGCTCGAATGACGAATCTTGGAGTCAAGTTCTATTCACAGATGAGTCCAGATTTTGTCTGAAGCCAGATGATAAGGATTAAAGTGTTGAGACGCCCGGGAGAGAGGTACGCTCAGTGCAACGTCATTGGAAAAGGGGTATATAGGGGCACGTACGGAACTCCGCGTCATTGAGAATGGGTCACTGACAGCGACACGATATGTAACTGAGATTTTGGAAGAAATTGTAGTGACATGTGTCCCTTTTATAGGAGATAAAATTTGTTTTTATGCATGATAATGCACGCCCCCATACTGCGGCCGTAGTTGTTGAATACCTCCGTCACGTTGAAATCAATGCTATGGGGTGGCCAGCCCAATGTTTCAAGATTTTATTGATAACTTGATTCGGAATATGCCAAGGAGACTGGGAGCAGTTGAAAAAGCTAGAAGAGGCAACATTAGTGTTGCCTCTTCTAGCTTTTTCAACTAAACTAAACTAAAAAAAAATATTAAGTACAAAAATGTTTCTTAGCAGATTTTTTTTATTTTTTTCTTAATTTGGTAATTTTTATCATTTGATCGTATGTTTTTTCGACCTTCGCAATTTAAAATTATCGAATAATAAGCAAAATCCAAATTAGTAAACTTAATTGTCACAAATATCCGTGATATTCTGTTTTATACACACGTCTTTTGCGTTCCTCTGAATTTGTCCACGAGATCAAAGTGCTATATATTTATTGTTATCATGTAAATTGTAACTGAGGTATATTACAAATATTTTAAAAGAGCCCACTATATATAATCAGAACTTTCATAAATAGAGTAGCTTCTGTTAATGTATTCGGACCATTAACAACGACAAACTGCGGTTAATCTCCACTCAAAACGTCGCGCTGACCACACTGCAGTTAAACACTAAAATTCGTCCCAAAATTAACGCCGAAAAGGACAGAACAAACAATGTTAGTAATGGCCAAACAACCCCACTTGCCTGTCGCTTGCTCTATGTTAAACGAAAACTCGGCAGATCTCCCGAGGTGAAGCTTTCAGGCGAGTGTGTGGCTCCCCAATCATATTTAAACTATGTTGATACAAAGTTTGTAGCAAAATTGAGCTTATAACGCTGTTCCTTTGTTCATAATTTGTACACAAGTTGACTACCACATGGCTTAGTGGTAAGGTTATATAATAAATGAGAATTAAAAACGTCGGAATCAAAAATTTGCGCGGAATCACATTGCACTTCAAATTGGTGTAAAAGTTTAACGATGTTTTATATAATGTTACGAGTGACAAACAAGCTAATGGTCCACCATATGATAAATGGTAACTGCAGTCCATGAACGCCTACTACTAACTTAGAAAAAATGAGGCCACAGTCATCCCTGAAGACTAAGATAGGATGCCTCACAGCATGTACCTACTTATTCTTACCCTTCAAACCGGCAGTGTGATTGTTTAGCTCGGGTAGGAATTGTTGGCGGTGGAAATCACACTGCATTATGTTTGTTCATTATGTAAAAATTTGTAACCTAAAGTAAGATATATAATGTACATAATTATTAAGGTAAAAAACAAAACATGCGTGAGTGTCGTGGAACATTCGGTTGGAACGAAGTTCCTTTCGATAACTATATTATTATCGATAAACGTATTATATTATTGATTAACAAATACAAATAAATGAATTACTAGCGTTTATTAAAATGAAGCGTCATTTAAAATAATATTTCTTTCATGGCAAGATAAGAAAAAGTGCGAGGGAGATGGATATTATTCCATCTCGCTCGCACCTTACACTTTTTCTCGCCTAGCCCCCATCCGTCAAATTCGTACCGTGCGATAAAGAACTTCGTTCCAAAAATAATATGCCACTTTTTTATATAAAATTTCAAGACTAGCTCATCGGGAAATTAGTTTAAAATCAATTACTGAATTCGACCCGAACAGACATAGACGAAAGTGAGTTAATGAAAATGTGGTAATAAAAAGTCTAAGGTCTTATAATCGATACTGATACATTTACGGTTACTGACACTATTCAACGAAGCTAAGACTACACAATCGAACTGGAGAACAGTTTTTGCAGAACTGCAGTGCTCTAGCTTTCTTGATGGCAACAATTACATTTGACATGACATACAGTACACATTAAGAAAGAGTTTTTAATACGTAACAGCATTTTGAAAAGTCTTCGAAAAAGGAACTACTTAAATTACAAGTTTCAGTTAACAATAAAGCTCCAACTATGTGGCTATAATCAGGAAATACAGGTTTTGTTTTATTAGTCAATGTTATTATAATTTCATTTTAACCAATTTTTTGTTACTTACACAATTTATAAAATAAATATATACTAGGATAATGACCTAACCTACCTAACCTAACTAACCTAAAACTAAAAACCTTAAAAAAAATATTGTAATAACTAAAATATATTATTAAAAATAGTCCCTTTAGGCAAGGTTCCGAAGATACTGGCAGCGTTCCCCCTTTGAATAGCTATACTAATTCTTTGTCCGAGGTAGCTGCCAGCTCTTCGGTCTCCTGTGACGTCGACTAACCTTTTTTCTATTTCCCTAAAAAGCCTTATAGCGCTAGGACCCCACGGACCAAGGGTCTCGACACCGAATGGGACAAAACATATTCGGAGCCTAGACCCTGTATTTGCATGCTTTAGCTTTTTCAGCCGCTTCACAAGCCGCACCAGCTCTGTTGTTGGTTCCATGTAGATGGGAAGGGCAAGTGTGTCTGAACAGGTTGCATCCCATACCAGCACCCGGCCCATCTTCCATGGAATCAAACTCATACCGTCCGGTCTCTTGCCATCGTCTCTTGCAATACCAGACGGCTCAAGTAGACTTGGCACGTTGACGGTGGCAAGAGACCGGCGTATGATATCGTTAAGTGCTGCATGTCTCGAGAAGCGGCCTGCACTTTTTTGGCATGACAGTCCATGATGTCCTAGCTTGTCGACGTCACTGCCACACGGACATTTATGAGGAACGCAGACCGGAACCCCAAGCCGTAGACAGGTTGCGATTCGGAGCGTGTCAGGCTCAAGAAATGTTCCTGTATTTGACGAAGGGTACGCGTGAAGCCAGTAGCCGGCCTCATGCGTACCCACGGCCAAAAGCCTAGCGCGCGCCGAACCTGTACTACAGCTCAAAAGATTGTCATAAGTCAATTTGCAGTTTATGTCGTCCCAGCTCCTTTGTGAATTTGGAGAAACAGGAAAATTTTGACCTGGGCATGCAATTAAGAAAGCGTTTCTAGCTTCTTCCAGGCCAGCAATCTCAAAGTTTGAAGGGATGCCCTTAAAATTTTACTTATGAGATTTGCTGAACTATGGACAGAAGATAGGAAGGCTGGTAAAGAGACACTGGAAATTTGGCGGATCCCTAAACAACCATAACGGATGGGTAGGGATGCTTGGGTCCAAGATTGCTCGTTCAGGTGCATATTAAGAATCGATTCTAAACTAATTTTGATTAAGTTATCTACTTGTGTCAAGAGATCTGGGTGATTCCAAAAGGAGCAGCAACGGAGCACGTACGTAAATTTTGGGACGAAAAGACAGAATTTTAAGATGCAAAGTGCATAATGTGGACTAATTTCAAGGAGACGGTCAGCGGAATTTTGAAATTTAGTAATTGATTTATTAATATATTCAGAAATAGATTCATTAAAAATTGGAGAACCTAAAAGGTAAAGGGAATTACTGTTAACTATTTTAATATTTGGAGCCAAAATATTAAATTTTTGTTTTACGTCATTTAAATTTAAGTTGCAGTTATTTATAAAAGTTCGCATTTGCTAAAATTAAGCTCCAAACCAATGGCTTCAAATTTATTTTGATTAAAAAGGTCCGAAAACACAGTATCCATATCACCTCCTAGAGTTCCGTCGTCCAAATACCAAACGTTGAATTTAGAATTTAAATTTTGATTATCGGATTTATAGCCAAACTAAAATTGCTGGCCCAAGGGATCACCTTGTTGACAACCTACTTCCGAGGACAGTTCATTAGAACGATATAACAATTTTGTTGGGTCAGCGTAACTGAGAAAAAGATAATTGTATATTTCCGGTATATGTTGTTTTATTTCCGTCAGCAGGGTATCCCTATTTACTGAATTGAAAGCATTTTGACATCAATTTTGAGCAACACGTCAGGATGTCCGTAAGTTAGGAAAGAGCGTAGGGCATGGACGGCTGCCTCACACCCTCCTTTTACACCGAAGCCTAACTGTACGGGTTCAAATTCCGAATTTAATTTTGGTAAAATATGTCGAACAGCAATTTTGGAGGCCAGGCGTCGTAGTGTTGATCCAATAGCAATTGGTCTCACCCCTCCGTCATTTTTGGTGAGGGAAATTTGATATTACCGGAATACATAAAGTTGATTAATTTAGTGATCGAATTTACAAGTTGCTCGCCTGCATCACCCACAGAGTGCGATGTTAAGTCTTTCAGATGTTGGGGTGAGATTCCATCCAAACCTGCAGCCAAACCTGGTTTAAAAGATAAAATGGCACCTGTAACATCTTTTTATGAATTTGAAGGCATGCTTGCCCTGCTGTTGGTCGGTCGAGAAAATATGGGTTTACTGGAGCTGGAGGATGTTTTGTCCGTAAGGCCTGAAGGGTGTCAGGGTATCTGGTGATAGCACGTCGTTGGAGAACAAAAGGCGAGCGGCACCTTTGAAAGCTCCGTCACAGATTTTGTTTTCGATGAGTTTGTTGCGAATTGTTTTGTTACATTTGTCATACGTTACCATCTTGAAATATTTTTATATCTCTTAGTTGATTTGAGATTATAATATCTAAATTCAGATTATAAACCACTGTTATATTATTTATATTTATGTCAATAATAAACGTTTTCCTTGTACACTAAAATTTTACAATTAAAATATATAGTTATTTTTATTAAAATATTTAGACAAAATAAATACAGTTGTCACCTGTCACTATAGACCATCCATCACTTTTATATTTTCTTATATGATTACCAAGTCAAACCATATCAAAACCCAGTAAGTGACATAAAAAATCTTACTTACATAGTATTTCTCTACAGAAAGACGAAATCGTCTGCAATAAATACTAAAAAAAAACATAAACAAATAATATCTTAAATCCTATAATATAAGATATGTAAATAATTGAAAATTTTCAAGAAATATCTGGATTTATTCGCTTTCCTGTAATATTAAGTTGTATTCCTTACTCAATTTTAAAATAGTACAACTGATTTGCATTTTACAAAGTAGAAGTCGAATTCGGATTCGCGGAAGATACTCTGACATACTTTTACGCAAATTTTCGTACGTCAAAAAATTCGAAATTAGTTTTAAAACATATTTAATATAATAAAAAAAAACAATTATGATGATAACTAGCTAATATGTAACGACTTGAGCGATGCTAGAACCCAAGTGGCTGATGTACGTCGTCACGTAGGCCAACCAAGACGTCACAGTCAGCGATACCGTATTCGCGGTGAATTCAGATTACACAGTTTGCACATACCGCGTCCTGTCAGCATTTATGTCACAAAGCAAAGTCTCGAACATTCGATGCACATTCAGCAGGATTCATATGTTTACGCCACGTAACACGTATTGTAATATGGAGTATATATTTAATGAGCCAACGAACAGTTTCGCTCCTAAACTTTAGCTTAGTTAGAGAATCTGCATAACTAACATGCTTGTCGTGGCCTTTGATTACTATCAATCTCCCTTAAGACGGATTTCTCACTCTTCAGTCTGAATATTTTAGTTCTTTTCACAAGATTTTGTTAACTTTTGCGTTCGTCAACTTTGACGACTCCCACGGGATATTCCGTATAGTATACGTCGTGTGCATGGCATATTATGACCCGTTGTATATTTTGAAACATTCATTATTTCACACGAAGCTCGTACGTATTCAGGAATTTCGGGAGCGCGTGATATTCAAAACCACGACATGTGAAATTAAAACTTTTCACCAAAAATTGTGTTAAAATTTCTAGAAAATTTATTCATTTTATATCTTTCGTTATTTTTTTAAAAGGTCCTCTATTTCCCTCTATAATCCGTTTCATTATAGGCTGATTATCTCTGTTAGTCTCGCTAAAACTCTAAACTGGCTCGACCGATTCTGATGATTTTTTTTTGTGTACTCGTATGTTTGAGTGGGTCCTTGGTTGGTTTAGATTCACAATTGGACCCAGTAGGTGTAGCTGTTGTCGAAATCCAGAAATCACCCGTGCGAAACCGGGGTGGATCGCTAGTTTTGTATAAAAGTATCTTTATTGAGGAGAAAACATAACATTAATTATCATGGTATTTGCTATTTCATAATTATTATTAATTAAATTATAGCTATTTTTTTAAAGCGACAGTTATGTATGCTCTAAGATATACCCTAATTTTTGAAACGGTTTTGCAATAGGAAAAAGTCTGCTACGCTGTAATTGTGCGTGTTACATAAATTCCCGTCTTCTCAATATTTTTAAAAATATGTATGTTGACTGTAATATTAAAATACTATTTAAAAATTTCGTTTATCATTTTCGATTTCAGCGACAGTCGAAATCGGCTCGCATAAAAGAAACCGCGCATGAACTAAGCAGCTCTTTCACGATTTTTTCCTTCACCGCCGAGTACATGGTAGATGAGCACTTAAAAGTTCAATTAACAATTTCATCGGTGCCGGTGGAGATCAAACCTGGGTTGCTCGCTTACTGTCAAATTACAGCGAGCGCGCAGCCTCTGAACTACCACGGCGTCTATATATTTTTGTTATAATAATCAGATTTATATAATTTCCAGTGTAGTGGTAGCGTAAGAATGTAATACCCGTTAGAATATAATATAATAAATAACCCATATCATCCCATTGGTGTCGTAAGAAGCGACAGAAGGAAATGAAACAGGAGAGGAGCAGCACGTTTAATGCGGTTTCCAATCCGCCCGCCAAGTGTAGCGACCATAGCAAATATCCCTCCTTTTATTCTAAAGGGGAAGCTGTTAAGCAGTGGTCATTTGAAACGCTGTGATGATGATTATGATCATAATTATCAGAATTACAATAATTGTAACTTTCACCTATTTTTTTCTGCAGAAAATACGTTCACTGTGGTGGTGGAAAAAGATGGCAGAGGGCTTGGCATGTCGGTTTGCGGTGGCGGAGGACTAGTGCGAATACGACGGCTGTATCCACCCCAACCCGCGTGGCGGACTGGTTTGCTAGCACCGCGGGATCTGCTTCTTTCTGCAAATGGAGTTCCTTTAGCCCGTCTTAGTACCTACGTAAGTACAATATTAGTACTTTTTTTAAATATTCTCTTTTATGCTCACTTATAATGAAGATTGCAAGATGCAGCCTTTCTATTCCGAGATCAAAATTGAACTCAATCATTATCTTTACATACGAGTATATATAATCCTTGGTACGTCTGTTAGTGATCGTGTTACTAAACGACTTGACTGATTGAGGTCTCATTCACAGAATATACTTATTTTGTTGACACGATGATTCATAGCTTTGCTAGGATCCGACAGATGGCGCTGTATTCATCTACCAGAATGGACAGAACAACGTTTACGGGCCAGCTAGCTTACTCAGTATTATAAGCTTCTAGTTGTGTTAGCAGTAGAAGCCTAACGGTTAGGGGACAGTCTGCAAAACTAAAATGTAATGGTTCGAATCCACCATTCGACTATGTCGTGAAGCACTTTTAGCACAAGCAGTCTACGTGGTAGAGCCACACTGCAGCTATATTATGGTTGTAGCACGAATGGATCGGCACGTCTGGGGAAGGACCACGTTCTCACAGAATACTATCATGAATTAGCAGCTTAATGCTGCTGTGTTTCGTATGGTAAGTCTAGAGAACCGGATACCCTTTTCACTGGAAACGAGACATTCCATCTTAGTCCTCAGGGGTGACAACGCATCTGCATTTTGATTCTTAATTGAGGATATTAATAAAACGTTCGACTTAAAGGTCATTAAGCAACACTGCTTCTGACTATTGATTTATTTTTAATTTTGTCCTCCGCTCGCCGATCGCCACAAATTGAAATTAACGCAAAATTTAATAAAATACTTTTTTAGATTGTATTCAACTTCAGTTTATGAACAAAGCTCAAAAGACCACGAGATAATGTCCGAAACATAATTAACAACTTTAACAAAGGGGAAAGATCAGCGTTTAGAAATAATATTTTACTTCATTCCGTGTATTGTAATGATAAAATAAAATAGAATACGTAATTTTTATTTAATATTGATTACAAGAATACTTTAAATAAAACTACTTTTACGGATTATATCGCGTTTAATTAACTTATTTTTATTAATTCCCGACGTTTCGGGTGCTTTACAGCACCCATGGTCACGGGGGTCTGAGGTGATTGACGTCCCGATGTCAGAGTTAATTCGGAGTACCTTCAGCTTTTAATTATTAATTTTGGTCCGATCTACGCAGAATGAACTAACTGTGTCTTGAAGTCTTGCAGTGATATGCTTGGGTTTAGTTTTAATTTTATTAATTACAGGATCCCAAGCAGGTGGTAGTACCCAACCTCCCTCTCTATTGAAATTAGGATGTTTTTTAATTTCAGTAGCCTCACGTATCATTCTGTTCGCGTAAATATAAGAAATCATTATACAAGAATACTTATTGAAAGTCAATTCCGCTTTTACCACTGGTTTGGAAAAAAACCTCTGTCCTGGGAAGAACCAGCAAGAAACCTACTGGGTTAAAAAAATAACATTATTTACAATATAATATTTTATACAAATAAGTATGAAAACATTTAGAATCAGTATGGTAGCGATCACCTCATTCCCAGGGGTTATTATCAATCATGTATTATTATATTATTATTACATTATCACATATATTGTCACAAAATTATAATATTATAAATATAAATACAATCTATATAAATAATATTATTATTTCGGCTATTATCCACCGCGGCGAGGAATCCTAAGCCATCGGTGAAGTTAGGCATCAAAGATAGGAACCTTCTTACTATTCGAGCTGTATTTAATAAGGCCGATTTATGAATCAATCCCTTCAGCCACTTGCCCAAACCTAACTTGGACAGATAATCGTCCATATTTTACCGATAAGCCCATTGACTGATACAACTATTGGTACAATAATAGTAGAATCAACGTCCCATAGCGACAATCTCATGAGCTAAGTCGATATATTTTATTTTTATCATTCTCTGCTTTCACGAGATTCTCGTCATGAGGAACACTGATATCTATTATTATTGCCTTGCGTGTACTTCGGTCTACCACCACAATATCAGGTTAAGCCTGTCTGTGATAATTGACCGATCCCAGTACAACGTGACACTTCTATTTTCAAGGACTGGCTTTGGTTCATACTTATAATATGGAACGTCCTGTTGAGTAAAACCAAATTTAATGGCAAGCTGCTGGTGTATTATTCTAGCTACTTGGTTATGTCTGTGCAAATACTCACCATTCGATAGTTGTGAACAACCGGAAATAACATGTCTGAGGGACTCTCCAGGGCGATGACATGCGCGACATACGTCAACCGTGCCGTCCTCAAAATGTACTTCCGATAGTTGTTCGTTTAATCTCGTCTTGTATTGCACAGATAAAACCTTCAGTTTCTGCAAAAGGTCACCAAACTGTAACCAATGTACTGATGCAACCATGCCTACATAAGGATTAGTTAATGTTTTAAAAAAGCGACCATGCAGTTGCTTGTCATTCCAAACCTATTTGCGCTCATCTATAGTCATAGTATGAGGCCTCTGCCAGTCTTTTGCCGACATATTAAGCGGGGTTAATGATTTGTCATTAATCACTACGTCACTGTGAATCCGTGATGTGTCTTTTTTGTAATAAAATAGTCTCTGAGGTTGTATACTTCACGGTTGTGTGGGTTTTAATGTTTAATAAACCCGTCCACCATCTTTTATATTATAGGTATTTATATAGTATTCTCATCTGGTTGGGCTGAATAAATATTTTAAAGGAAATAATAAATAAACATAAATATATATTTAATATATAACATAAATAAATAAATAATACATAAATAAATAAAAACTAACATGAAACCCCGGCGAGACCAAACGGCCGAGGTTGAGAAGGAGAGAGAAACCGGCGGACAATGCGGGCGGTATCGAGCACCGCCTTCTGCATTTAGCTTGGAGCGGTCCGTCACGGAGTCCCAGTCGCCTCAGATGACCCGAAGGCTGACTGGGATTAACGTTCGCAAACGACTACAGGTATAATTTCGGTCGGCAGTCCCCCACATGTCGGTCACCTCGTGAGCCAGGTCGATATTTTGTTCGCTTATCTGTTTCGGCTTTCACGAGGTTCTCGTCATCTGGAATGGTGATGTCGACCAAAATATCCTTGACTGTGCCAGTCCATCAGCACAATATCAGGCTTATTCGCGAATTAAATTACTACTAATGAGTAGTAGTATAATAACCCTTATTAAACAATTTTCGGTTAATAAAATTTTAAACTTATTGATAGATAGTATACTCTAAAACACATAAGATATTTTACGAAATTTATTTTGATTCTAAATGAAAGTCGAGGAAAACCGTACTTGTGGCAGTCTTTGAATTATGATACGTAGTTGACGATGAGGGTTATGGTAATGAAATATGTAATAGTACAAACACCGAAACGAACAGTAAATATCACCCTTGAAATTAGAGAATTCATTACCATTTAACATTATACGTGGTAGAGCCACGCTGCAACTAAATATGACTTAGCACGAATGGTTCAGCTCTTCCGGGAAGGACCACGCTCTTACATAACACCAGCGTGATATAGCAGCTAAATGCTGCTGTGTCTCTATATGTAGATGTCTATGGGCCACAGCATCCACTTACCATCAGGTGGTCCGTGTGCTCGTTTGTTACCCTTATTTTATATAAAACATATTTTTGAAAGTATTTTCTTATAAGATTGTGGAAGCAAATGAACACACAGTCCGTCCACCTGATGGTAAGTAATCTGTGGCCCATCACCTATGTATATAAGACTAAGATGGAATGTCTCGTCATTAGTAGAAAGGTCTACAGTATTCTCTCACCAAAGCATGATACTGCCACAGACCCTGCTGTGTTTCACACTAATACGGAAATAAATAAATGATCAAATTCGTTAATTATAATTTAATTTCAAATGCTTATTTCTTATGTAGCGGTTGGTTTCGCCCATATTTGATGACATTTGAAACTAGGCCATTGATCATGTTGCGAACTGACAAGGAACCTAAGCATTTAATCATGTCAATAATTATCGCCTCAATTTATTAGAAGTGAAGGAAAATTTACTTGAATTTAATAATAGGTATTATTACACGTTTAAACAGTTGAATACAGTACAACATGGATACAGTTACCTTAATATCTTACCATAATTATTATATTTATAGAAGACGTCAAATAAAATAGATTTACATTAATATCCTTTTAAAACATGCATTTTACGCAAATAAGTATGAAAACATTTAGAATCAGGATGGTAGCGATCACCTCATTCCCAGGGGTTATTATCAATCATGTACTCATTAGTAGTATAATAACCCTTATTAAACAATTTTCGGTTAGTAAAAATTTTAAACTTATTGATAGATAGTATACTCTATAACACATATATTTTACGAAATTTATTTTTGATTCTAAATGAAAGTCGAGGAAAACCGTACTTGTGGCAGTCTTTGAATTATGATGCGTAGTTGACGATGAGGGTTATGGTAATGAAATATGTAATAGTACAAACACCGAAACGAACAGTAAATGTCACCCTTGAAATTAGAGAATTCATTACCATTTAACATTATACGTGGTAGAGCCACTCTGCAACTTAAATATGACTTAGCACGAATGGTTCGGCTCTTCCGGGGAAGGACCACGCTCTTACATAACACCAGCGTGAAATAGCATCTAAATGCAGCTGTGTTTCGTATGGTGAGTATTGAGAACCGGAGACCCTTTAATGAATACGAGGTATTCCATCTTAGTCCTCAGGGCCGACAACGCATCTTCATTTTGATTCTTAATCGAGGATATATGTAGATGTCTATGGGCCACAGCATCCACTTACCATCAGGTGGTCCGTGTGCTCGTTTGTTACCTTATTCTATATAAAACATATCTTTGAAAGTATTTTCATATAAGATTGTGGAAGCAAATAAGCACACAGTCCGTCCACCTGATGGTAAGTAAATGCTGTGGCCCATTGACACCTATGTATACATATTAAGACTAAGATGGAATGTCTCGTCATTAGTAAAAAGGTCTACAGTATTCGATACTCACCAAAGCATGATACTGCCACAGACCCTGCTGTGTTTCACACTAATACGGAAATAAATAAATAATCAAATTCGTTAATTATAATTTAATTTCAAATGCTTATTTCTTATGTAGCGGTTGGTTTTCGCCCATATTTGATGACATTTGAAACTAGGCCATTGATCATGTTGCGAACTGACAAGGGAACCCTAAGCATTTAATCATGTCAATAATTATCGCCTCAATTTATTAGAAGTGAAGGAAAATTTACTTGAATTTAATAAGAGGTATTATTACACGTTTTAACAGTTGGATACAGTACAACATGGATACAGTTACCTGAATATCTTACCATAATTATTATATTTATAGAAGACGTTAAATAAAATAGATTTACATTAATATCCTTTTAAAACATGCATTTTACGCAAATATGTTTACCCAACTTTTGAGCTAATGATGAGCCTTTTCTTTAGTTGTGACCTAAATAAAGTCCAATAGACATCATTAGAGTAAAACAGGTCGTGCATTCCAGATTAACGTCATTGTCTTGAATACGCAATTAAAACCGAGCGTTTTCTTCATTTAACTGGTGTATAGCACAAGTTCTATTGTCTTCGTAGGTTTTAAAGTTTGGAGAGTAGGTTGGTTGGTTTTACGTGTGCCGAGCCTCCGAAGTTATAAGGGTTACCATAAATACACAAGCCCAATGCTCTACTATGTCTAATAGTGAGCCAAATAAATTCACCAACTTAGAGATTGGATCAACATTTTTTAGCGAAAATACTCTCACTGCTCAGTGGACACACACAGGATTATTACCATTTTGTCTTACAATTATGTCAATTTAAAGACCTACATTGCATTTCGATCTGCAGTCACAGTTCACACGCTCATCTGTTGAAGATTGCATCTCAATAGTAACTATAAAGTTGGAAGAAAACAACATGCCCGTAGAATATGCACTATTTTTTAGATCTGACTTCTGGCTACCCGTATTGTGGAGGGAAGTATTCTACAAGCAAGTAGATGGTATGGCAATGGGCTCACCCGCTTCTCCCATTGTCGCCATTGTCCCATAGTTACGAAGTTAAAACAATAGGTATAACATTTTTATGTCTAATTTTAAAAAATGAGTTTGTATCCTTTTTTCTCCTTTATCAGGTTGTCACTGCTGGAAATAAGCCTATGTAAAAAGGATTGCCATAATTCACATCGCTTTGCAGGCTAATAGACGATCCTGATATCTCGCACTTTTAACGCTGTTAACCATGGTCAGTCTGGGGTAATTTACAAATGGTATACCGCCATCTATGAGTGACGACGAACTTTTTCGCACAGTCGTCTTCCAGCAAGACGAAATGGAGTGATAGATTCTCTTATACCTCCACCCTGCCACACGGCAAAGAACTGCATAAACGTTTATTTTAAGTTAAACATTTCTTTTTTAATACACTTGCATTCTTTTTTTATAGAATGATGGTGACAAACGAGCACACAGTGCACCTGATGGTAAGTGGCTGCTGTAGCCCATAGACATCTACTCCTCAATTAAAAATCCTGTGGACTAAGAATGAATGCCTCATATCAGTAAAAAGGGGTCTCCGGTTCACTACACTTACCATACGAAACACAGCAGGATTGTTCTGCTATTTTACGCTGGTATTTTGTGAGAGCGTGGTCCTTCCCCAGTGGAGCCGACCCATTCGTGCTACAACCATAATATAGCTGCAGTGTGGCTCTACCACGTGTACCATATATCATATTTTGCCATATCAATTAACATCCTTTAAAACAGATATTAATAAAACCGGATAGTTAATCGAATGCCTTCTATTTAATTCTAATATAGATGTGCGTATTTAATTCTAGTAACCCTCGTATATTTCTTTTACTATTTGTTTCCTTAGTTCAAACTTTTAAAACAATGTTAGACTTACGGACTTTTCCCATTAGATTGTAAATTTAAGAAGTTTTCTTTGCTTTTTAACATTTACAAATTCTAAGACTTCCTTCTTAAAATTAAAACTAAAGTAATAATTTAATCTCAGTTAATTTCTTTCCTGTCTTATTCCATTATTAATTGCTGAAATAAAATTAGATTCACTAATATATTTTCCTCCTGTTCAGACCGTATAATATTTATAACTGGACATAGGTCTCTCGTATAATAGGAAGGATTTATCGTAATCGCCATGATTCACCTTAACCTACTGTCAAAAAAAGGAACATGAATGATGAACAACAACACAACAGGAACTTAAGATCCAATATCAATGTCGCGAAATTTGTTCCTCCTGTAGATTCAGTTTAAAATTATAATTATTTCACTAGATTAGTCTAGTAAGATAGTTTTGAAGCGCTTTCATATAACTATAAAACGGTTTATAGGTATGTCCCTAGGGATATAACTATATCACGGCTTTAACTATCTTACTGCGACATATACATATTATAGTCTGTTCGCTAAGATACGGTTGCCTTTGTGTCGCGCCGCCTTGGCACGTGCCGCATCATGTCAAATGCGCCGCCGCGACACCAAAGGTCGCTGCGTGTGGCGTACACCACAAGAGAATTGGGCATTTTAAAACGAAGCGCCGTAGTGAAAGGTTCTTTGCTACCTAACTTGTGTTTATTATTTATATTCGTATTTTATTACAATAACCATAAGAATAAAATAGTTTTCTATTTTATTCTTTGAATAGAAAAACATTTATTTAACAAACAAAGTAAAATAATAATAAAATAAAGCAAAATAATAAGTGCGCCTCCGGGTGTACCGACACTATCTTAGCGAACAGACTATACATCTATCCAGAGTAGGACTACTAGGATTATCCCTAATTGATTCAATCAAATAATTGATTGAATCAATTAGAGAAATAATTGATTCAATAAAATAATTGATCCCTGATTGTTCCAAGTAATTTAAATTAGAAAATGAGACAATAGAGTTAATCTCTAGCAATCATAGTAACAATTTAAATTATCCAGAATGTAGCCCACAAATAGTTAATTGTATAATTTCTCATAAAAACAATCATAAAAATTGTATACACCTGGTGCATCAAAATATGCAAGACATGTCGGGCAAAGAATTAGAAATTGAATTGTTTTTAAACAGTAACAACATACATATTTTTTGTATAACTGAACATTGGGTAAAAGATTATAACTATAATTTGTTTAATTTCAGTAAACACCAGGTGGTCAGTTGCTTTAACAGAGAAAAAATTTACGCGGTGGCTCCTTAATATTAGCTAAAAAGTTATTAATTAGTAAAGAACGTAAGGATATTGTGAGACTTTCTGTTGAGCGGACTGTAGAAATGGCATGTGTTGAGTTCGAGCACTTCATTGTTGTCAGTGTTTACAGACTCCCACATTCTATGTATGATTGTTTTGAAAAAATAATGGAGGAAGTTTTGCTTAAACTTAATAAACAGAATAAATCTGTCGTCGTATGTGGAGACTTTAATATCAATCTCCTTGAAACTTCTTCCATGAGTATTAAGTTTAGATCATTGCTCAAATCATACAACCTTGTTAATTTGTTCTTTGAGCCAACACGTATTGCAGGGCCTAGTGCAACTTGTATAGATAATATTTTTACTGATGTTGAGCCCTTACATAAATTAATTATTCAATATTTAAGTTCTGATCACTGTGGAGAGTTAGTCTCGCTACCGCACATGCACAAAAAACAGAAAGTTAAGAAAGTTGTGCTTGTTCCAATAAATGAACATCGCTTAGAGAGATTTAGAAGTAGTATAGTGAAAAAGCTGCCTTTTCTTCCATATAAAAACAATACTAACTATTTATATGGATCATTATTTAAACTAATAAGTCTTGAATTTAATAAAACATTTACTTCTAAAACACTCTCTTTAAACAGTCGCAAATCGTTTAATGAGTGGGCGACAGTAGGAATCCATAGGAGTAGACAAAAGTTATATGACCTTTACAATGAAAGATTATATAATCATAGTGTTTCATTTAGAGAATATGTAAAAAAATATTCCAAAATATTTAAAAGAGTGTGTTGTGCAGCCAAGTCTTTATATTTAAGAAACAAAATTAAGAATGCCTCTAATAAAATTAAAATGACTTGGAGTATAATCAATAGTGAAACTGGCAAGATGAAACTACACAACTCAAACTTTCAATTAAATTTTAACAATAATTTGACAAAATCAGATCAAGACGTTGCAACGGCTTTTGAACAATATTTTACCGACATTCCGATCTTGACTACAAAGTCACTCAATTCCTCCCCTGCTGTCGCCGAGTCATTACTCAAACAAAATGTAAATGTCTGTAAAAAGAATTTGCATTTCATAGAATATTATCAGGTGATATTTAAAATATATCAAAACTATTGATATTAAGAAAACAGCAGATCTATGGGGATTTCCTTTAAAGTTATTGCGTCTATAATAGATGTAATCGCACCCAACTTGCTATTATTTTCAATGCTAGTATCGAATCTGGTGTATTTCCTGATTTAATGAAACATTGTAAAGTTATACCTTTATTTAAATCTGGCAGTACATTGGACTCAGTAAAATTTTTGACAAAATTATTCTAGATCAAATGTTAAGTTTTTTTAATGTAAATAAATTACTCCATAACAATCAGTTTGGATTTACAAGGGGTCGCTCGACAACTGATGCCGGTGTTGAGCTAATCAAACATATTTTCTGTGCATGGGAAAATTCAGAAGCTGCTTTGGGTAAAACATAGCGCTTAAACTTATTATGTCCTATCTAAATAATAGAACGTAAACAGTTGTTATTAATGGATGCAGTTCTTCCGAATCGGTAGTATTTATGGGTGTTCCTCAGGGCTCAATTCTTGGTCCCTTTCCCTTTCTGTTCTTAGTTTATATTAATGACTTACCTTACTTGGTAGGGAATAACCATGATACGGTATTATTTTATTTCGGACTAAAAAGGCAATTATTGAAATATGACGAAGTGAATAATGCTATATCAAAAGTAGTACACTGGTTTAACGTTAATAATTTGCTTATGAACGTTAATAAAACGAAATGTATTAAATTCACTACACACAATGTTAAACAGGTGAATACCAATGTGCTTTTAAATAGAGAGGAGCTGGGCCTTGTTCAATGGGGCGCTCATATATCTAAACTAGCTAGCAAACTTAGTTCTGCAGCATATGCTGTGAAACATATGTTGAAACAGCTAGATTAGTTTATTTCAGTTATTTTTATAGCATAATGTCATATGGAATCTTGCTAAGGGGTAATGCGACTGACATTGAAACTATCATTGTTTTGCAAAAGAAAGCCATAAGAGCAATTTATAACCTAGGTCCGAAGGAATCTCATAGAGAAAAATTTAAAGAAATATATGTATTAACTTTGGCTTCTCAATATATTTACGAGAGTGTCATCATCATCATTATCATTACAGCCCTTCACAAGTCCACTGCTGAACATAGGCCTCCCCCAAGGAATGCCACAAAGCACGTTCCTGAGCCATCTGCATCCATCGACTTCCTGCATGTCTTACCAGGTCGTCACTCCATCTAGTGGGGGGATGCCCTACACTTCGTCCGCCGGTACGAGGCTGCCACTCGAGAACCTTTTTTCCTCATTGGTTGTCGGTTCTTCGAGCTATATGGCCGGCTCATGGCCACTTCAGCTTACTAATCCGTTGAGCTATATCGGTCACTCTAGTTCTACTGCGGATATCCACATTTCTAAGTTTTTCACGCAGAAGAACCCCGAGCATAGCCCTCTCTATAGCTCGCTGAGCGACCTTGAGCGTCCTCATATGTCCAGCAGTGAAGGGCCACGTCATAGATCCATAAGTCATCACTCGTAACACGCACTGGTTGTACAATCTCGTTTTCATGTTTTGAGGTATACCTGACGAGAAGATGTGTCGTAATTTCCCGGACGCTGCCCAGCCGAGTTGAATCCGTCGATTGACCTCTTGGTCGAAGTTGGACTTACCTAGTCGGACTATTTGTCCCAGGTAAACATACTCGTCAACAACTTCGAGCTTAGTGCTCCCAACAACTACTGGCATAGGTGTGACATGGACATTAAACATGATCTTTGTTTTGTCCATGTTCATCTTAAGACCTATCCGTTGGGAGACACTATTGAGGTCATTGAGCATAGTGCTTAGGTCCTCCAGCGATTCTGCCATAAGGACTATATCGTCGGCAAATCGAAGGTGAGTGATGTACTCGCCATTGATGTTGATACCGTATCCTTTCCAGTCCAAAAGCTTGAAAACGTCTTCCAATGCAGCGGTGAAGAGTTTCGGGGATATAACGTCACCCTGTCTTACACCTCTCTGCAGTTGGATAGGTTTCGTACTCTGGTTCTGTACTCGGATAGCCATCGTAGCCATACTGTACAAGCACTTCAGCACTTCGATATACCGACAGTCGACTTGGCACCGCTGAAGGGACTAGCACCGTCCAAATTTCGACGGAATCAAAAGCTTTCTCATAGTCCACATACGCCAGACATAGTGGCAAATTGTACTCCTCGGACTTCTGTACAATTTTTCAGATACGGGCTTGTTCGGGAGGCTGGATGATGTCGAGTCTGCATGCGAGACGATTCGTAATGACTCTCGAAAACAGCACGTAGACGCGGCTCAGAAGGGAAATCGGTCTGTAGTTCTTCAAGAGAGCGTTGTCGCCTTTCTTGAAGAACAAGACCACCGCACTTCTGCTCCACGCCTCCGGTGTAGTGCCACCATGGAGGACGGAATTAAAGAGCCTCTGAAGGACTTCAAGTACCGGTTTTCCACCCGCTTTCAGAAGCTCTGCTGTAATTCCATCCTCGCCCGGGGACTTTCCGTTTTTAAGGCGTTGGAGAGACATTCTAATCTCGCTCATATTGACATCCGGAATAGTGTCGGATAAGACTCTTGGATGCTCTTGGATCGTTACTCACACTTGCGTGTGGCTCCAACGATGATGTGTGCAGCTGCCCATAGAACCTCTCAATCTCACTCAAAATCTCAGGTGTCCGGAAATGACGCTGCCACACTCGATCTTCAGCTTCGACAGTTGGCTCTTTCTGGCAGACAGATCTCTGGCAAAGACTTTGGAGCCCTGGTTCCCTCGATTGCTTCTTCAATGCATGCATTTGGAGATCTGTCTGTTCAGTTGCCTGTATGCTGTCAAATCTACTGAAGACTGCAGCTTCATTTCCCGTCTAACAGCCATGAGATTAAGAGTGTGATCAGAGAGTTTTTGTGTTCTTCTGCGGCAGGTCTTGCAAAACTTAGCTCCGACCGCATGGACAGTTTCCATGAGCTTGTCATTCATATCGTCCACTGCATTGCAATCTTCTAGGCACTAAAAACGATTTTGTAGCTCGAGCTGAAAATTTTCGAGACTTTGGATTAGAGTACGAGGGGACGGAGCTTTGACTTCATTAGACAAGACTTCTCAACTTAACATTTAGGTTCAGTGTGCCTCTAACCATTTGGCGATCGCTACTAGTTTTCACCCTCGCGATCACTGAGACATCACTGAACAGTTGTCGTCTGGTCGTCATAATGAAGTCAATCTAATTTTTGTCGAACCGTCGGGGCTCGACCAGGTCCACTTCCTGTGGGGCCGCTTCTGTAAGAAAGAGTTCATCATAAAGAGTCCTCTTTCTCCATGAAGTCGGCCAGCTGCTGGCCCTTGGGTTTCGTTGCCCTATTCCAAATTTCCTACCTTCAGCTCACCGTTCTCTGTTGTGCCTAGTTTTGCGTTGAAGTCTCCATTAACACCGTATAGTGGGTTTTGGAGGAATGCATGGCTCTAGATATATCCTCATACATTCCCTATCTTCGGACCTCAGATAATCCTATAATATTCCAGCGCCACTTGTCTATCTCTTCTTCCAACTGCAGGATCTTCTCGTCAGTCCTCAGGGTGCGTGCGTTATATGTTGCCAGGTCGAATCGTCTAAGGTGGCAACCGAACCTCCACCGAAGATTCTTAGCACCCCCTGCCCCGCCGTTACCATGGTCGCCACCGTAGCCAGGAATAGCGGAGCCGCCGGGGACTGGGAGCCGTCTCTTTGTAACTATCAATATACCCCATATTGCCATAGTTGCCACGCTTGGCGAGCGGGTTGGCAACCGCAGTATAGTAATTTAATGTATGTACACAAAAACAAAAATAGTTTTATTAAAAATAGTGATGTACATTCTGTAAATACTAGGAACAAGCACATTAGTTATACCAGTTACTCGACTCCAAAGAGTCAGTAACTCCTTCATGGGGCAATGCGCTTTTACAACAGAGTCCCAGAAAATATGCAGACCTTTACTATCAAAAGGTTTAAATTATTTATTAAGCAAAAATTGTCTAGTAAGGGTTATTATACTACTAAGGAGTACATGACTGATAATAATCCCTGGAAATGAGGTAATCACTACCATGCTGTTTCTAAATGTTTTCATAACAATTGTATAAAATTTTATATTGTAAATTGTGCTTTAAAAAATCCCGCTGGGTTTCTTGCTGGTTCTTCCCAGGACAGAGGTTTTTTTGCGAACCAGTGGTAAAGGTAAAAAATTACGTTCAATAAGTATTATGTATTGTAATCTATATTGAATAAAAATGATTCTATTCTATTCTAAGTCGCTCCTACGACCCTTTTTTTTCACTAGAGCTGGACGAAGCTCTTAACTGCCGCTTTAAATAAACACAAGATTGTCATACACATCGTAATTCGCTGTCGCAATAATTTTCTACTGCCCAAGGACTGCGCAATAAACATAAAAAGTTTTATGAAAACACCAACACAGCTAACGTTGACGCTAACGCAATAAACTACGAAATAGCCACGTAAAATGTGTGCGGGGTTAACTTACGTACTAGCCACATTGTCCGGATCTGATCTAATGAATGGGGGTTAAGACAAATGTTACTATTTTCCAAATAGCTAATACTTTTTGCACGCGCTATACTATACTAATTAATGAAGGGTCTTTTTTTATATAAAACGTGTGTGTAATACTAGGATTTTCTCCTTTATCGTGGAGTACAAACATCCACACCCTAAACAATTATTTGTAGTCCATTCAAATACTTGTTCCGTGCGGGTTTCGAACCCGCGGCCCTTAGCGCTGCAACTCATTGCTAAGCCACTGCGCCATGGAGCCGTCAGTTGGTATTTTCAATTTGCCGTGAGTTCATCAGTATCCTCAGTCTGTTAGTAGTCTTGTGCTGGATTTGAGTCCATAGTAAGAAGTATTTATGTAAAAAAACAGTATTGTATATAGAGGTGAGGAAAGTGAGTTACTGCGCTACCAAGCTTATATTTATCTGCAAATAATAGCCAACTAAAATACAATACTTACTTGCTTTACATTTTACTCAGGTTCTTGAAATCATCCGTATCAGTTATCTATTTTTAAAATTCATTAATTACTGTCTTGAAGATCTTAAAAAGTTAATTACGCGTAAGATCTTTAATATAATGGATTTTCGCAAAGTAACAGCTCATTAATTATTTCAATTACTGTCTATCAAAAGTCCACTGCTGATCATAGGACTCCCTCGTAGTCTGCCTCAGAGATGGAATTTTTGCCCTGTTTGCCACGCTTCGCAGGCGGGTTGGCAACCGCAGTTTCTATTATTGTGAGTTGTTTTTATGAAGATCTTGCTGCCCCTCTTCTGTTTCAGATACAATCTATGGTCTCTTACCACATCCACGGGATGATATGTTTTATCGTCACGTCTTAATCGCCAAGCTATGCAGGCGGATTGGCGATCACAGTACGGACCAGACATTTTTTTTTTCTTTATTGATCATAGAACCAACAGCACGTTATAAATATAAACAGAAATTCTTAAATAATGCTTAAAACAGGTTCTAAATTTATATGGATATACATACTATCACTTGGTATAGTAGACGAATTAATTATATAGTGAATAGATATTTATAGGTTATCTCAAAAATAAGTTTAAACAAAATAGAGGCAATAAGTTGTAATGGCAAAATAACAAAATAAGGGCAAATAAGTCTCCCACCCTTTGCTAGCCGTAGTCAATTTGGTTATTGTATCGCCATCTAACGCAAGGCAGTGAGATCTCGGTGTTCTCGGGTAGAGAAAGGGTAGAGACCTTGTTTTCAAAATACCACGCATTCGAACTGAATTGCTTCGTAGTTCGTAATGCGTACATCAAAGGAGAGAAATAATTTGCGAGCGTTTTTCGTTCCTTTCGATTACAGCATTTACGGAAACTTTAAGGCATGACAACATGAACTTTTGTCTAGGTAAGTTAATGAATTTTACCATTTTCGATTACATCACTACTTACTATCAGGTGGGATTGTAGTCAAGTAATAAAATAAGTAAAATAAAAACATTAAAAAATATTGTCAACTTTCATTAAATAAATCAGTCAGTCAGTGTTGATACAAAAAACTTTTGTTTATGTTCTTATGATGATTGATGAAAATATTCGTGCGAAGCCAACATGGTTGAGATTTTCCAAGTTAAACATGTTATATCTGCAGTAAAGCTAAACAATCGGTGTTTGTGAAGTCCGTTGTGGAGTTGTGAAGAACGCCTCGAGGAACTTTTGATTTAGTTTGACGTTACTTGTTGGAAATCTTGATTACTCGAATCTCTAGCTTTTATGTTTTACGAGAACAGATTGTGTCGTTCGGGAAAACCCGAACCTCTTTGTGGATGTAAATTAATGTAACAGTTGATTGTTTCAAGAAATGTTCTATATTTTCCAATAAGTAAATTGTATATAATATTTGTAAATATATAATGTAATAATAATTATATCCTTGTGGTCTTCACCCGTCCATAAACACAGTTCGACAATCAATCAACGGGCGGCATCTCCCAAGTAGTATTATATAATGAGTCATAATTACCACGGTTGTTAGACGGAATGACGATCACAGTACAGTCAGTAAACGTTCAAATACTATTTGTACATGGTAGAGCCACGCTGCAGCTATATTATGGTTGTAGCACGAATGGGTCGGCTCGACCGTGGAAGGACCACGCTCTTGTAAAATACCAGCGTAAAATTGCAGCTCAATGCTGCTGTGTTTCGTATGATGAGTGTAGGGTACCGGAGACCCTTTTTACTGGAAAGGAGGCATTCCATCTTAGTTAGGGTGACAACGCATTTGGATTCTTAATCGAGGATAAATGTAGATGTCTATGGGCCACAGCATCAACTTACCATTAGGTGGGCTGTATGTCCGCCTTATACTATAAAAAGTCTAGGTATTTTACATCTGGTATACGTACGAGATTGTTACACCACCTTCAGAAGAGGCCATGATGTAGGTTTTTTGTCCATTTTCCCAAGGCGTCTCTCTTACAATACCCACGAGACGGGATGGAGTGATGGTTTCTCTTACGTCGCCACTAAACGGCTTATGTCACATACATTTTGAAGCTGAATGTATTGAAACTAAGCTTCAGTGCTAAAAGTAGTTAATAGAAAATGAGAACCCTTTTAATAATACTTTTTTAATATGGAAAATTTAAAAAAGTTCATACCGAGACATATTATAACATACATTATATCAATATGATTTTTTTTGAAAATATACATTTACGTATACAAACCAAAAAATGTGATAAAATTATTTAAAAAATGTAATTCGAATATACAACGTGTAATTTTAATTGCTTACGATATTATTAGTTACCTCAGTATCAGTAAAAGTAGCAGTCTATAATATATGAATATCCGCCTATTGGGTGCAGGGCTTCGCTCTTCCTTACAGGGTTTTAGGGCATGGAGTATATTTGCTCTTCATTAATTGAAACCCATTAATTGCATGATACGAGATTCAACACACGTTTAAATTTAAATTTATTTATACATTTTAATAATAAAATAAATATAAAATAAATTGTGGGAATAATATAATATGTTACGTACAGTTCACTGTATGAAATAATATATTCAACGTAGAAACAGAGAAGCGTTTTAGCAAACGGTTTTCTCATTATTCAACGTCTCACTGTTAAAAGAAACAGTGCGACGTGTACAAAGCCAGGGAAATTGAAGAACATTCCTTTTCCGCTGTGACCTGTTGTCAGCGGACGGGCCTGGGACGTGCGACTATGCAAACATGAGATATTAGATGGGATACATTGTAAGACGTACTTGCTTGCGAGTTTAAAAACATTTTAAAATATAAATTTGTTTTATTCTATCTTAACTTACTAAAAATCATCCTTCCTATAGAAAATACATAATGCAAAAATACCAAACGTAATATACCCAGACAGGTGATATGGAGCTCTGCAATGCGTACTATTCAAGTATTTGTGATCGTTTATTCGCCAGCCATTATAGTCGAATGTCTCCATACCAGTACTATTATTATAGGCTGATGAAGAAAGAGTATCGATTAAAAATTATACATCTAGTAATAAGTTCTCGGAGAGTCGCAAGCGTTACTGACTTGACACTTTGTCTTTTATTTGTAATAATATTTTTAAGCTTTGCTTGCTTTTTATTACGTAAACTTTAAAAATATTTTCGATATCCGGCTCCAGTTCCAGACGGATCCAGATGGCGCCGTGGCGCAATGCTTAGCATCGAGTTACGGCGCTGTGGGTCGTGGGTTCGAATCAGCCGCACAGAATAATTATTTGTATGCAATTTATGTTTGTAAACTGTGCAAAATCTATTTTAAGCCAACTTTAAAGAAGGCTACAGATGCGTTGTCACCTCAGAGGTCTAAGATGGAATACCATGCAGCCTGTTAATAATTAAAGGATTTTAGTTATACTGCTTAAATTCTTATTGCGAACGAAATTGTACCTTTTTTAAAGTTCGTAACATTTCATTCATTAGGCCCGTATTGTGTTTAAATATTTTAATTAAATGCTGTTGTATATAAAGCTCCGGGATATTGAATTTTATTTTATTTCCAGCCCAGTGAGGCGCGGGCTGCTATTAACTGATTTTAGTGCACAGTTTATAAAATTTTATAACATACAATTCAATTAGTAACCGAACGCCGGCCAGTGATCCCTTAGATAAAGTTTTTATTATTAAATTTGAAATATATAATATGAAATATATAATAGTTAGTTTGACCATATTGTGGTCATATTCACACAATATGTATTCGGGTTGCCCAAAGAGAAAATCACAAAATCTGTGCCCGATAGGTGTAATCGAGTTATTAATAAATGTTTTTTTTTTAAATTAAAAGAAGAGTCGCTCGCGTCCGTAGGCTTCGACCACCTAACCCTAGGTCCACCCTACACGTGTCCCCCGGGTGGTGCTAAACGAGCGACAAAGCCGAAAGGATAGACTCGGCTCCTCGCCGTATGGTAGTGGCGTAAAATCTACCACCCATTACAATTACAATTCGCACCATGAGCCAACAAATCAAAGAAATGACCCCGAGTTCCCGGCGCACCTTTAAAGGGGCAGGGGTGCGAAGAATCTCCGGGAGAAGATTGGCGAACCTCGTCAGGACAGAACGTGACGGGTCGCCGGGTGTAAATGAGACGAAACGAAAGGGAAAGGATGCCACTGCACATGGCATGTATACCGCTTAATGGTCTGGTGTAGACGAGACCGAGCGGGCATGCCAGGCAAGGGAGTCGGTGTCATCCTTTCAGAAAGAATGGGTCAATGTGTGAAAGAGTATGAATGTGTAAGCCCAAGGCTGCTATGGATACGAATGAAAGTGGGCTTAAAAGTTGTTTGTGCTAGGGTGTACGCCCCAGACATGTCTAAGCCCACTTATATCCGAGAGCAGTTTTGGGACATGGTAAGGATGGTGTTGATGAAATGTAAGGGAAATGAAAATATTATTATGTTAGGAGATTTTAATGGAAGGGTTGGGGTGAAGAGGTCTGGTTATGAAAGGATATTAGGAACGTTTGGCGATGAAAGTGTAAATGAGAATGGTGGAGACCTCCTAGCCGTATGTGTGGAAAAGAATATTTTTGTGACGAACACTCTCTTTCGCCATAAGAGGATTCACATGTTATACATGGGAAAGAGGTGATGATAGAAGCATGATAGATTTCATAATTGTGGATGAAAGAATGAGGAGCGCAGTGGTAGATACAAGGTTTTACCGGGGGTCCAACGTAGGGACGGATCATTACTTGGTCTTATGCCGAATTAATGGTCTATTCAGGCGTTGGCGGCATCGGACATCTGTGTCTACCACTGCGTTACAGCGTATAAGAATAGAGAGGTTACAAGATGAAGGTGTGAAAGAGAAGTATAAATGTAGATTGAGGGAGAATATAAGTGGTTTGAATGAAATATGTATGAATGATTTAGAACTGAAGACTGTATGGAATAATGTTAAGAAAGTTTTGGTTGATGCAGCCACCGAAGTATGTGGTGTAAGCAAAAGAACGAATGAAAGGAAAAATAATACGTTGTGGTGGGATGATGAGGTACGGATGGAAGTTGAAGCAAAGAAGAGAGCATGGCTAGATGTACTGGCAACCAAAGCTGGTAATTCCGGCGGTACGAATGATGAGATTGAAAGAAAAAAGGCAGACTTTAGACTTATAAATAAGAGAGTAAAAGAAATTTTTGAAAGGAAAAAGCAAGAAAGAACGGATAGGAATGATAGAAGGATATCTGATAACTTCCAGGCAAATATTAAAATGTTCTGGAAACTCGTAAGAACTGCTAGCGGAAATTCGAAACAGCCTAGAATGAATGCTATACGAGACGAGAATGGCTGTATGCTGAATTATGAAGTTTCGAATTTAAAGAGATGGAAGGAATACTTTGAAAGCGTGTTTATGAGTGAAGAGTCGTCTGAATTAAGTGAAATAGAAATTCTGAAAGAAGTGAAGAGGGGTAGGGAGATAAGTGTAGATGAAATAATGAAAGCAATGAAAAGCGTGTAAGCAATGGAGAGGGAGTGGTGGCAGACCTGCTTTACACCTTGTTTAATTTATGTTGGGAACTGAAGTGGGTACCGGAAGACTGGTGCAAAGCCGTTATAGTCCTAATATATAAAGGAAAAGGGTCACAGCAGGACTGTAAAAACTACCGTGGTATCAGCTTGCTTAGCTTTGTGGGTAAACTGTATGCTAAGGTGTTAATTGAAAGAGTTATGGAAGAAACTGATAGAAAAATTTGGGATGTGCAAGCTGGATTTAGAAAGGGAATGGGGTGTACGGATCAAGTCTTTTCCATGCGCATGATTGCAGAGAAGTTTTTGGCCAAAAACCAGAAAGTTTTTTGTTCATTCATGGATTTGGAAAAGGCTTATGACAGAGTGGACAGGAATGTGTTATGGCAAATACTGAACTCATTTGGTTTGAGCGCTGGTTTGATACAGGCATTAAGGTCTCTTTATAGGGACTCTAGTGCTTGTGTCAGGATCAACGAGATCTCTCGGACTGGTTTGGCATCCAAAGGGTGTCAGACAGGGCTGTGTAGCTTCCCGTGGCTGTTTAACCTATTTATGGACAGTTGTTTGCAAACTTTGATTGAAGAATGTGGGTTGAGAATGGGTGAGTTAAGCGTCAAATGCCTTTTGCGCCGATGATCAAGTCATATTTGCATCGTCGGCGGCCGAGTTGCAAATGATGGTTACTTTAATGAACTGGTGATTAAAAGAAGGGGTATGATGAACGCAACTAAGACGAAAGTTATGGTTTTGGAAGAAAAAGAAACGTTATGTGAAATAAGAATAGAAGGAGTTGATTGAGCAAGTGGATGAGTTTGTATATTTGGGATGTTTATTTAGCAGGGATGGTAGATATGATAAGGATATAGAACGACGAGTGAACGCAGGAAATAAGTGAGATGGGGCTCTACACGCTATTATGAAGAGTCAGAATGTGTCAAAAAGGCACGTATGGCAATTCATAATGCTGTGTTAGTCCCTACTTTAATATGGTAGTGAAAGTTGGGTCTGGCAGAAGAAGAGAGAGAATAAATGCTGTAGAAATGCGGTCATTAAGGAGTATGTTAGGGCTGAATCTGAATGACAGGGTGAAATAGTGTGATAAGAGATAAGTGTGGTTTGCAAGATGACGTTGTGACCAGGATTAAGAAAGGAATGCTTCGGTGGTTTGGTCATGGTAAGTGGATCATGCGACTCATAGACATTGACATATACATATCTGCATATACATATCATGTACTTTGGAAACAATTGCATATTATCCTAGCCTCTTATCTTTACTGCATGTACGTGTACATCCAATGCTCATTATCATATCTGTCACTCAAACTATGCGTAATTCCTACTCACTATTTAAACTATTCGTTTATCATTGTGCGGTTCAATTGATTTCGACCGTCCATATAACCAACTGCAACTATATACGTCTTGCCTATGTTTCAACACACTCAATTAAATCAAGATGAATAACAATAATATGAAGAAAATTAAGCTATTCTATCAAAACGTGAGAGGACTACGAACCAAAACCGATGAATTTTTTAAAAACGTATTATTGCAGGACTCCGATATAATTATGATAACTGAAACATGGCTCTGCGATAGCATTTTTGATGCTGAGCTGTGTGATGACAGATTACAGTCTTTCGTAGGGACAGAGGGTCGTTGGGGGTGATGTAATGATTATGTGTGCTTCAATTTACAGGCACGCGCTGACCTGAATGGCATTGTAGTGGTCTGGAGTCTGTGGTAACTATTCCTGCTACAGCTATCAAATCCAGGCATGATTTGCATATTGCTACAGTGTATATTCCACCCAATGATCAAATTCCATCAAGATTGCACATATTTATGAATCAACTCTCTGAAATCAAAAGCCAAAACTGCAATGATCACTTTTTAATTGCGGGCGACTTTAACCTTCCTATCATTGACTGGCAATATGGGGAACCAATAATTCTGAGGAAGGGCTCTATTGAGCTTCAGAATGCTGCATCGAGTTTTGTCACTCAGTCTTCCTTTCTTGGTTTGTCACAGTTTAACAATTACACTAACAAATGTAATAATACATTGGACCTAATTTACTCTGATTCGTCCGTCACCATAAAGAAATCTACGACGCCTTTAGTAAAGGAAGATCCTCTACATCCGACTCTTTCTATTGTAGCTTCCGATATTCTAGTCCCTTCAATTAAACTTCAATCGCACTAAATATCAATATAAACGAGCTGACTTTGATAGTATCAACGAATCGCTTAGAAATCAGGACTGGGTTTTTCTCGAAAATAGTAACATAGAGCACATATTAACGAAATTTTACTCGATTTTAAATAATATAATACAAACCTTCGTACCACAAGTTCGTTGCTCAAGTACCTACATTTACCCAGTTTGGTATAATAAAGCGTTAATAAAGTTAATTAAAGAAAAGTTAGGACTCATGTGAATTGGAAGCGTCATAGAAACCCGATTGATTACGCACATTTTAGCTATCTCAGACGGAATATTAAGAAACTACAGACCGAATGCTATCAATCATTCATTGGTTTCACGCAAAAAGAATTAAGACTAATCAAAATATTTTTGGTCTTATATAAAGTCCAAGAGAAGTAGGCTCCTCTTATCCCCAACAAATGACCTTTGATCAGAATGTGTTAAATGCACCATCGGATATCTGTTTCGCATTCAGCAAGTTTTTGAGAGAAACTTCTGTGAACCAGGAATCAATAGCTAACTTAATAAATGAAACTTCCAATCTGATACTTTACATTACATTAATGTTACTGAAGAGTGTACTTATGAAATGCTTAAAAATCTTGACGTCAAAAAGGGAGCTGGTTGCGACGGTATTCCACCGGTATTCTTCGTTCAATGTGCTAAATCTCTATCGGGTCCTGTGTCATTGGTCTTTAACAGGTGTCTTCAAAATGGATACTTTCTAATAATATCTGGAAAAGGCCCATATAATGCCAATTCATAAAAGGATTGAGGACTTCAGTTGAAATTACCGACCTATATCTATACTTAACGTGTTGAGCAAAGTGTTCGAGAGGGTCGTACATAAATTTATCTATCCTGTAATATCTGCCTCAATATCAATAGAGCAGCATGGGTTCATGAAGGGTCGGTCCACAGCTACCAATCTGGGAGAATTTATCGATTACGTATTAAGTAACATGGATGGTGGGTCTCAGGTTGATGTGATTTACACGGATTTTGAGAAGACGTTTGACCGTGTGGATCACATTATTCTTTTACGTTAACTTTGAACTTGGTATCCGGGGTAGCTTGCTGAGATGGATGGAATCTTATTTGCAATCGATCTCAAGCTGTCGTTATAGGAGGATTTTGCTCAGACTTTATTGCGATACCTTCCGGCGTCCCACAAGGATCCATTCTGGGACCACTTCTGTACGCTTCATATTTGTACGACGTAGGTGCTTGCTTCGAACACGCTCGATTCCTTGTATGCTGATGACACCAAAATATTTATGAAAATTAAAATGATATGGATTGTACTGTTACAATCTGATCTTAACCGACTAGAACAATATTATACTGATAATCGAATTGGAATAAATATAAATAAATGTTCTTTTATCTCCTTTACTCATAAAAACATCCAATCAATTTTGAATACTATATTAATAATGTTAAAATTGCAAAATCGACTTGTGTTAGGGATCTCGGTGTTTCATTGATTGCAAGTTGACATTTTCTGATCATACAAAATTAAAAACAAAGCGTACAGAAGCCTGGGTTTCATATTGCGTGTTAGTCGTCCCTTCTCAGACATAGGTTGCCTAAAGTACTATATTACGCTTATGTTAGGAGCATCCTAGAATACTGGCATAATTTGGAACCCTCAGTATATCATTTATACTCAAGATTTGGAGAAAAGCAAGAAAAATTCATAAAACACTTAAATTATCGGTCGCATTGCCATTTTAAAAACTATGATGAATCCTGCATTATTATAATCTCACAACTCTCAAAAATAGGCGTGTACTTGCTGACATGTCCTTTTACACGGAATATGCAACGGATATATAGATAGCCCTGAACTATCAACAAAATACTGAGTTTCTGCTTGAAAGTTAGAACGAGACACACAAAATTATTGCTGTAACACGATCAAAAACAAATTACGCACAAAACGCATTGGTCAGTCGATTGCATAGAACTTTTAATAACCAATTTAATGTTACTGACATTTTTCATAGCAGTAGGATGTGTTTAAGGAAGTTCTTGAAGTACTTGAAGGAAATGGTTATATATATATTGCACACACACATACACACACACACATACACACACATACACACACACACATACACACACACACGCGCGCCATACACGGACACACAGATCAGAGAGAGAGAGACGCACCGTTTTTAATTCTAAAATTAGTATGTTTTGTGGCTCAAACTTATTGATTGTCGGTCGATTAATATAAGTTAAAAATGTATAAAAGTAGATCCGTTATTGGCTGTGGTTATTTCTTAAGTTCATTTACATTGTAATTAGTGCTGTGGATCTATAATAAATAAATAAAATAAAAATAAAAATAAAAGACATTTATACTCGATTAAAAATTAAAATATAGATGCGTTGTCAGTAAAAAAGGCTCACGGTTCTCTACACTCACCATAGGAAACACAGCAGCATTAAGTTGCTATTTTGCGCCAGTATTTTGTGAGAGCGTGGTCCTACCCCGATCGAGCCGACCCATTTGTGCTACAACCATAATATAGCTGCAGCGTGGCAAAACACAAATACAAAGTTACAAAGCGTGGCAACTATGGCAAACTTCTCCCCATTTTAGTAGATTAGATTCTCCCAATTAAAAATAAAACATCATGAGGGACCACCAATAATAAGCATATAATCGTCAACAACATTGTAATAGTGTGGTGAACTCCTCGTCCTCCCTGCTACGAGTATATAACCTCAGATCATAACTAAAACCCTATTAGAATCGAGACAAAGCCCGTATCCAGCAATGGGACCATTGTCATTTTAATATGTGAATATCTACCGTGTGGCTCTTTGATATAATATTATAACGTTAAAGGACACATTGTTGTGGTAATAATTTAGTTAAATCTATGACAATAGAGTAGGTACTTAGAGTATGGAGAAGATACCACGAGCGAGGGTACCGCAAAGCTGGTCCGACGTTATAATTTTTTTTTGATATTGGATATTTCCGGTCTAACTTTATAAAAATAATATTGGATATTTCTAATCGAATGGCCCCGAGCTACATGGATCGTTGATCTACAGCGATTTTGTTGTTCTACTTTTAACTTTATACGTGGTGGAGCCATGCTGCAGCTATATTAGTTGTATAGTTGTAGCACGAATGGGTCGGCTCGACCGGGGAATGACCGCGCTCTCACAGAATACCATTGTAAAATAGCAGGCTTCTTTTCTGTGTTTCATGTGAAAAGAGCAGACAATTTTACTGGAAAAGAGGCATTCCCTCTTAGTCCTCACGCGTGACAGCGCATCTACATTTTGATTCGCAAACGAGGATAGGTGTAGATGTCTATGGGCCACAGCAACCACTTACCATCATGGACTGTGTGCTCGTTTGTCACCCTATCCTATAAAAAGAAACTGTATGTTTATCTGTCCACTATAAGTAATCTTTTCTACAACTTTTTATGAAAATAAATTATGTACAACGTAAATATAGGATTTTTTATATCAGCGGGTCTAAGAGGCGAGGACCCACACATTGTCTGTTCAAAGTGAGCAAATAAAGCGGTTGGTGATTTGTTTAAAAGTAGGTCGTAATCCATTGTTGCTGCTAAATAAGCGTGTCTTGTGCTCTGCAACCTTGCCCGTAACTTTGTTTTCGTTAATTTTAGAAATTCTTGGTAAGCTGGTACCATCTGAAATATTTTATTATTATTTAAGAAAAGTTTACAATGAGGATTTCCACAGTAGAACCAGAGTAATAAACATTGATCAACGGATCATCAAACTGAAGAGACAATGAGCCGCTGAAAATAAACAGTTTACTATTATCACTACCTTTTGGCTGAAAAGTGAACTGAAAACTATGTCAATGTCAATAAAATGTTAAGAAGTGTTGCCATTTGCCATCTGAAAAGAATAATCAATAAAATAATTTCAAATCTTATTGTGTGGGATAAAATAAATAAAACAACGAAGTTGGGCAGCAGTAATATTAGAAAGAAACTAACACTGCATGATTCGGTTGATAGTGAAAATAATTAAGTCATTTCGTCTTGTTGTTCTCGAGTTCTTTTGGTAACATACTACCTTTTACCACATACTAACCCGACGATAAAAAAAATCAATGGACTTTATAATATATGTATTGCAATACTTAAATAAAAACATCAGTTCTATTAATTACTGTTTCTCCTTTTCTTCTCATTAGAGCGGTATAAAATAATATACCTATAAATTAGAGTAGGTAGCGTGACCTTGGCAAGTCGACAGTGTAGCCCAACCTCCCTCCCGTCGCGTTCAAGGTGTACAGTTATAGTGAGAAAAGTAAATTATAATAGTTTATGCGTGGTTTGCATGTTACATGTAAACACTATACGTGGTAGAGCCATGCTGCTATATTACTGGTATGGTTGTAGCACGAATGGGTCGGCTCGACCGGGGAAGGACCACGCTCTCACAGAATACCAGCGTAAAATAGCAGCTTAACGCTGCTGTGTTTCGTATGGTGAGTGTAGAGAACCGGAGACCCTTTTACTGGAAAAGAGCATTCCATCTTAGTCCTCACGGGTGACACGCATCTGCCTTTTTATTCTTTACTGAAGATAGATGTAGATGTCTATGGGTCACAGCAACCACTTACCATCAGGTGGACTGTGTGCTCGTTTGTCACCCTATTCTATAAAAAAAAAAAAAAAAACATTATATTATAATAACTTTAGAATATTGTCTTTGATTGTATATAGATGTGTTTATGGTCTACCGCCACTTAAACACATATGATTTATGTATGTACATAGTGTATATGTATTACAGGTAGCGTCAGTTTGTCCCAAAAACCTTTACTTTAATAACTGGTAGCAGGAAAACTTGTCGCATGCAGCAAAACGGTCACGACAGCTTAGCGTTGTATGTATTACCTACTCAATGTTTGTTCCATAAAACTATTTTCGATCAGATACCAAACTCTGCTTGTAATAGTGAATCGGGGTCGATGGTCTTATTTTGCTTGGAATTAAGTTATTACTAGTAATACCTGCCCTCGAAGCTATTTTTTTTCATAATTAAAATAATTATAACTGATTACAAAAGGATTCGAGAGAGGTTTAAAGGCCGGCAACGCATCCGCAATTCCCCTGGTGTTGCAGTTGTTCATGGGCGGCGGTAGTCACTTACCATCAGGTGAATCGCATGCTCGTTTGCCTCCTCTCCTATAAAAAAAAAGAAGTGTGCCAGGATCGTGCCAAATGGAAGTCCGTAATCTCTGCGATATCGCGCACAGCTCTTGATTTGTCAATATTTATTCAGCGCGGCATGCGTCACATCTTATATAATTTGCTACAATGTTGTCGTTAAGTGAGGAAGAGACCATGTATTTTTCACTTATATTTGCGATAACAGGCACCCATACATAAAAGGAATCATAATGGACCAGTTAATACTTTCAGAAAATACGCCTTGGTATATTATTGTCCTTCTGACCGAAATTCGTTCACGGCGACCAGTCTCAACGGAGAATAGTTATTCTACTGTTGGACCAACAGTCCACCGTCGGGCATAGCCCTTTCCTATTGTAGGGATGATTTACCTTAACCGCTTCTCTTTGCTGGATTCTCGTTTGCAGGTTCAGACGTCTCGCTCGTCAGACCTTTGACGCTGCACTCAGTTGCCGGATTGGTTATGGGCTTCTAAATAAATGTATGGGTGCCCTCAAAACTTTCTTCTATATTGGGACAAAACTTTCTAAAGTTATAAATGTTCTGACAAACCTAAGACCTGATATATCAAAATTAAAATACTGACAAAATCGCAAAGTTTTATTAAAAAATATAATTTGGAATTAGCCATTTACTTTGTGTCCTGCATTTACTCGTTGTTCTCCGGAAAGTTATGTCAGTTTTTGTAAATTCAAGTCGAAGAGCTTACTAAGTCTGGACTTACAGCTCTGTGAAACATTGTACTTGGCACATTTTACTGACTACGGATTGCAACCTTAAAAAACGTCCTATTTTAATTCGACAAGGAGAAATTAATCATCGTAATAAATACATTATTTAAAAGCATTCACAAACAGACCTTCGCGTAGAGTGTAAATTATACCTACGATGTATTCTAAACCCGTATTTCTTTCTTATTAGAATTGGCACGTAGGTACCTGTTAAATTACCTCAGGGACTTTCTGAGATTCATTGCTCAGGAAAACTTAAGGCATTTGTTTCGTTTGTAACGAGTAATCCGACAAAGCATTTGGAGTAACAACTTTAGTCATTTCTAATAAAAAAACATTGCTCAAAGGAAACGATAGGTAACAAAGTTAAGCGATATTTATTCCAGTTTGTAAATAAGAACTTCCATAAATTCGGAAACTTTATTTATTAAAAATGGCTTATAAATAAGTTATTATATTAGGCTTAATTGGAAATGAAATATAGACTGTAATGGTACGAGAAATGGTAATTTGAAATAAGGTATACCTTTTTAATTGTAACTCTGAAACTAAAATAATGTTTTATGTTGAAGACCAGATTCAGTCCTCGATTCTGGCCGCGTGGATACGTGTTCATGAACATTTTACCGCAGTAATTTTTACATTACTATAATCAGTAGTAACCTACTTAATTTTTTTTATATAAAATTGAGACGACAAACGAACTTACAGTCCGCCGGATGGTAAGTGGCTAATGCAGCCGATGGACACCTGCAACCAACTTCAAATAAAGAAAGCTACAGCGTGCTACCACATACGTTGTCACCTCTGAGGACTAAGATGAAATGCCCCACAGCCTGTAATTATACTCTCTATACCCTGCGGACCGGAAAACACCAGGACACACACGGCTATGTGGCGAGAAGAAATACGAGTAGGTAGAGCGTGATACTTACCCAGACAGTAGGAAAAACTTCCACTTAGTATATACATATATATCCAAAACATTGCCTATATATGTGTCGAATTTCATTTGAATCTGTTTACGTTTTACGACATTGGGATACAGAAATTGGAGCACCGTCTACAAAAATGCGTAGAAAAAGATGGCGATTATGTCGAAAAATAGAGCAAAGTCTCTTCTTTGCAACGTAGTACATTGTTATGAGATGAGAATAAACAATGTTGTCTATTTGTAAAATTGATGGGCACCGAACCTTATTTCTGGATCAACCCTCGCACAAAGCTTATACGCTATTAAACTAATACGCTGTAGCTCGTAATTTCTTTTAGTTTTATATCATCATCATCAATGCAATTCATCACAAGTTCACTGTATAGGCCACCCCCAAGGAATGCCACATATAACCCTCTCGGCTATAAGACGAGGCCTGTGCCTAGCAGTGGGACGTGTTATATGCTTTAACTTTTCGTATCTTTACTTTGAGCTTAGAAAAGTAAAAAAACTTGTATAAGACCTACTTTGAGAACACTCGTCCTCTTCTTTAAATAAGGAATGAAATTACGACTTAGTGAAAGGATGTAATTTCAGCTCAGGATTTTCTCTTATGCGTATGATATCGTTAGCTATTCAGCATGTCAATATCTAGCGTTATAGAAGACTTCGAGCGGTAATCGATTCAGGATGCGTCGTTGTGTTGTGAAATGTATAAGTCCAATAATTTTAAAAGATTTGATTATGTTTTTTATGGGAAGGATAAAATAAAGTATATCGGATGATCGAAGTTAAAATTGTCAAGAAGCAATAAAGTGGAAAGCGTTTGTTATATGCCTGGATTAAACGCAGCAATGCTGACTGGATTAGGAAGCAGTTCTGATAATCTTATTTTAGCGATACTGGAACGTACAAGGCCCGGTTTAATCTGGTCATCAAATCGCCACGTAATGTTCAATCGGAACATTCTGTGTACAATAAACATTAATTTATTTGTACTGCTATTATTACACAAAGGTTGGCTTACTGTTCTCTTCAATGCATATAAATGTATTGTTTGAAAAAAGTTAATTAGAAGTACAAAATTGCTATGGAATGGAAAGGAAAAGACAACAATATAAAATACTCTGTTATCACAGTATCCCTAAAATTATTGTTTTTAATATAGCGATTGCATTGGTAAGATCTTCATAAATTATATGCTTTGTTGAGTTGATTTGTATTTCCGGTACTAATATATTATGTACTAACTCTTACTAAACTAAATAAAACAACTAACTTTTTTTTCAATCTTGCATGTCTTGGATAGATTATAGAGAGGCTGGACCCTTTTCGTAACTCTATCTGTGCTTAAAGTTTCATCATAATCGGTTCAACCATTCCGAAGTTTAGCCCGGACAGACAAACAGACAAACATTTTAAAAATGGTTATTAATGTCTTAATAGCATGCAAATAAAAATAACCCCCTGTAATTACAGACAAACACTTCGATATTATTTAATGTATATCTAGATATATAGATAATTGTTTGTTAGATTTAAATTTATATTATTATACGTACAATAATTTATATGTATAATGCCTTCCACACAGAGAAAAACCTAGTGTGGAAGGGAGGTAGGAGGTAACATTTATATATATAAAAAGTTGTTTTTGCCTTAACAAGGCATTCTTACTCATAGTCCCTGTTTCCAGCTTCCAAACCCGTCATATATCACTGCTGACAAAGGGTTTTAGCGGAAACAAAACGATCTTCAATATCCGTAGCTTTGTATTGCTATTGCAATCAACTATTTGAATATTTTGATGTTAAACGATAAGAGGATTTTTAGAGCAGGGATAGCTCAGGGGTTCTGGGCTCTTTTTTGATTTCATAGGGAGCGAAATTTCTTCCCACATTAAACACCCAACAACGGTCACTTTTAGGTACTTGTAAGCTGTTATTTTACACTGTTTTAAATGCTTTTGGTATTTGCTAAACAATAAACCATGTTTAAATAAAACTAGTTTTACAGATTTAATCGCGTATATTAACTTATTTTATATTCCACCCATCACCAATCTGGAGGTAGCCGTGGTTAACACTGGGACGTCGAACACCGTCCCTCCGTGACCATGGGTGTTGTTAAGTGCTAGAAACGTCGGGAATAAAATAAGATAAATACGCGATAATATCCATAAAACTAGTTTTATTTAAATGTGTGTGTTCGCGTAAACATAAGAAATCATTAAATAAACAATTTTTTTTCCACCTATAAATGTGTTTTCAAATCTAAGTAGTATTTGCTAAAATACGATGAGCTTTATCGCCATGTAGTAATTAAGGCAAATCTAAAAGACTTATGCCGAACAGTGGTCTATACGACCTAATATTTTTATTATTATCAGCATTGTTGTCACAATAAACGTGATATAAGCATCACTAGGCGCTAAAAAAGTATTTCAAGGAAGACCTATCTAGATAAACTTGGAAAGTAATCGAGTAAAGTAGCCCAAATCGATAGTGTCGTTTCTGAGAGACGAAGTACATACAAAAAAAATCTCGCTAGTCTTAACTTACCTGTGACCGATGAAACGTTTATTCCATACAACGCATTTAATAAAGTACACAGAACTCACGACTCTGTATGTTGGTTACTTATCTGTATGTTGGTTACTTATTACAACAAGAATAGGCCAATGTCAATACATATGCAAAATCATTCCCGTGGCCCTGCCTATATGTGACGAAGGTTAAAGGCAACGTAGTAGAGCTACGCTGCAGCTATTATGATTGCAGCACGCATGGTTCAATTCGACCGGGAAAAGACCACGCACACACAGAGTGTGTGCGTGGTCTTTTCCCGTCGAATACCAGCCAGCGTAAAACCACCAGCGTTAAACGACAGCTGCTGTGTTTCGTATGGTGAGAGTAGAGGACCGATGGCTTTTTTAACTGGTAACGAAGCATTTTATCAGAGTCGTTAGGGGTGCCTATTCTTAGGCATGCCCCATGAAAAAAGGTCAATATTAGATAAATCTACATCAGTCCGTAAAAATTTATTACGGTTGAAGGGAGGTCTGGTCATAATCATCACACTCGGCAGGCGGATTGGAGATCGCAAAACTATACGTTCCGTATCTAGGACGTTACCCCCTAGCGTAAGTATATTTTACTTCTAGCATATTATACCGCATTCTATCGAGTCATGAGATCTTTTTGGTCTTCTTTTCCATGGTCGCCTCGTACACAGGACGAAATATTTGGGTGTTGGATTTTCTTAAGACAACAACTTACAACAAATTGAATAAATAACCTTCATGAAGTTAAATTAGATGACAATAATGTTTTGACCGTTCTGTGTTCTAAAATCATTACGTCTGTATCAATACTTCCCTAAATTAGGACGTAATATTACTGATTGCAATCGGTTCACGCTTCAATAGGAATAAATTGAGCAATAGTACAATTAGGCAGGATTTGTGTTAATCTTATTTCAGCGGCACGCGAACATCGAACACTAGACGGTTGATATCTGATCGTTAAATTGCCACGTTGTGTTCCCTGGGAGCATTAGGTCCGCAGTAAAACATCGCCGGGACTGTTTTATGGCTCACGGGCAATTGCTCTGTTACGTGGAGGATTACTGTTATGCTGAAAATTTCATATTCTACAACATTGAAAGTGTTGCAAGATATTGTAAATTTTGTAAAGTTGAAACTTAAGCAATTTGCTTGTATAAGGACAATTTTTTCCAAAAATTTTTGAATGAAACAAGTTTAAGCCATCGTAAGTTTTTAAAAGAACGTTTACGTTATTTGAATATCTAAAACAAGTCGGGATAGTTAACAGCTAAACTTGTAATGTGAATTCTAACTATCGACAACTACAAGTAGCCTTTCTTCTTATACTATTAGATATTAGTTAAAAAAATTAAAAATAAGAAATGAAATCAAAAAAGGGCCTTGCTAAAAGAGCAATCCCTCTGATGTTGCAAATGTTCACGGGTGGCAGTGATCACTTACAGGTGTATCAGGTAAGCCGATGCCCGTTTGCCTCCTATTCTATATAAATACTTATTGTTACCTGATTTAATCACAAACATTTTACTATCCTGTATGTACTAAAGAGTTTTACGCATGAATATTAAGCAACAAAAAATATTAAAATTAGTCAACCCTATTATTAGCCGACAACAGCTAACGAAGAATGTTGCTACAACGAAATTCAATTGTTCGTTTATTTTTCTTCATTACGTTGTCTCTTGGTTCCTTTGACCTGTGTTTATAATCGAATTGCGTACAATCTGTGGCGCCATTTTATTAAATTGCGTGTGGCGTAATATCAGTTAAAGCGGTCGGCTGCTGACTCCCGCTGCGAGTTAGCGGGAAATGTGTAAATTTAATTCTATATCTCGGTGTCTATTTATAAAAAAAAGGTTTTTTTAATTTTAAATGTTTTATTTTATGGATATATTTCTTTTTAATGAAATATCACACATTATTAATGGGATCATGTCTTAGCAATCGATATAAGTAAAATAAAAGGAAAAGTAAAGTAACAGTCTAGTTAGTATGTTCCACTGCTAGGCACAGGAGGCCTACTAGGAAAATCGAAATACGAAGTTTCGGATGACGGATCGTATGATTTCCTACCACGGCGGTTTAGTAAATTGCAAATTGACTGCAACAAATTAATGCGAATATAGCTTTATTTACAGTGTTGTATAGTAACTGTTGCGTGATACAGCGGTCACCTGATTCGTGGTATTTACCAACTAATTTCTTTATGTATAGTAAAGTAATAAACTGTTTTAATCCAACGATTTTATACATTAAAATCGTAAAATATGTTATTAACTTTAAATTGTAATAACGCTTTGAAGTCATAAAACATTTTAAATATTACTTTTAGTTTGAAATTTAATAGTCTTTACGGACGCCATTAATTCAGGCGCCATATAATACCGCAAAATTAAATCTACCCAATCGTATTCTTTGGTGGTCGTAGAAATCGATTAGGGGATAATATGTCACAAAAATCACTTGATATCCGACAGATAGGCGAATAAGACTCAAAATGTCTGAGCTGATGACGGGCTGCATAGGCTGAGCCTGCTCATTGTAGCGCTTGCAACAAATCATATAAAAAGATAATATGGAAAATAATTACTATTAAATGAAACTAATTTTTACGAATTTTATCGCGTTTAATTTAACTTTTTAATTCCCGACGTTTCTTCAACGTTCGACGTTAATTTATTTTATATTATCACTTTTCTAATTTGTAAAACTTATGTTAATTTGTTTAAAAAATAAACTACAATTTAAAGCCCCCGAACTAGAGGGGCCTTAACACACCCATGTCAAGTTTTATACTCTCCAAAAAAAATGGTTCCAAGAAGGTTTGATACAGGAACCTCAAGGGCTGGCTGTGTTACTAATTCGTGAATTGTTTTATCACCCCATCTCATTATCCAAGGCACGAGTAACGTAGTATAGTAAAATTATGGCAGCAGATAAGGTCGTCTAGACCACGCTTCCACAAATTACCAGCGTAAAATAGCAGCTTTTGATATGGTGAATGTAGAGAACTGGAAACTATTTTTACTGGCCCTCCATCTGGCATCCATCTTAGTCCTTATGGGTGACAACGCATCTGCATTTTGATTCTGCATCGAGGATTGATTGATTTAGATGTCTATGGGCCACAGTATCCACTTACTACCAGGTGGACTGTATGCTCATTTGACACCCTTATTCTATAAGAAAAAGAAATGCACCTCTTCCAATAGAAAAGATTTGTCGCAATCGCTACACTTGACAGGGTTATTCACGATCGCAATACCAAAAGAATCGAATATTTGACGCAGCTTTTCATCGCCGGTCGGACTTTTCACTTATTATAAATAGGAAACACAGCATTAAGCTGTTGTTTTACGCTTGTATTTTGCGAGAGCATGGTCAATTTTATATATACGCATATATAAATAAAATTGACGTGTCTATATGTAATATCGGAATACGTAACTTTTATTAAACTTAACTTATTTGCATGTTTAAAAATTCTCCGTCTGACTGTCTGTGTGTCTGTCTGTCCGGATTAATCTTCGGAATGGGCGAACTGATTGTGATGAAACTTCAGGAACGAACAGAAAGCATTATTTCGCAATGCGAAATATATTTTTGACTTTTTTTTAAGTTTGACTAAATCTAGTGACGAGTATACTCCGAGTTCTTATCGGTCAGTTAAGAAGGAATATAAACAAGATTTTTTCTTTTTCTCTTAGGAAGCTTTGGAGGTGTTACGCACGGCATCCACGCGTGTAGAACTGCGAGTGTGTCGGCCGCCTAGCGACGCCTTAGAGAGCATCACGCCACCCGATCCGCCCACGCCGCCCGCCCGAACGCCTCATCCACCTCATCTTCCACCGCTGGATCCGCTCAACTGTCATCCCTTACATGCTCGGTAAGAAAACATCAATACATAAGCATGAAATTATCATATAAATAAAGTTATACTCCACGAGCTCGGAAACGATTCCAAATAACTTGATATTGGATTCTTCTAGTCGATCTTATTCAACTGGTGACTCAAAATCTGGTGACATTTCCACAAATATTTCTTCTGCGGCAGCAATGCACCGGGTACCAGCTAGTTGTGAATATAAAACCATCGACCATTCGACCATCATCTTTCCGGTTTCTTCTAAGTATACATTTTTACAATTATGATCTAGTTGCTATTGGCAATAATACAGATTTGTTATTATTATATACAACTAGCGATCCGCCTCGGCTTCGCACGGGTGATTTCTGGATCTCGACAACAGCGCCACCTATCGAGTCCAAATGCGAATTTAAACCATTTAGGGACCCATTCAAATACACACAAAAATTCATCAAAAATGGTCGAGCTGTTTTTGAGTTTTAGCGAGACTACTTGAAAATAGGAGTAAATAAGGCTTCTACTTTTATTTGAAATTATCCCAAATTGAATGTGATTTATGGGCAACAAGGTTTTTGCCTACCGATCGACCCTTACGAATGTGTGCGTGCGCAGTAAAATCAGTTAATAATGCACACGCATTTTGAATTTAAAGGATAAAAAGGACAGAATGTTAGTAATTTTTTTAATTAATTTTTCCTCACCATTTGCCTATGTTACTTATTCTGAACCTTTTCTGCCGGTTAATTTGGCCGGTTATTGCAAAATAACCTTGTATATAGAGATGAACCTTACCTTCTTTTGATTAAAAATATTTTTATCCGTGTACGGACAAACAAACTCTTAGGTAAAAGGAGCCCCTGCACTGAGTAAATTTTCATTCATTTAAATCTCCAACCTGCCCCAATGATATGAGCCCTGTTTTCACTGTTCTTATATCTGTATAGTTAAAGTTACAGCCTTTATACGTCCCACTGCTGGGCACAGGCCTCCTCTAATTTTGAGAGGGTTTTGGGCAAGTAAATGTCCGCTTGCCCTATGTGTGTTGGCGAACTTCACATGTCTTCGAAATATTTTTCTTATTTCTCAGACATGCAGGTTTTCTCACGATGTTTTCCTTTACCTCCGAGTACGTAGTAAATCAGCACATAAAATTGCAATTAACAATTTCATTGGTGCCCGGAGATCGAACCTGGGTTGCTCGTGTACTGTGAAATTTACAGAGAGCGCTTAGCCCTTGAGCTACCACAGCTCTTCTATCTGTATAGTAACAACGCGTTAATTAATTTTGCCACTAGGCACACATACTGCGGTCGTGCTCTGGACCTCTTCAGCTTTAGTTGACATTGCAACGTTGGCAATATACCGTTATTAACTTTGGAGTGCGCATAAACCTGTAGCACGCTTGTCCTGTAACCCTGCAGTACTCGAAAATATTAACTGTCTGATGCATGTTAGTACTATAATATTATTACGTAACGAGTACAACGTCGTATATTACTAAATATTGCATTTGCTTAGATTTTACTTTTGTAGCATTATTGAAAAAGCTAGATCTATTTCAATAATGCTACAATTATTGAAATAGCTAGCTTATATGTATATCTATTGGAAGCCATGAAAATTTTCCCGACATTTTCCATAGTCGCCTCTTACGACACCCCCATAATATAAAATATAAACGCACACACAATGATTAATTATTTCACTTAGTGTACTTAGTGAAATGATGATGAAGTAAAGTAAGTTATTCGAACATAATCCTTGGACCTCAGCAGAATAAATACTTAATGGTTAAGCAACAGTAGTCTAATGGCAGGGTGCGGACCGCGTTCTCAAAAGGTTGCGAGTTCGAATCCGCCATTCGACTGCTATCGTGAACAACTCCTAACATAAGCATTTTCAGCTTACCAGTAGTGGTTGAAGGGAATAATATTATATATAATATTATAGTATAGCCTCAATATTATACTGTGGGAGACTGGTGCCTAAGCTAGGCTTTACGCCTGTATTTCAGGACGCCAGATCTCCGCCCTATGGTGGTAATTACAATACTTTTATTATATACTCGTACAAGTACCATATTTATAATTTACATAATATCTTCTTTTATCTAACTAGGATTTTATATATATTAAAAAGTCGTGTTAGTATTAATGTGTTATGTAATGTGCCATGGTAATGTGTGTGTGTGTGTGTGTGTGTTTGTGCGTGCTTTTGTTTGTTAGTTTGTGACTGGGTTAGCAATTAACTTTGATTCAATTAGTAATTAGATAGGATTAGTAAATAGTTTTTAGTGTCATCATAATTTAATTCTTGGACCCAGTTATTTTCTTTTTGCATATATTCTTATTAACGTTGAATATAGGAATAATCTTATTGACTTTATTGTATAAAAAACCTTTAAGGTGACAAAAGAAACGTTTAGATAATTTGGTGGATAGAGTTATATGACAGCGGTCCACGGGGTTAAAACGCCTTTTGCCTCGGGAGAGTGAGGGATTGTATTTTAATAGAGCATGTTGTTTTAGTAAGGTTCTTTGTATAAACAATTGCCGCACAGTTAATATTTTCAAGTCTTTATATAGGAGCTCTGTTGGATAGCGATACGGCAGTGAAAAAGAGACCTTTAAGATGGCTCTCTGCGTTCTCTCCAATTGAAGTATTTTAGATTTTGAAGCACCGCCCCAGGAGGTAATACCATATGTTAACAGAGATTGGGCCAAGGCGTTTTACGGATTTCTTTAGTTTTTCATCAGTCGCGTCTCTCAGAGTTTTAAATACATATATTAGTTTACGCAACCTGCTATTAAGGGTATTAATGTGTTCATGAAAACGTAGAGTGCTATCGATTATAACTTCTAGATATTTATAGGAATATTGGCAATGTTAATAGCATTGCTAGTTTTTTTTTAAATGGTACAACTGCAATATTTTAAGTACTTCTATTTAAGAGTAATATATTTTCAGACACTAGTCTGAAAATATATACTCAAAAAAAACTAAAACTCTAAAATAATAAATAATATATATAACTCAAAAATATAGACTAGTAATAAAAACTTTTCAAATACCTATTGGTAACAAATAACATTTTGATAAAAATGTATGATAATTTTTGTTTAATAACGAAGGTGAAGATTTACTCGGACCCTTATTGTATAAGATTTTGGAATTTATGTTGTTAATCCATGAGTTTGATTCCTTCAACTTGGATTGTACATTCTCCAAAATTAGAAAAGTGGAAAATTTTAGATAAATGTTAGATTAATAATTGCAATTACAATTAAAATTAAAATAGATATAAATAAAAAATATTATTACAGTCACGATCTTTTTTATTTATCATATTATTAAATATTTTCTCTATTGTCCAGACTATCTCAAACCACCAGCAGTGCGACAACATCGTCATCAGAAGGTCGGGGACGGCGGGAAGCGAGCCCGGAAACTGATAGACGGGACTTACACCTACCAGACCTTGATAAGCCTCTACCAGTCTACGACATTGAATACGGGGTAAGAAACTGTTAATGAAAACCCTTTTTGCAAGCGTAATAAAAGACGCTAAGAAATTAAACAGCATAACATTTTGTAGAAGCTTGAAGTTTGTGGAGGAATCATTCATTAGTCGAAAGCGCACGAATTAATTCCTGATAAAAAAATTCTAAAAAATTCCTGTAAAAGTGAAGTAAAAGTAAAATTACAGCCTAAATTCGTCCTACTGCTGGGCACAGGCCTCTCATTTCTGAGAGGGTTTTAGGGCAAGAAAATGTCCACCGCGCTGCCCCAATGCGTGTTGGCAGACTTCACATGTCTCGGAAATATTTTTTTCTTATTTCTCAGACATGAAGGTTTCCTCACGATGTTTTCCTTCACCGCCGAGCACGTGGTAAATCAGCACTTAAAATTGCAATTAACAATTTCATTGGTGCCGGCGGGGATCGAACCTGGATTACTCGTGTACTGTGAAATTTACAGCAAGCGCTTAGCCCCTGAGCTACCACGGGTCTTGTGGATGAAATATGTAGTAACATTAAATATATTTTTAAAATTTAGGAACTATCTTTTTCAGTTACGGCGATTCACAAAGTAAGCTCTAGGTGATAAGTTTCTTTGCCTAGGAGTCTAGATAGTTACCATCCTCTTACCTTTTTTTTTTTTTTATAGGATAGGGTGACAAACGAGCACACAGTCCACCTGATGGTAAGTGGTTGCTGTGACCCATAGACATCTACATCTATCTTCATAAAGAATCAAAATGCAGATGCGTTGTCACCCGTGAGGACTAAGATGGAATGCCTCTTTTCAGTAAAAGGGTCTCCGGTTCTCCACTCACCCGAAACACAGCAGTGTTAAGCTGCTATTTTACGCTGGTATTCTGTGAGAGCGTGGTCCTTCCCCGGTCGAGCCGACCCATTCGTACTACAACTATACTACTAATATAGCTAGCATGGCTCTACGTAAAACCTATTTCTGCCGCCAAATAGCAGTGTTTGGGTGACATATTATTGGTTTTATTTGTTTGAAGTTATAAGTTACCTCCATGGACTGTAGTAAGCACTTAACATCAAGTGGACTGTAAGTTCGTTTGTCACTTTAGATTTATAAAAAAAATTCAGCAAACCAAGTAAAAACTGTTTGTATACAAGCAAACTCACCAAAATTAGCAGCCAAAAGTTGAAAATATTCTTGGGGCTTTAAATCTTTTTAAAATCATAGTAAATCATAGCGCGAATATCACGTCGGCTGAGAACCATTACCGCGAACAAATTCCGCCAGATTTTTCAAGAGCATTTTCCAAATAAAAATATTTGAAATTATAAGTCCTTATATTTCAAATTTGAATAATATCCAATCTTGCTGATGTATACTTCCCAATGTATATGGTAAAGAGTATCTAACTTCTTTTGACATGCCTTATAACGCAATATACTTTTAGGGCGAAATTTTACTTTGGACTTTTCGTCGTCATCAATGTAGCGTTATACTTACAAACAATAAAACAAAAATCTAAATTGAGATAAACAGTCTTTTGTATTTTATCTTTCGCATTGCCATTTTAAAAACTATGATGAATCCTGCATTATTATAATCTCACAACTCTCAAAAATAGGCGTGTACTTGCTGACATGTCCTTTTACACGGAATATGCAACGGATATATAGATAGCCCTGAACTATCAACAAAATACTGAGTTTCTGCTTGAAAGTTAGAACGAGACACACAAAATTATTGCTGTAACACGATCAAAAACAAATTACGCACAAAACGCATTGGTCAGTCGATTGCATAGAACTTTTAATAACCAATTTAATGTTACTGACATTTTTCATAGCAGTAGGATGTGTTTAAGGAAGTTCTTGAAGTACTTGAAGGAAATGGTTATATATATATTGCACACACACATACACACACACACATACACACACATACACACACACACATACACACACACACGCGCGCGCGCCCGCGTACACGGACACACAGATCAGAGAGAGAGAGACGCACCGTTTTTAATTCTAAAATTAGTATGTTTTGTGGCTCAAACTTATTGATTGTCGGTCGATTAATATAAGTTAAAAAATGTATAAAGTAGATCCGTTATTGGCTGTAAGTTTATTTCTTAAGTTCATTTACATTGTAATTAGTGCTGTGGATCTTGTAATAAATAAATAAAATAAAAATAAAATAAAAGACATATATACTCGATTAAAAATTAAAATATAGATGCGTTGTCAGTAAAAAAAGGCTCACGGTTCTCTACACTCACCATACGAAACACAGCAGCATTAAGTAGCTATTTTGCGCCAGTATTTTGTGAGAGCGTGGTCCTACCCCGATCGAGCCGACCCATTTGTGCTACAACCATAATATAGCTGCAGCGTGGCAAAACACAAATACAAAGTTACAAAGCGTGGCAACTATGGCAAACTTCTCCCCATTTTAGTAGCTAAGTAAAAATAAAACATCATGAGGGACCACCAATAATAAGCATATAATCGTCAACAACATTGTAATAGTGTGGTGAACTCCTCGTCCTCCCTGCTACGAGAATATAACCTCAGATGATAACTAAAACCCTATTAGAATCGAGACAAAGCCCGTATCCAGCAATGGGACCATTGTCATTTTAATATGTGAATATCTACCGTGTGGCTCTTTGATATAATATTATAACGTTAAAGGACACATTTTTTTGGTAATAATTTAGTTAAATCTATGACAATAGAGTAGGTACTTAGAGTATGGAGAAGATACCACGAGCGAGGGTACCGCAAAGCTGGTCCGACGTTATAATTTTTTTTTGATATTGGATATTTCCGGTCTAACTTTATAAAAATAATATTGGATATTTCTAATCGAATGGCCCCGAGCTACATGGATCGTTGATCTACAGCGATTTTGTTGTTCTACTTTTAACTTTATACGTGGTGGAGCCATGCTGCAGCTATATTAGTTGTATAGTTGTAGCACGAATGGGTCGGCTCGACCGGGGAATGACCGCGCTCTCACAGAATACCATTGTAAAATAGCAGGCTTCTTTTCTGTGTTTCATGTGAAAAGAGCAGACAATTTTACTGGAAAGGAGCATTCCCTCTTAGTCCTCGCGTGACAGCGCATCTACATTTGATTCGCAAACGAGGATAGGTGTAGATGTCTATGGGCCACAGCAACCACTTACCATCATGGACTGTGTGCTCGTTTGTCACCCTATCCTATAAAATAAACTGTATGTTTATCTGTCCACTATAAGTAATCTTTTCTACAACTTTTATGAAAATAAATTATGTACAACGTAAATATAGGATTTTTTTATATCAGCGGGTCTAAGAGGCGAGGACCCACACATTGTCTGTTCAAAGTGAGCAAATAAAGCGGTTGGTGATTTGTTTAAAAGTAGGTCGTAATCCATTGTTGCTGCTAAATAAGCGTGTCTTGTGCTCTGCAACCTTGCCCGTAACTTTGTTTTCGTTAATTTTAGAAATTCTTGGTAAGCTGGTACCATCTGAAATATTTTATTATTATTTAAGAAAAGTTTACAATGAGGATTTCCACAGTAGAACCAGAGTAATAAACATTGATCAACGGATCATCAAACTGAAGAGACAATGAGCCGCTGAAAATAAACAGTTTACTATTATCACTACCTTTTGGCTGAAAAGTGAACTGGAAAACTATGTCAATGTCAATAAAATGTTAAGAAACAGTGTTGCCATTTGCCATCTGAAAAAGAATAATCAATAAAATAATTTAAAATCTTATTGTGTGGGATAAAATAAATAAAACAACGAGAAGTTGGACAGCAGTAATATTAGAAAGAAACTAACACTGCATGATTCGGTAGATAGTGAAAAATAATTAAGTCATTTCGTCTTGTTGTTCTCGAGTTCTTTTGGTAACATACTACCTTTTACCACATACTAACCCGACGGCGACGATAAAAAAAATCAATGGACTTTTTTATAATAATATGTATTGCAATACTTAAATGAAAGCATCAGTTCTATTAATTACTGTTTCCTCCTTTTCTTCTCGTATTAGAGCGGTATAAAAATAATATACCTTATAAAATTAGAGTGGGTAGCGTGACCTTGTCAAGTCGACAGTGTAGACCAACCTCCCTCCCGTCGCGTTCAAGGTGTACAGTTATAGTGAGAAAAGTAAATTATAATAGTTTATGCGTGGTTTGCATGTTACATCTAAACATTATATTATATTAACTTTAGAATATTGTTTTTGATTGTATATAGATGTGTTTATGGTCTACCGCCACTTAAACACATATGATTTATGTATGTACATAGTGTATATGTCTTACAGGTAGCGTCAGTTTGTCCCAAAAAACCTTTACTTTAATAACTGGTAGCAGGAAAACTTGTCGCATGCAGCAAAACGGTCACGACAGCCGGGTAGCGTTGTATGTATTACCTACTCAATGTTTGTTCCATAAAACTATTTTCGATCAGATACCAAACTCTGCTTGTAATAGTGAATCGGGGTCGATGGTCTTATTTTGCTTGGAATTAAGTAATTACTAGTAATACCTGCCCTCGAAGCTATTTTTCTTTTCATAATTAAAATAATTATAACTGATTACAAAAGGATTCGAGAGAGGTTTAAAGGCCGGCAACGCATCCGCAATTCCCCTGGTGTTGCAGTTGTTCATGGGCGGCGGTAGTCACTTACCATCAGGTGAATCGCATGCTCGTTTGCCTCCTCTCCTATAAAAAAAAAGAAGTGTGCCAGGATCGTGCCAAATGGAAGTCCGTAATCTCTGCGATATCGCGCACAGCTCTTGATTTGTCAATATTTATTCAGCGCGGCATGCGTCACATCTTATATAATTTGCTACAATGAGTTGTCGTTAAGTGAGGAAGAGACCATGTATTTTTCACTTATATTTGCGATAACAGGCACCCATACATAAAAGGAATCATAATGGACCAGTTAATACTTTCAGAAAATACGCCTTGGTATATTATTGTCCTTCTGACCGAAATTCGTTCACGGCGACCAGTCTCAACGGAGAATAGTTATTCTACTGTTGGACCAACAGTCCACCGTCGGGCATAGCCCTTTCCTATTGTAGGGATGATTTACCTTAACCGCTTCTCTTTGCTGGATTCTCGTTTGCAGGTTCAGACGTCTCGCTCGTCAGACCTTTGACGCTGCACTCAGTTGCCGGATTGGTTATGGGCTTCTAAATAAATGTATGGGTGCCCTCAAAACTTTCTTCTATATTGGGACAAAACTTTCTAAAGTTATAAATGTTCTGACAAACCTAAGACCTGATATATCAAAATTAAAATACTGACAAAATCGCAAAGTTTTATTAAAAAATATAATTTGGAATTAGCCATTTACTTTGTGTCCTGCATTTACTCGTTGTTCTCCGGAAAGTTATGTCAGTTTTTGTAAATTCAAGTCGAAGAGCTTACTAAGTCTGGACTTACAGCTCTGTGAAACATTGTACTTGGCACATTTTACTGACTACGGATTGCAACCTTGTGGCGGGTGGAAGGGAGATCTCCACCAGGCAAGGTGTTCTGCCCGAGGCGTAACGCTCCAAGTGGTAGTTCGGACTATTCTATATATACTGTTTTTGCTTCGGAACTTTGATAGCGCGATTTAGACTTCGACGTATTTTCGCTTGTGGCGACGACAGCGCCACCACATCACCCTGCTCAGACCGGAGGTCGATGGTGCGTCATAATGCCGGTGGGGAATGCATGCTGTGTGCGTAAGGGCAAGTGACGCCGGTGCGAACGATATGCCGGTTATATATTCATGCCATACTACGCACTGGCAAGTGATGCCGGTGAGAACGATGTGCCGGAGCAAGAAGTGCCAAGTCGCCTTATAAATCTGCGGTGAGTCGAGACGAAGACAAGTTGGACTGGCTTGCAGGAGCTGAAGACTGCAGAAGACGATTCTTGGGAGTGAATGGTAGGGGTTCTTGAGGATAATGACGAAGGCTTGAAGTGTAGTTTTTATTAGAAGGTTGTTGGTTGCGTGTGAATCACGTCAGGGTGACCACTGTGGCGGTGGAAGGAAGGGAGATCCCCGCCGGGCTGGGTGTTCTGCCCGGGAGCAGCCAACGCTCCAGTGGTAGTTCAGGCTCTTGTATATATACTGTTTTAATTCGGAACTTTTAGCGCGATTTAGACTTCGACGTATTTTCGCTTGTGGCGCGACGACAGCGCCACAACCTTAAAAACGTCCTATTTTAATTCGACAAGGAGAAATTAATCATCGTAATAAATACATTATTTAAAAGCATTCACAAACAGACCTTCGCGTAGAGTGTAAATTATACCTACGATGTATTCTAAACCCGTATTTCTTTCTTATTAGAATTGGCACGTAGGTACCTGTTAAATTACCTCAGGGACTTTCTGAGATTCATTGCTCAGGAAAACTTAAGGCATTTGTTTCGTTTGTAACGAGTAATCCGACAAAGCATTTGGAGTAACAACTTTAGTCATTTCTAATAAAAAAACATTGCTCAAAGGAAACGATAGGTAACAAAGTTAAGCGATATTTATTCCAGTTTGTAAATAAGAACTTCCATAAATTCGGAAACTTTATTTATTAAAAATGGCTTATAAATAAGTTATTATATTAGGCTTAATTGGAAATGAAATATAGACTGTAATGGTACGAGAAATGGTAATTTGAAATAAGGTATACCTTTTTAATTGTAACTCTGAAACTAAAATAATGTTTTATGTTGAAGACCAGATTCAGTCCTCGATTCTGGCCGCGTGGATACGTGTTCATGAACATTTTACCGCAGTAATTTTTACATTACTATAATCAGTAGTAACCTACTTAATTTTTTTTTATATAAAATTGAGACGACAAACGAACTTACAGTCCGCCGGATGGTAAGTGGCTAATGCAGCCGATGGACACCTGCAACCAACTTCAAATAAAGAAAGCTACAGCGTGCTACCACATACGTTGTCACCTCTGAGGACTAAGATGAAATGCCCCACAGCCTGTAATTATACTCTCTATACCCTGCGGACCGGAAAACACCAGGACACACACGGCCATGTGGCGAGAAGAAATACGAGTAGGTAGAGCGTGATACTTACCCAGACGGTAGGAAAAAAGAAAACTTCCACTTAGTATATACATATATATCCAGAACATTGTCTATATATGTGTCGAATTTCATTTAAATCTGTTTACGTTTTACGACATTGGGATACAGAAATTGGAGCACCGTCTACAAAAATGCGTAGAAAAAGATGGCGATTATGTCGAAAAATAGAGCAAAGTCTCTTCTTTGCAACGTAGTACATTGTTATGAGATGAGAATAAACAATGTTGTCTATTTGTAAAATTGATGGGCACCGAACCTTATTTCTGGATCAACCCTCGCACAAAGCTTATACGCTATTAAACTAATACGCTGTAGCTCGTAATTTCTTTTAGTTTTATATCATCATCATCAATGCAATTCATCACAAGTTCACTGTATAGGCCACCCCCAAGGAATGCCACATATAACCCTCTCGGCTATAAGACGAGGCCTGTGCCTAGCAGTGGGACGTGTTATATGCTTTAACTTTTCGTATCTTTACTTTGAGCTTAGAAAAGTAAAAAAACTTGTATAAGACCTACTTTGAGAACACTCGTCCTCTTCTTTAAATAAGGAATGAAATTACGACTTAGTGAAAGGATGTAATTTCAGCTCAGGATTTTCTCTTATGCGTATGATATCGTTAGCTATTCAGCATGTCAATATCTAGCGTTATAGAAGACTTCGAGCGGTAATCGATTCAGGATGCGTCGTTGTGTTGTGAAATGTATAAGTCCAATAATTTTAAAAGATTTGATTATGTTTTTTATGGGAAGGATAAAATAAAGTATATCGGATGATCGAAGTTAAAATTGTCAAGAAGCAATAAAGTGGAAAGCGTTTGTTATATGCCTGGATTAAACGCAGCAATGCTGACTGGATTAGGAAGCAGTTCTGATAATCTTATTTTAGCGATACTGGAACGTACAAGGCCCGGTTTAATCTGGTCATCAAATCGCAACGTAATGTTCAATCGGAACATTCTGTGTACAATAAACATTAATTTATTTGTACTGCTATTATTACACAAAGGTTGGCTTACTGTTCTCTTCAATGCATATAAATGTATTGTTTGAAAAAAGTTAATTAGAAGTACAAAATTGCTATGGAATGGAAAGGAAAAGACAACAATATAAAATACTCTGTTATCACAGTATCCCTAAAATTATTGTTTTTAATATAGCGATTGCATTGGTAAGATCTTCATAAATTATATGCTTTGTTGAGTTGATTTGTATTTCCGGTACTAATATATTATGTACTAACTCTTACTAAACTAAATAAAACAACTAACTTTTTTTTCAATCTTGCATGTCTTGGATAGATTATAGAGAGGCTGGACCCTTTTCGTAACTCTATCTGTGCTTAAAGTTTCATCATAATCGGTTCAACCATTCCGAAGTTTAGCCCGGACAGACAAACAGACAAACATTTTAAAAATGGTTATTAATGTCTTAATAGCATGCAAATAAAAATAACCCCCTGTAATTACAGACAAACACTTCGATATTATTTAATGTATATCTAGATATATAGATAATTGTTTGTTAGATTTAAATTTATATTATTATACGTACAATAATTTATGTATGTATAATGCCTCCACGACACAGGAAAAACCTAGTGTGGAAGGGAGGTAGGAGGTAACATTTATATATATAAAAAGTTGTTTTTGCCTTAACAAGGCATTCTTACTCATAGTCCCTGTTTTCAGCTTCCAAACCCGTCATATATCACTGCTGACAAAGGGTTTTAGCGGAAACAAAACGATCTTCAATATCCGTAGCTTTGTGTTGCTATTGCAATCAACTATTTGAATATTTTGATGTTAAACGATAAGAGGATTTTTAGAGCAGGGATAGCTCAGGGGTTCTGGGCTCTTTTTTGATTTCATAGGGAGCGAAATTTCTTCCCACATTAAACACCCAACAACGGTCACTTTTAGGTACTTGTAAGCTGTTATTTTACACTGTTTTAAATGCTTTTGGTATTTGCTAAACAATAAACCATGTTTAAATAAAACTAGTTTTACAGATTTAATCGCGTATATTAACTTATTTTATATTCCACCCATCACCAATCTGGAGGTAGCCGTGGTTAACACTGGGACGTCGAACACCTCAGTCCCCTCCGTGACCATGGGTGTTGTTAAATGCTAGAAACGTCGGGAATATAAAATAAAATACGCGATATTATCCATAAAAATTAGTTTTATTTAAATGTGTAGTGTTCGCGTAAACATAAGAAATCATTAAATAAACAATTTTTTTTCCACCTATAAATGTGTTTTCAAATCTAAGTAGTATTTGCTAAAATACGATGAGCTTTATCGCCATGTAGTAATTAAGGCAAATCTAAGAGACTTATGCCGAACAGTGGTCTATACGACCTAATATTTTTATTATTATCAGCATTGATGTCACAATAAACGTGATATAAGCTTCACTAGGCGCTAAAAATAATTTCAAGGAAAACCTATCTAGATAAACTTGGAAAGTAATTGAGTAAAGTAGTCCAAATCGATAGTGTCGTTTGCGAGAGACCAAGTACATACAAAAAAAATCTCGCTAGTCTTAACTTACCCGTGACCGATGAAACGTTTATTCCATACAACGCATTTAATAATGTTCACAGAACTCACGACTCTGTATGTTGGTTACTTATCACAATCATAGAATAGGCCAACATCGATACTTATGCAAAATCATTCCCAATTCGTCATCATTCATTCATTCATGTGACGAAGGTGAAAGGCAACGTAGTAGAGCTACGCTGCAGCTATTATGATTGCAGCACGCATGGTTCAATTCGACCGGGAAAAGACCACGCACACACAGAATACCAGCGTTAAACAACAGCTGCTGTGTTTCGTATGGTGAGAGTAGAGGACCGAATGCTCTTTTAACTGGTAACGAAGCATTCTATCAGAGTCGTTAGGGGTGCCTATGCTTAGGCATTCCCCATGAAAAAAGGTCAATATTAGATAAATCTACATCAGTCCGTAAAAATTTATTACGGTTGAAGGGAGGTCTGGTCATAATCATCACACTCGGCAGGCGGATTGGAGATCGCAAAACTATACGTTCCGTATCTAGGACGCTACTCCCCAGCGTAGGTATATTTTACTTCTAGCATATTATACCGCATTCTATCGAGTCATGAGATCTTTTTGGTCTTCTTTTCCATGGTCGCCTCGTACACAGGACGAAATATTTGGGTGTTGGATTTTCTTAAGACAACAACTTACAACAAATTGAATAAATAACCTTCATGAAGTTAAATTAGATGACAATAATGTTTTGACCGTTCTGTGTTCTAAAATCATTACGTCTGTATCAATACTTCCCTAAATTAGGACGTAATATTACTGATTGCAATAGGTTCACGCTTCAATAGGAATAAATTGAGCAATAGTACAATTAGGCAGGATTAGTGTTAATCTTATTTCAGCGGCACGCGAACATCGAACACTAGACGGTTGATATCTGATCGTTAAATTGCCACGTTGTGTTCCTGGGGCATTAGGTCCGCAGTAAAACATCGCCGGGACTGTTTTATGGCTCACGGGCAATTGCTCTGTTACGTGGAGGATTACTGTTATGCTGAAAATTTTATATTCTACAACATTGAAAGTGTTGCAGGATATTGTAAATTTTGTAAAGTTGGGACTTAAGCAATTTGCTTGTATAAGGACAATTTTTTACTAAAACTTTTGAATGAAACAAGTTTAAGCTATCGTAAGTTTTTCAAAGAACGTTTACGTTATTTGAATATCTAAAACAAACATAAGTCGTGATAGTTAACAGCTAAACTTGTAACGTGAATTCTAACTATTGACAACTACAAGCAGCCTTTCTTCTTATACTATTAGATATGAGTTAAAAAATTTAAAAATAAGAAATGAAATCAAAAAAGAGCCTTGCTAAAAGAGCAATCCCTCTGGTGTTGCAAATGTTCACGGGTGGCAGCGATCACTTACAGGTGTATCAGGTAAGCCGATGCCCGTTTGCCTCCTATTCTATATAAATACTTATTGTTACCTGATTTAATCACAAACATTTTACTATCCTGTATGTACTAAAGAGTTTTACGCATGAATATTAAGCAACAAAAAATATTAAAATTAGTCAACCCTATTATTAGCCGACAACAGCTAACGAAGAATGTTGCTACAACGAAATTCAATTGTTCGTTTATTTTTCTTCATTACGTTGTCTCTTGGTTCCTTTGACCTGTGTTTATAATCGAATTGCGTACAATCTGTGGCGCCATTTTATTAAATTGCGTGTGGCGTAATATCAGTTAAAGCGGTCGGCTGCTGACTCCCGCTGCGAGTTAGCGGGAAATGTGTAAATTTAATTCTATATCTCGGTGTCTATTTATAAAAAAAAGGTTTTTTTAATTTTAAATGTTTTATTTTATGGATATATTTCTTTTTAATGAAATATCACACATTATTAATGGGATCATGTCTTAGCAATCGATATAAGTAAAATAAAAGGAAAAGTAAAGTAACAGTCTAGTTAGTATGTTCCACTGCTAGGCACAGGAGGCCTACTAGGAAAATCGAAATACGAAGTTTCGGATGACGGATCGTATGATTTCCTACCACGGCGGTTTAGTAAATTGCAAATTGACTGCAACAAATTAATGCGAATATAGCTTTATTTACAGTGTTGTATAGTAACTGTTGCGTGATACAGCGGTCACCTGATTCGTGGTATTTACCAACTAATTTCTTTATGTATAGTAAAGTAATAAACTGTTTTAATCCAACGATTTTATACATTAAAATCGTAAAATATGTTATTAACTTTAAATTGTAATAACGCTTTGAAGTCATAAAACATTTTAAATATTACTTTTAGTTTGAAATTTAATAGTCTTTACGGACGCCATTAATTCAGGCGCCATATAATACCGCAAAATTAAATCTACCCAATCGTATTCTTTGGTGGTCGTAGAAATCGATTAGGGGATAATATGTCACAAAAATCACTTGATATCCGACAGATAGGCGAATAAGACTCAAAATGTCTGAGCTGATGACGGGCTGCATAGGCTGAGCCTGCTCATTGTAGCGCTTGCAACAAATCATATAAAAAGATAATATGGAAAATAATTACTATTAAATGAAACTAATTTTTACGAATTTTATCGCGTTTAATTTAACTTTTTAATTCCCGACGTTTCTTCAACGTTCGACGTTAATTTATTTTATATTATCACTTTTCTAATTTGTAAAACTTATGTTAATTTGTTTAAAAAATAAACTACAATTTAAAGCCCCCGAACTAGAGGGGCCTTAACACACCCATGTCAAGTTTTATACTCTCCAAAAAAAATGGTTCCAAGAAGGTTTGATTCAGGAACCTCAAGAGCTGGCTGTGTTACTAATTCGTGAATTGTTTTATCACCCTATCTCATTATCCAAGGCACGAGTAACGTAGTATAGTAAAATTATGGCAGCAGATAAGGTCGTCTAGACCACGCTTCCACAAATTACCAGCGTAAAATAGCAGCTTTTGATATGGTGAATGTAGAGAACTGGAAACTATTTTTACTGGCCCTCCATCTGGCATCCATCTTAGTCCTTATGGGTGACAACGCATCTGCATTTTGATTCTGCATCGAGGATTGATTGATTTAGATGTCTATGGGCCACAGTATCCACTTACTACCAGGTGGACTGTATGCTCATTTGACACCCTTATTCTATAAGAAAAAGAAATGCACCTCTTCCAATAGAAAAGATTTGTCGCAATCGCTACACTTGACAGGATTCACGATCGCAATACCAAAAGAATCGAATATTTGACGCAGCTTTTCATCGCCGGTCGGACTTTTTTCACTTATTATAAATAGGAAACACAGCAGCATTAAGCTGTTGTTTTACGCTTGTATTTTACGAGAGCATTGTCAATTTTATATATACGCATATATAAATAAAATTGACGTGTCTATATGTAATATCGGAATACGTAACTTTTATTAAGCTTAACTTATTTGCATGTTTAAAAAAATTCTCCGTCTGACTGTCTGTGTGTCTGTCTGTCCGGATTAATCTTCGGAATGGGCGAACTGATTGTGATGAAACTTCAGGAACGAACAGAAAGCATTATTTCGCAATGCGAAATATATTTTTGACTTTTTTTAAGTTTGACTAAATCTAGTGACGAGTATACTCCGAGTTCTTATCGGTCAGTTAAGAAGGAATATAAACAAGATTTTTTCTTTTTCTCTTAGGAAGCTTTGGAGGTGTTACGCACGGCATCCACGCGTGTAGAACTGCGAGTGTGTCGGCCGCCTAGCGACGCCTTGGAGAGCATCACGCCACCCGATCCGCCCACGCCGCCCGCCCGAACGCCTCATCCACCTCATCTTCCACCGCTGGATCCGCTCAACTGTCATCCCTTACATGCTCGGTAAGAAAACATCAATACATAAGCATAAAATTATTATATAAATAAAGTTATACTGCACGAGCTTGGAAACGATCCCAAATAACTTGATATTGGATTCTTCTAGTCGATCTTATTCAACTGGTGACTCAAAATCTGGTGACATTTCCACAAATATTTCTTCTGCGGCAGCAATGCACCGGGTACCAGCTAGTTGTGAATATAAAACCATCGACCATTCGACCATCACCTTTCCGGTTTCTTCTAAGTTTACATTTTTACAATTATGATCTAGTTGCCGTTAACATCATTTGTATCCTGGTAGCTATTGGCAATAATACAGATTTGTTATTATTATATACAACTAGCGATCCGCCTCGGCTTCGCACGGGTGATTTCTGGATCTCGACAACAGCGCCACCTATCGAGTCCAAATGTGAATTTAAACCATTTAGGGACCCATTCAAATACACACAAAAATTCATCAAAAATGGTCGAGCTGTTTTTGAGTTTTAGCGAGACTACTTGAAAATACGAGTAAATACTTATTTACTCGTATTTTCAAGTAGTCTCGCTAAAACTTTCAATACTTTTATTTGAAATTATCCCAAATTGAATGTGATTTATGGGCAACAAGGTTTTTGCCTACCGATCGACCCTTACGAATGTGTGCGTGCGCAGTAAAATCAGTTAATAATGCACACGCATTTTGAATTTAAAGGATAAAAAGGACAGAATGTTAGTAATTTTTTTAATTAATTTTTCCTCACCATTTGCCTATATTACTTATTCTGAACCTTCTCTGCAAATTTGGCCGGTTATTGCAAAATAACCTTGTACATAGAGATGAACTTTACCTTCTTTTGATTAAAAATATTTTTATCCGTGTACGGACAAACAAACTCTTAGGTAAAAGGAGCCCCTGCACTGAGTAAATTTTCATTCATTTAAATCTCCAACCTGCCCCAATGATATGAGCCCTGTTTTCACTGTTCTTATATCTGTATAGTTAAAGTTACAGCCTTTATACGTCCCACTGCTGGGCACAGGCCTCCTCTAATTTTTGAGAGGGTTTTTGGGCAAGTAAATGTCCGCCGCGCTGCCCCTATGTGTGTTGGCGAACTTCACATGTCTTCGAAATATTTTTTTCTTATTTCTCATACATGCAGGTTTTCTCACGATGTTTTCCTTTACCTCCGAGTACGTAGTAAATCAGCACATAAAATTGCAATTAACAATTTCATTGGTGCCCGGAGATCGAACCTGGGTTGCTCGTGTACTGTGAAATTTACAGAGAGCGCTTAGCCCTTGAGCTACCACAGCTCTTCTATCTGTATAGTAACAACGCGTTAATTAATTTTGCCACTAGGCACACATACTGCGGTCGTGCTCTGGACCTCTTCAGCTTTAGTTGACATTGCAACGTTGGCAATATACCGTTATTAACTTTGGAGTGCGCATAAACCTGTAGCACGCTTGTCCTGTAACCCTGCAGTACTCGAAAATATTAACTGTCTGATGCATGTTAGTACTATAATATTATTACGTAACGAGTACAACGTCGTATATTACTAAATATTGCATTTGCTTAGATTTTACTTTTGTAGCATTATTGAAAAAGCTAGAGCTATTTCAATAATACTACAATTATTGAAATAGCTAGCTTATATGTATATCTATTGGAAGCCATGAAAATTTTCCCGACATTTTCCATAGTCGCCTCTTACGACACCCCCATAATATAAAATATAAACGCACACATAATGATTAATTATTTCACTTAGTGTACTTAGTGAAATGATGATGAAGTAAAGTAAGTTATTCGAACATAATCCTTGGACCTCAGCAGAATAAATACTTAATGGTTAAGCAACAGTAGTCTAATGGCAGGGTGCGGACCGCGTACTCAAAAGGTTGTGAGTTCGAATCCGCCATTCGACTGCTGTCGTGAACAACTCCTAACACAAGCATTTTCAGCTTACCAGTAGTGGTTGAAGGGAATAATATTATATATAATATTATAGTATAGCCTCAATATTATACTGTGGGAGACTGGTGCCTAAGCTAGGCTTTACGCCTGTATTTCAGGACGCCAGGTCTCCGCCCTATGGTGGTAATTACAATACTTTTATTATATACTCGTACAAGTACCATATTTATAATTTACATAATATCTTCTTTTATCTAACTAGGATTTTATATATATTAAAAAGTCGTGTTAGTATTAATGTGTTATGTAATGTGCCATGGTAATGTGTGTGTGTGTGTGTGTGTGTGTTTGTGCGTGCTTTTGTTTGTTAGTTTGTGACTGGGTTAGCAATTAACTTTGATTCAATTAGTAATTAGATAGGATTAGTAAATAGTTTTTAGTGTCATCATAATTTAATTCTTGGACCCAGTTATTTTCTTTTTGCATATATTCTTATTAACGTTGAATATAGGAATAATCTTATTGACTTTATTGTATAAAAAACCTTTAAGGTGACAAAAGAAACGTTTAGATAATTTGGTGGATAGAGTTATATGACAGCGGTCCACGGGGTTAAAACGCCTTTTGCCTCGGGAGAGTGAGGGATTGTATTTTAATAGAGCATGTTGTTTTAGTAAGGTTCTTTGTATAAACAATTGCCGCACAGTTAATATTTTCAAGTCTTTATATAGGAGCTCTGTTGGATAGCGATACGGCAGTGAAAAAGAGACCTTTAAGATGGCTCTCTGCGTTCTCTCCAATTGAAGTATTTTAGATTTTGAAGCACCGCCCCAGGAGGTAATACCATATGTTAACAGAGATTGGGCCAAGGCGTTTTAGACGGATTTCTTTAGTTTTTCATCAGTCGCGTCTCTCAGAGTTTTAAATACATATATTAGTTTACGCAACCTGCTATTAAGGGTATTAATGTGTTCATGAAAACGTAGAGTGCTATCGATTATAACTTCTAGATATTTATAGGAATATTGGCAATGTTAATAGCATTGCTAGTTTTTTTTTAAATGGTACAACTGCAATATTTTAAGTACTTCTATTTAAGAGTAATATATTTTCAGACACTAGTCTGAAAATATATACTCAAAAAAAACTAAAACTCTAAAATAATAAATAATATATATAACTCAAAAATATAGACTAGTAATAAAAACTTTTCAAATACCTATTGGTAACAAATAACATTTTGATAAAAATGTATGATAATTTTTGTTTAATAACGAAGGTGAAGATTTACTCGGACCCTTATTGTATAAGATTTTGGAATTTATGTTGTTAATCCATGAGTTTGATTCCTTCAACTTGGATTGTACATTCTCCAAAATTAGAAAAGTGGAAAATTTTAGATAAATGTTAGATTAATAATTGCAATTACAATTAAAATTAAAATAGATATAAATAAAAAATATTATTACAGTCACGATCTTTTTTATTTATCATATTATTAAATATTTTCTCTATTGTCCAGACTATCTCAAACCACCAGCAGTGCGACAACATCGTCATCAGAAGGTCGGGGACGGCGGGAAGCGAGCCCGGAAACTGATAGACGGGACTTACACCTACCAGACCTTGATAAGCCTCTACCAGTCTACGACATTGAATACGGGGTAAGAAACTGTTAATGAAAACCCTTTTTGCAAGCGTAATAAAAGACGCTAAGAAATTAAACAGCATAACATTTTGTAGAAGCTTGAAGTTTGTGGAGGAATCATTCATTGGTCGAAAGCGCACGAATTAATTCCATAAAAAATTCTAAAAATTCTGTAAAAGTGAAGTAAAAGTAAAATTACAGCCTAAATTGTCCTACTGTTGGGCACAGGCCTCTCATTTCTGAGAGGGTTTTAGGGCAAGAAAATGTCCACCGCCCTTTGCTTCAATGCGTGTTGGCAGACTTCACATGTCTCAAGAAATATTTTTTTCTTATTTCTCAGACATGAAGGTTTCCTCACGATGTTTTCCTTCACCGCCGAGCACGTGGTAAATCAGCACTTAAAATTGCAATTAACAATTTCATTGGTGCCGGCGGGGATCGAACCTGGATTACTCGTGTACTGTGAAATTTACAGCAAGCGCTTAGCCCCTGAGCTACCACGGGTCTTGTGGATGAAATATGTAGTAACATTAAATATATTTTTAAAATTTAGGAACTATCTTTTTCAGTTACGGCGATTCACTAAAGTAAGCGCTCTAGGTGATAAGTTTCTTTTCTGCCTAGGAGTCTAGATAGTTACCATCCTCTTACCTTTTTTTTTTTTTTTTATAGGATAGGGTGACAAACGAGCACACAGTCCACCTGATGGTAAGTGGTTGCTGTGACCCATAGACATCTACATCTATCTTCCATAAAGAATCAAAATGCAGATGCGTTGTCACCCGTGAGGACTAAGATGGAATGCCTCTTTTCAGTAAAAGGGTCTCCGGTTCTCCACTCACCCGAAACACAGCAGTGTTAAGCTGCTATTTTACGCTGGTATTCTGTGAGAGCGTGGTCCTTCCCCGGTCGAGCCGACCCATTCGTACTACAACTATACTACTAATATAGCTAGCATGGCTCTACCACGTAAAAAACCTATTTCTGCCGCCAAATAGCAGTGTTTGGGTGACATATTATTGGTTTTATTTGTTTGAAGTTATAAGTTACCTCCATGGACTGTAGTAAGCACTTAACATCAAGTGGACTGTAAGTTCGTTTGTCACTTTAGATTTATAAAAAAAATTCAGCAAACCAAGTAAAAACTGTTTGTATACAAGCAAACTCACCAAAATTAGCAGCCAAAAGTTCAAAATATTGTTGGGGCTTTAAATCTTTTTTAAAATCATAGTAAATCATAGCGCGAATATCACGTCGGCTGAGAACCATTACGGCGAACAAATTCCCGCCAGATTTTTTCAAGAGCATTTTCCAAATAAAAATATTTGAAATTATAAGTCCTTATATTTCAAATTTAGCAGTTAATATCCAATCTTTACGATGATGTATTACTTCCCAATGTATATGAGTAAAGAGTATCTAACTTCTTTTGACATGCCCCTTATAACGCAATATAAAACTTTAGGGCGGAAATTTTACTTTGGACTTTTACGTCGTCATCAATGTAGCGTTATACTTACAAACAATAAAACAAAAAATCTAAATTGAGATAAACAGTCTTTTGTATTTTATCGTTCGTTATTTTATTCGGCTAAAAAGTTTTGTATTAATCTCATTAATGCATCATATTACCATTTCTCCGCTTTAACTTTTAGTACTTTAATGTACAAACCTATTAAGCGCAATGTTCGCTCAGTTCCGACGAAGCAAACTGTAATCATTAAGAAGAAAATTGTCGGAATTGCTAAAATACCTGCGCATTTGGTGAACATTAATGTCATTGTTTTTATATTTCTTTTTTATTCAGAAATTGTCCAAATATAGATAAAATCTTATCAAATACACTAACATAATATTATTAGTTTAGGCGTATGTTTATTTGACAATATTTAAGTATATTTTGCCTAAAATTACAGATATTCTGTTTAGAAATATTCCTTATTCATTTAAATTATTCATCAATTGTTAAATTTAAGTTAAATATCCACGTATACGCGTCGAAAACTCCTCAGTAAAAATTAGTAAATTTATTGAACTATTTTCTTAAACTTAAAATTTAAAATAATTTTAAATTCTCAACTTATTAAATTCTATGTTCTTATTCCAGTTTAATTTTGCCGGAACTGTTAAATTTAAATAAATATGTAATACAACGTCTGGTTTAAAAGAGTCAATAAATAATGTTCAAACAAGTTAAAGGCTTTGGGTCTTATATTGACGAATAAAGACTCATATATAAATTGTGGTAAAGTCAAGCTGTCGTTATGTTGCACGAATAGATCGGATCGACCAAGTAAGGACTACGCGCGCACCGAATATTAGCGTAAAATAGCAGCATGTTGCTACTTTGTATCGTATTCTGTTTGTAGGTGACGAGCATTTGTATTTTTGATACTTAATTGGAACAGTCAATCAGTGTGCACCACAGCATCCACTTAACATCAGGTCACCTTAGTCGTATAACAACAAAAAATAAATAAGATTTTGCTAGACTTAACAGTGCTTTCGATTTTTTAACCGAAAAATGGACGGTTTTCAATTTGACTGTTTTCTTTGTATGTATGTTACCTGATATATTCGTCAATTGTAAACTAATGGTAATGATTATTTTTCAAATAGGCTATACCTTTTTTAGTAGGTGATCCTATGAAAATTTGAAGATAAATATGTACTGTATCTAAAATATACGAACACGATAACTTGGAGGATGTGTATGTGTATTTTCCAGTTAAGACTATATTCTGTATTTACTATAGAAATTTGCTTTTGCATATGCATCTAAATAAAAAAAACCCTAATACCTTCAAACAAAATGAGAATTTTTTAATAGTTACCGTCTGCGATTATCTACACTCACCATACGAAACACAGCAGTGTCAAGCTGCCATTTTACGCTGGTATTCTGTGAGGCGTGGTCCTTCCCTGTCGAGCCGACCCATTCGTCCTACAACTATACTACTAATATAGCTGCAGCATGGCTCTACCACGTACATATTTCAAATTTAGCAGTTAATATCCAATCTTTACGATGATGTATTACTTCCCAATGTATATGAATAAAGAGTATCTAACTTCTTTTGACATGCCCCTTATAACGCAATATAAAACTTTAGGGCGGAAATTTTACTTTGGACTTTTACGTCGTCATCAATGTAGCGTTATACTTACAAACAATAAAACAAAAAATCTAAATTGAGATAAACAGTCTTTTGTATTTTATCGTTCGTTATTTTATTCGGCTAAAAAGTTTTGTATTAATCTCATTAATGCATCATATTAACATTCTCCGCTTTAACTTTTAGTACTGTACAAACCTATTAAGCGCAATGTTCGCTCAGTTCCGACGAAGCAAACTGTAATCATTAAGAAGAAAATTGTCGGAATTGCTAAAATACCTGCGCATTTGGTGAACATTAATGTCATTGTTTTTATATTTCTTTTTTATTCAGAAATTGTCCAAATATAGATAAAATGTTATCAAATACACTAACATAATATTATTAGTTTAGGCGTGTGTTTATTTCACAATATTTAAGTATATTTTGCCTAAAATTACAGATATTCTGTTTAGAAATATTCCTTATTCATTTAAATTATTCATCAATTGTTAAATGTAAGTTAAATATCCACGTATACGCGTCCATAACTCCTCAATAAAAATTAGTAAATTTATTGAACTATTTTCTTAAACTTAAAATTTAAAATAATATTAAATTCTCAATTTATTAAATTCTATGTTCCAGTTCCAGTTTAATTTTGCCGGAACTGTTAAATTTAAATAAATATGTAATACAACAATGTCTGATTTAAAAGAGTCAATAAATAATTTTCAAACAAGTTGAAGGCTTTGGGTCTTATTATCTTCTGTATTAATATCTGTTGTGTATTCTGTTCTTATCTTTATATTCTGTATTTACTATAGAAATTTGCTTTTGCATATGCCTCTAAATTAAAAAAAAAACCCTAATACCTTCAAACAAAATGAGAATTTTTTAATAGTTACCGTCTGCGATTATCTTAAAAAAATCACCCAAGCAGACACCGCGAATACAAGTTCTACGTTTTGTTTATATGGTATAGAGAACAAATAATACTTAAAGCACATCAAAATACTTATGTCGTACATTTATAAAAAAATCCTGTACAGCTTTACTTAAGCATACGTTTTACTTGTCTACTTTGGCTCCGTAAGCGCGCTGATATTACCGTACCTGAGAGCAAATAACACTTACGTGTTAAGATTAGGATAGTAATCAGGGCAACTTGAATATAAAAAATGTATAGTTGCAGTATATATATATATATATATATATGTAATTTAGCTGTTAACATCGTATTTTCTACCAACGATACGGTTAATCACTCTCTAGGCCTACCGACTACTCTAGCTTAGATTAATGGTTTGACTTTCTGACATACTCGTAGATCACTTAATACCCTTATCCTTAGGTCAATAATGTTAGTTATTTAAAAATGTGTCTCTTTAGCTTTAAAAGAAACTTTCTAATTGCTTATATAAAGCACGCAATGCAGTCTCTTTTATAACATTCCATTTCCACATTAGTGGATGTCATTTCAGAATTATACATATTTCTATTACTTACTTTACTTTATTTATTTAGGTACTTAATATTTGGAATATAAACAGTAAAAATACTACACAATTACCTATGATAGAACATACGCTAGTAAAGAATCTACAGTTAGAATCAAGGAAGGTATGAAAAGGGTATAGTTTATTATTTACAAACTTATTCTGAGAAATTCAAAAAAATATTTCGAAGATATATGAAGTGCATATTGGGCCAGCACGGTGGACATTCCGAGGCCTGTGCCCAAGAATAAAACGTAAATAGGCTGTAACAACTATAACTTTACTTAACCTCGAATCAGTAGAAAATTTGTTGATCATTCATTTTCATTCTTTCACATGGAGAGTCATGTTGCGTATAATTGCTGCAGCACGAATAGTTCGGCTTGACCGGGAATGGAATGGCGTGGAGAATTCACGCTCCCATACAATATCAGCGTTAAACTATAGCAACATTATGCTGCTCTTTTGGTATAGTGAGTGACAAGTAACGCTGTGGGAAAGGAGACTCAGTAATACCACTGCTCTTATTACAAGGCATTCCATTTAAAATGTCAGGAGTTACAAGGTAACTACATTTTGATTCTTAATTTTTTTTTATAGGAGAGGGGGCAAACGAGCATGCGGTTCACCTGATGGTAAGTGACTACCGCCGCCCATGAAACACTGCAACACCAGGGGAATTGAAGATGCGTTGCCGGCCTTTTAAAAAAGAGTAGGCTCTTTTCTTGAAGGTCCCTAAGTCGTATCGGTCCGGAAAAATCGCTGGTGGTAATCGACAAGGAAGTTGCGCGAGGAAGAAAACATCTTCTAAATCGCACAGTGGTGGACCGCCTATCATCCAGATGGTATGGATGGTATCGCGAGTTTTGTCGCGATGTGCGATGGTGAAATTGAGCGGCTGGAATTAGTCTGAACAATTCCTCAGAGCACTCCCCGTGGTAGATGCGTTAAAATACGCAAAGAGATGCAACATATCTACGCAGTGCCAGTGAGTCAAGCCGATCGGAAAGAACTCGGTCGTCGACAATTCGAACCGCTCTGCGCTGGATGCGGTTAAGTGGAAGGAGATGGCACTGGGGAGCCCCTGCCCAGAGATGGGAACAGTATTCCATGTGAGGCCGAACCTGCGCCTTGTAAAGTTGCAGACGGTGTGCCAGCGTGAAATACTGACCCGCTCTGCTGACCACGCAAGCTTTTAGAGGCCAATTTGGCCTTCTTCCAAGTGACCACGAAACTGCAAGTCACCTCGATATTTCGACGCCGAGGATTCCGATACTGGCTGAGGCAAGGGAGTGCCTTGAAACCATAGAGGAATATAACTTGAAACTGAGGAGATACGACAAAGGGCTTCTTTTTAGCGGTAAACGCGCAAACTTGTGTCTTCTGAGGATGAAACTGGACTAGATTTAGTCGTCCCAATCCGAGACTTTGTTCCGCAAAGACTCGACTTCAGACACAAGTTTGTTCCGGTACTCGGCGACGTTTTCCGAGAAATATTGGCACGGCTGGTGTATAGAGCACCACCAGTGCTGTCATCCGCATAGCAATGAATGTTACCGGTTTGCAACATATCATTGATATGCAGAAGAAACAGCGTTGGTGATAGCACGCAGCCTGTGGAACACCAGCGTTAATAGGCTTGTAATCGGAGCATACACCGTCGACCTTGATGCTCCGATCAGCCAGAAAATTGGTGATCCAATTGCACAATTTCGGGAAGCCCATAGGAAGGAAGCTTCAAAGAAGCGCCTTGTGCCAGACCCGAGCGAAGGCCTTCGCTATGTCCAAACTAACGGCCAATGGACTCCCCTTGACTCGATCGCCTGCGCCCATCTATGTGTTAGGTAAACAAGAAGATCACCAGCTGAGCGACCCGACGGAAACCGTACTGGCAGTCACTAATCAGCTGGTGCCCCTCAAGGTACCTCATGAGCTGGCAGTTAATAATGGACTCATTATTTTCGAGAACAAGGAGGTGATGGCGATAGGCCTGTAGTTGGACGGATCAGAGCGGTTACCTTTTTAGGATCTACGAAAGCTGTCTTCCATGAATTCGGACAACGCCTAGGGAGTAGGAGTACCGTTGGCGGGATTCCGTCAGGCCCACTCCACTTGTGTATGTCCAGGAGAGAAGTGCTCTGTACTGAGCACTGTGTGAATCGCACATCAGACATAGAGCACTCATACCGCGGGATGGTCGGCGGTGTGTTCCCACCGTCATCAAGAGTCGAGTTGGACGCAAAAAGGGAGCCTAAAAGGTCGGCGTTCTCTTTTGTGGCGTGGGACAGTGAGTCGTCCTCCTGTGCAGAGATGGTAGTGATGGCTTACAGAAATTCCCTTGGACAGCCTTGGCGAGAGACCAGAATGCACGGGTTCCCGAAGGAAGGCGAACTAGTTTCTCGCCAATTCTGCCCATGTGCTCTGACTTTGCCTTGGCAGTAACTCTTTGAAGGATCTGGAGGCGAAGTTATACTTTTTTTTAAGCATGCTGGTAATTACATCCCGAGCTGCCGAAGCCCAGGCCTGATAACACTCCTGCTTACTGCGTAATGCAGTCTTATAGGAGCGACCAAACCAAGGCTGAGATCTGCCTCCGATGGGTACCACAGATGATGGAATAAATAGTTCCATTCCCTGTAGCACCACATCAGCGACAGAGTCAACAACAGCGCTGGGATTATCCGGCGAGAAGCAAACTCGCCACCATGGGTAGGATGCAAAGAAAGACCGCATTCCGTCCCAATCCGCCGACCTGTAATGCCAAACACGGCGAAAACCTGCAGAACGCAACCCCAAGGGGAGCGTGAGTGGCACCACACTGCGGATCAGACAATGATCCGAAGAGCCGAGAGGGGCATCGACGGAAACCTGGTATCCGTCCGGATGAGAGGTCAGCAGAAGGTCCAACAGGGAAGGTGTATGATCCTCCACATCTGGAATCCGCGTAGGCGAAGTAACCAGTTGTGTCAAACCATATGCCAAGGCAAAGTCATAAACAGATCTCCCCGTATGATCGGTTAAACGTGAACCGGGCCATTTGACGTGGTGGGCGTTAAAATCGCCAAGTATCACGATCTCTACGGATGGTATCTGTTGTAGCAAGAAATCTGTAGCCATTTGGACGTGGTCGATGAGTCGGTCTGTGCCGGCATTACCGCTATGGGACCTATACAGGCAGGCACCCGTAGACCCGTAGATTCCGGCCACCTGCACTAACCAAGCGAAACGCAGAAGCAAAGCTTCTACTTTATGTTGGTATTCTGTGAGGTCGTGGTACTGCCCCGGTTCGAGCCGGCCCATCCATGATACAGCAGAAGCTGCAGCGTGGCTCTACCACTGTAATCGAGGATAGATGTCGATGTCTATCGATGGAAAACTTATCTATGTGCTTATTAGGCGTGTTTGGACGACAAATGAGTACACAGTCTACGTGATGGTAAGTGGATGTAGATGGCTGTGGCCCATAGACATATCCTCGATTAAGAATCAAAATGTAGATGCGTTGTCACTCTTGAGGACTAAAATGGAATGTCTCGCTTCCATTGAAATTGTTCACACTTTAACCATTTAGTTTAAAAATATTATCACTACTCTGTTCAAAAGGCTATAATTTAAGAGCCTTTTGTGGGCAATATTACCCTTTCCCAATTAATAAAGCTTTTTGTTTACGCGCCGCAGGATGATGGATCAGTGGTAAGTAAATTATCCGATAGCTTTGGAGGATCAGCCGTTAAAAGTTGAATAATCCGTTTTAATTAAAACGTGCTTGCAATAACATGATACTACGGTTCTCCATAGCTGATGAAATTTCGCAAATGTATATTTCTGTAATTAGTTTATACCTTTTGCGAAGTGTTATTGTAATCAATGAATGGCCTTATTATTTTATTTGTATTCCGGTATTTATATAATATTATGGTCTGACATATACGTTATATATATATATATATATATATTATATTATATATATGTAGGAGACGGGCGGGCAATAAGAATAGGTTAAGTATGACATTAAAAAAAAGGCATAGAAAATCAACTTCTTTAATCAGTCATTTGGTATTATGAAAAAATTGTTATTAAAGATTTAAACTCAAACAAAAAAATCAACTGAAATATTAAACATTCTGTAAATAACACTTATTTTTTTAAATTATGCTATTATCCGTTTTGCCTAACCTGGGCGGGCAAAACGAATTTCTTCGGCGGGCCACAATTTTTGACAAAGCAATCGTCACAAAAAAATAATGCTAGACCCATGTAAGAGGAACATACTTCGTGGGTCCACTCTCAGCATGTATCGCACTGGATCCAGTCTTCCAGTGGAGGTGAAATATATTTTTCTTTACATATACATATAGTGCAGAAGTAGTACTGTTCTGTTTCTTTCTGGACCCTTTTCTTAGTTAGGTTTTTCTCTTAATCTTGGATAGTTCAAGCGTGGTGTTCTGCTCAAAAGCCACTTTTCTGCTTAAGTTGGGCCTCATCATACTGATTAATGATTCGTCCTGGTTCGTTTGAGGCCGTAGAAATTCGAATCCATCCGCTGTACATTTTGCATTAAATCATATTCTTCGTTAGGAATAAAGTAAGATACAAGTCATCCTAGCTTCTTTGTATTTATGCCAGATTTCAAATGCTGGTATAAAGTTGCACAAGGAATGCTATATATTTTGCTAGCATCTGATATTGAAGGCGATTGCGCTGCAAGCAAAGCTTTTCGCAGAATTTCTTCAGACCAGTTTGCACGATCACTTTTCTCTTATAGTTAGTTATACACCATCTGAAATTAAAAAAAGAAAGTCATTTAGTTGCAACAAACAAATTAATACTATCCGTTTTGCCCGAATCCATTTTGCTTACTTTGAAAATCAAAACACTCATTTTTGTTTACGTGAATATAGTAAAATAATGTGTAACTACGGAATAGAACATCAAATATATGCAAAAACTGGAAAAACTATCAACGCAAGTAAATTAGTAACAGTTAAATAATAAATTGAGTTATAATTACCTTGAAAAATGAATATTTTTTTACCAAAAACGCAATTCTGTCCGCACAGCACCCGTTGCGCTCGTCCCGCAGCCGACAGGTCACTACTTGCACGCGGTTCAGTAACGTTCATCACGTGATCCTTGGTTTATCACTTTCTAACAATTTCACAATAAACTAGACTAATTATTCTTTTTGCGCACCCTCTCCGTCTTGCCCGTTCATCCCTATACTGGGTGTAACAAAACTACCCGTAAAGCCGAAAGGAGGTTAAATGGGGCCTTATAACGAGTCCATTCACAATATTTAAGAACCGTAGTAACGCTGTATAACATACCCCAAAAATAAAAAATATTATTATTTTCACTGATGTGCAAACCCTATTTCAGTAAAATTAAAGAGTAAACTACGCAAAATGTACCTACATTTCTACCTAATTCATGAAACGACTAAAATTTTAAAAACCTAACCTAACGAAACAACCTAAACGAACACTTACTTTTTCATAATAAACGTCAAATTTACAGAAACGGCTCAAAGTGTGCTCCGCCTTGATCAATACACAACCTCGCTCGTCGGGATATGGCTTGTGTGGCATTTCGCACCATCGTCGGTGTTATTGATGCGAAACCGATCTAACACGCTGTTCCATTTCGGCAACCGTTGGGCAATCGGAGAAATACACTCTGTCCTTCACATAACCCCACAAAAGAAGTCCAAGGTGTGAATGAAAATAGAAAACTATTAAAGTAGACAATTATTAGGTAAAATAGGCCTTTCTGTTAAATAATCTGGTTCCCTGACATTACAGCTTCCAAGGGTTGACAAAATTTTTGGCTTTGATAATTAATTATATTTTTTCGGGGTGTTTTGTAACACGTATATATATATTTACGTGTAAGGTTTATTAAATACTTTACGGTTATTGCTATTATAGATTTTGATGGCACAGTAGAAGGAATTTGTAAATTAAAGCCTTAAAATCAAGTTTTAGTTTTGTGTTGTTCTTTAATATTTTTTTTATTAGTTTACAAGAATGAACTTTTTACAATTAACGTAATTTATTGACAAATATATTCAATCATCGTCATTAAAAACTATCACGAGACTATTACTAAACACGTGCCTAATCTTAATCTTAAAATTATTTAAACTATATTATGGTCAGCACATTGCCACTTTAGCTTGGTGATCCGTTGGGCTATGAATACAGATAAAACTCCGATCATAGCCTTCTCAGTAACCAGACAGAATCTTATAATCGACATTCGCCAGACAAATCAGTTCTGTCTTCTATGTATTCAGAAGAATGGTATAATATATGTGGTCTACGAGTATATGTATAGTCATATGTATATGTAGTTTTACTCAACAACCTTAGAAATCAGATTGGTTGGAAGAGTTGGAAGTTATCTAGTTCGAGAGAGAGAGAGAGAGAAAACGACATGTAGGGCAACAGTGTTTCATTGTCTTTCTTAAAGGACTGGACCACCAATCTTCTACCCTGTAACTTCGGAACCATACTACTCACTACTATATTTTAAATTCGAATGATATACATGATCCAAGTCACATATTCTTGGTACAAATGTTTACCATCATGTGACTTGGGTCAAGTATTTAAGTTATTAAGTTATTATAAGCAACAATTTGTTCTTAACTTCATTTGTTAGTCGAATCAGTGCTTAGCATCAATATTTTGCCAGTATCAAAGAAACACATTGGTGCAAAAATCTTGTTCAAGAAATGCTTATCATTTTAATATAATTATTAATTTAATATAATTATTATATTATTTCAACACGTTCATAATTACTATTACAACCACATTCATATGTTTTTAAAAGATGTATTTTAAACAAAATACATACAAAATCGCAGGAATTCGACATAGTAATGACGAAGGTGAACGGATCCCTCGGGTTCACATTACGCAAGGAGGATCACAGTGCTTTGGGCCATTACGTCCGGGCCTTAGTGCGGGAACCCGCACTCAGCGACGGCAGAATACAACCTGGGGACAGGATCGTAGCGGTGAGTAAAACAAAATGTTTGATCTTTTTTTCAATGTTGCTATTGTTTGATTGAAAAATTAGTGGTAAAAACTATGTTCTTTTCTGTTGACAGTGCCGATCATAATTGCATACTAAATTATATGCGACGTCATTTTGATACACACATTATAGTAAGCCCCCCAAACGGGCAAAATTTTATTCGGCAAATTCTACAGAAGACCAAAGAGTACAATCTGCCACTTTGTCTTGCGTATGTGGACTATGAGAAAGCCTTTGATTCCGTCGAAATTTGGGCGGTGCTACAGTCCCTTCAGCGGTGCGAAATTGACTGTTGGTATATCGAAGTGCTGAAGTGTTACGATGGCTATCCGAGTACAGAACCAGAGAACGAAACCCATCCAATTGCAGAAACTGGTGTAAGAGAGGGTGACGTTATATCCCCGAAACTCTTCACCGCTGCATTGGAAAACGTTTTCTAGCTACTGGACTGGAAAGGATACGGTATTAACATCAATGGTGAGTACATCACTTACCTTCGATTTGCCGACGATATAGTCCTTATGACAGAATCGTTGGAGGACCTAAGCACTATGCTCAATGACCACAATAGTGCCTCCCAATGGATAGGTCTTAAGATGAACATGGACAAAACAAAGATCATGTGTAACGTCCATGTCACACCTATGCCGGTAGTTGTTAGGAGAACTAAGCGCTATGCTCGGGGTTTCTCTGCGTGAAAAACTTAGAAATGAAGATATCCGCAGTAGAATCAGAGTGACCGACATAGCCCAACGTATTAGTAAGCTGAAGTGGCAATGGGCCGTCCATATAGCTCGAAAAACCTACAACCGATGGGGAAAAATGGTTCTCGAGTGGCAGCCTCGTACCGGCAGGCGATGTGTAGGGCGTCCCCCCACTAGATGGAGTAAGTCCTGGTAACACATTCAGGAAATCGATGGATGCAAGTGGACAGGACCGTGCTTTGTGGCATTCGTTGGGGGAGGCTTATGTTCAGCAGTGGATTTGTGAAGGGCTGTAATGATGATGATGACGATGATGATGAGTATAGTAAACACTTACGTCAAATTTCTAAAATTAACATTATATCGGTTTCTAAAAAGCAAGGTTGAATAAACTTCTCTTATTATCTATCTCTTTTCAATGTTGACCACAATGGTGATTTTCACCATGCATGTATGGAAACATAAGCTTAGTCTAATTTCTAATTAATAAACAAAGTTTAAAGTAACAAATCTTGTTAAAATCAAGCCAATTTATCTCGTGTGTAGGTGAACGACACGCCCATGTCAAACATGTCGCACACGGAAGCCGTCGCGTTCCTGCGCGCGTGCGGTTCAGAAGTCCGGCTGCGACTTTACCGAGACCACGCCGCAACGCCGCTGTCGCCGATGTCACCTAAGGACGAAGGACCAACGGACTCTGATCCGCCTTTGAATAGGCCTAAGCCACCTTTAAGGTTAGTGGAAAACAATCATTCCCTCACAGTCAATGGCGACATCTGATTGCTATCTGGGTATCAGGACAAGTTACAATACAGTCAGTGAAACTTGTTGTTCAATCAAGCCAAAGTGCCGTGGTAGCTCAGGGGCTAAACGCTCGCTGTAAATTTTACAGTACGCGAACAACCTGGGTTCGATCCTCACCAGAACCAATAAAACAGTCAGTGAAAATTGTTGTTCAATCAATCCAAAGTGTCGTGGTAGCTCAGGGGCTAAACGCTCGCTGTAAATTTTACAGTACGCGAACAACCTGGGTTCAATCCTCACCAGAACCAATAAAACAGTCAGTGAAAATTGTTGTTCAATCAATCCAAAGTGTCGTGGTAGCTCAGGGGCTAAACTCGCTGTAAATTTCACAGTACGCGAACAACCTGGGTTCTATCCTCACCAGAACCAATAAATTTGTTATTAGCACTTTGTGCTCAGCGATAAAGGAAAACGTGATAAAACCTGCACGTCTGAAGAATAAAACTTTTATAGTACACGTGAAGTCCATCAAAACGCACTGGAGCAGTGCGGTCAATTAATTGCTACATAACCTTTATCCAACAAATCAAAACTCACAAACTTACATGCTTTAATTTACTTGTCAATTTTTGTACAGATCAAACTTCAAGCTTCTAAACAAATAATATTACAATTTTAATAAAACTAGTTTTTACGGATTCTATCGCGTATATTAACTTATTTTATATTCCCGACGTTTCGAGCACTTTACAGCACCCATGGTCACGGGGGGACTCACTTAGTCCCCCACTGTAAAGAAAAACTAGTTTTATTTAAATGTGTAGTGTTCGCGTTTAAATAAATGTAAACAAGACACATTGAATCTGTGACGATCCTAGTGAGAATTAGGTCATAGACATAAAGTTATTGCATTGTCATGTGTTCTTAATAGTGTGCAAAATTTGATTACATTCATACTTTCGAGTACATACATACAAGTCAATCTAAAAAGCTATGTAAAATACCTTGTTTATTAAAAATACATAATTAAAATAGGAACCCAAATATTTAATCGACTTAGAAAAATCCAGAATTCTTCACTCACACAGACAGACTTCGTTTTCTATATTCCATTTAGATTAGTACGTACCATGCATTTCGTAATAAAATTAATCTAGACCCTAATACCAGACACTCATTACTTCACGTATGGTCAAGTCACATGATACTATAACGAGCGAATAATACTGACAATCGAATCGTTGTTATACCACAGAATAAATATACTAAGGTTTCAATTGGCATTGAATGGTTTCATTGAAGTAAAGCTATTTAATGTCAGGGGAGTCACATTTGTAACTTAGTTGCAGGATATTCACCTTAAAGTTCATTGTACGGAAGCACTTAAACAGTTATTTGCAATTGAATTTGCTGATTGAATACCGAATTAGTTAATTATTTAAGGAAATTTATGTATGTACATTTTTTTATAGAATGGGGGTGACAAGCGAGCACACAGCCCATCTGATGGTAAGTGGATGCTGTGGCCCATAGATATCTACATTTATCCTCAATTAAGAATCAAAATGTAGATGCGTTGTCACCCCTGAGGACTGAGATGGAATTCCTCGTTTACAGTAAAAAAAAGTCTCCGGTTCTCTACACTCACCATACGAAACACAGCAGCATTAAACTGCTATTTTACGCTGGTATTCTAGACCGGGAAGGACCACCCTCATACAGAATACCAGCGTAATAGTAGCTTAACGCTGCTGTTTTTCGTATGGTGAGTGTAGAGATCCGAAGACACTTTTCACTGGAAATGAGGCTTTCCATTTTAGTCCTCAGCGATGACAATGCATATGCATTTTGAATCTTAATCGAAGATGAGATGAGAGAGATATAGATGTCTATGGAGCACAGCATCCACTTACCAGCAGGTGGACTGTGAACCCGTTTGTCACTCTGATTCTATAAAAATCAAAATGCAGAAACGTTTTCACCCCTAAGGATTAGGATGGTCTCATATCATGTCTCATTACCATCGATAAGGGTAGCCGTTTCTCTAAACTCGCCACGTAAAACACAGCAGGCGTATGTGCTACGATGCTTTTCTGCGAAAGAGCTGTACTTTCGGTAGGACAGTTCATACAACAGCTATCATATTTTATTATTATTATTATAACATATCTTCAACATGACTCTACCACGTCGACAACACGTGTTGACAAGTGTTGTATATCAATTGCTACTGTTATGGTTATGCGGACAAGATAAGATATGAATTGTCTGTCATTTCGTTTCGCATTGTGCAAGTCAAGTGCATTGTGTAGAACTTGGGTATACAAAAATTAAGCAAAATACATTTATGTAATTTACTAATATTTGCATTGATAATATTATAATTGTATGTGATGTATTCATTATGTCGTATTTTAAATTAATAAAATAGTAAACATAAAATCATCATGATTTGTTTGTTGTCATTAAAGTGTTATTTATTGAAAATAAAATTTACCGGTTATTATATAGTAGGTATTTTATTTATTTCTTGATACATTTTAGCTTGCAGTATAAGGACTGAAACACACAATTTTGATTTAGGCACAGATTTTGGGTTCCAGTTGTTTGTGAGCTGTGACTACTCGCAAGTATTTGACACTACATCATAAGGTTCTTTCCACTTTTTATCGCAGTGTTTGCGTATCCCGTGACCATGTAAACGTATTTGCTCGCACACTTGTGGTAAGCTCGACCGGGGTAGGACGACACTCTCACAGAATACCAGCTTGAAACAGAAGAATAATGCTGTGTCATATGATGAATGTAGAGAACCGGAGACCCTTTTTACTAGTTACGAGGCATTCCATCTTAGTCCTCGGTGGTGACAACGCATCAGCATTTTGATTCTCAATTGTGGATAGATGTAGGTGTCTATCGGCCACATCATCCACTTACTACCAGGTGGACTGTGTACACGCTCGTCACCCAATATAAATAGTTCTGTGTAAGATTTGATAGTGCTGAGTGCAGCCTAATGTTAAAGGGAGTACAAAACTAAAAGGTCTAAGGAGTTCGAATCTAACTCTAACTCTGCCGTTATCTTAGCACAATCATTTTAAGCATAGCTGGAGTAGTCAAGTTTTCTTTTTTTATCTATTAAATAATTAATTGTAGAAATAATTTAATTGTAGTAGTGTAGTAGATTTAATTGTACCTATAATATTTATATGTCTAAGGGTTGAATGCAGCTAACGTAATTTTTTCAAAGATCTATACTGTCTTATTATCTGTATTCACAAATAAAAATAAATTTGAAAATAAATTATAATTAAATAATTAATTAATAAAAATAAATTGAATTTGAATGAATTTAATTCAGAGCCGAAGCAGTGTCGATGCTGTGCGATCTGGCGGCGCGTCGTCTTACGCCGGATACGACGGACGGCACGCGTTCTCCTTGTCTCTCCCCGCGCAAGTTCCGCAAGCTCACCAAGGAAACCCACCACTACGAGCATCCAACTGGTATGTTCAACATTATTCACAAGACTGCTTCTTATCTGTATACTTTTAAAACATATTGACACTAATCTTTCATAATTGTAATTTGTTCTTTCGCCACACATTTGGAATCAACTTTGGGTTCAAGCGTTACTCGAAGAATGAAAAAATCTCGCTATCAACAAGGTCCTAGACACTACACAATGATGTACCAACTCAACACATATTGATGAAAATATTGTAATTTGGTTGCATTATCATATTGCGAGTACTTTTTTTATAGGATAAGGGAGACAAACGAGCACACAGTCCACCTGATGGTAAGTAGTATCTGTGGCCCATATACATCTGCATCCATCCTCAACTACGAATCAAAATGCAGATGCGTTGTCACCCTTGAGGACTAAGATAGCATGCCTCGTTTTCAGTAAAAAGGGTCTCTACACTCACCATATGAGCGTTAAGCTGCTATTTTACGTTGGTATTGTGAGAGCGTGGTCCTTCCCCGGTCGAGCCGACCCATTCGTGCTACAACTACACTACCGATATAGCTGCAGCATGGCTCTACCACGTACAAACTTGCAGTTAATGTCTTCACATTCATATTATATTACATTTTAATCTGATAATATTCTTTTATAGTGTTAATATTTTTGTTGTATAAAACCGCCTAAAGATTTTATATGAATATTAATACTTATCTCTGCCAAATAAATCGCGCTTGGTCCTGCAAGCCATCCTAGCTTGATAAGGTTCAAGGTATCATTGGAAAAACGCTACCTGTTTCGGCAAACACTGCGCTACAGTGGTTCGTACAGCTTTGAGCTCTCAAATTAATTACCTTCTCGACGCAAACTACAAGGTACAAGAAGCGTTGGTAATTTAGCAGGCTGAATACCTCCCCCGGTGGGCGATATTTCTTATTTCCCTGACGGCCTCAGTCCAACAAAAGTAGAAGGAGCGCTATATACAATTCAAGTGACGTTAAAACTATGCTCAACTTTTTGACAAACACACACACGCTCACATCTTTCTACTTTCTTCCTTTAACAGCACCTGAAATTTCACTGCTGGATACACACATATGCACTTGACACCATGTTGTTGGTTGCAAATAATTTAACAGATATGTGTGCGTGAGTGTGTGCTCTTACGATAAGATAAGCTAGTTTCGGCATCACTTTAAATGTACGCAGCGCTCTGTCTGTCTATCTTTGTTGGTTTGAACTGACAGCTAAACTTTTTTAAAACATTTTAAATGATGATGAAATAAATAATCGATTTTGTTTTTTAAAAATACACTTAATATGTTCTATGAAAGTAAACATCGCAAACTAAATATACAAAAAAAATAAAGAGGTAGGAGTACTTCTCTAACCCCGCAAAAATCTTCTTCAAAAATAAAATGAGAGATTTATTTGAGGAAACTTGAATTATAACACTTTAAATCATTCAAGTTGATCTTATTTCCTTCATATTTAAATAATCCACTAAAAATAATTTTAGCCAGCTATAATAAAAAAAATATCTGCCATCTGTTTATTTTATAAATTAATTATTTAAGAAAAAACAATCATAAAATATAAGACAAGTTTGAATAATGTACATTAAGTTTTTATTATTCTAAAAAGAAAATGAAGTAGCAACCACCAATTACAGAGCACTTATAGGTAATGGATAAAACAACCTCTGTGTTGTACTACGTAGATAAGCCAACTGGAGTGTGCTCATTAAAGTAAGCCCGGCACGTTCATAATTTATGATTGTGTACACCTGATCTTTAAAACTCGTAATGTTGGAATAACAGACAATCTTACAATTTGTTTAATTTCGCCTGATTAAAAAGAAAATATTGTCAAACGAGGAGGGCAAATTATTAATATATATTACAATTTTCTTAATTATTTTTGGACATTTGGTGGTCATCCATATTTTTTGTTACCACGAAACATGAGCAGGTTTTTGAAAATTTCAGTGTCGACAAAAATTTCAAAAGCTATGTGCGCGCGCAACCTTTATTTACGTATTTTTGAATTTTTATAGTTTTTGTAATATGTAGGCCACTCACAAAGTTATGCGCAACTAAAAAAAAAGTTTTTATCTTTTTAAAGAACCGGCATCTATACAAAGTTTCATTGCATCTGAACCTATTATCGAAACACTTTTTGCAGTCCGCCTCAGACACCGCTTCTACAGTTTGCTCGAATGTTTCTATAGCATCTTCCGGCGATGATACGAGGGCGACACTGAAAGTTTTTAGAACTGGCCACTTGTTAACGATAATATAATAAAAAAATAAGTTCAAATTTTGAAAATTTGAACTTTTTTTTTATTTCATTAATTTGTCATTTGTTTACGATTTGGCGGCAAATTAAAAATTGTCTGTGTCACGTCAGCATGAATTTAACGTGAGAAAATTTTCGTACAATGATTTTTTATGACTTTCGATGTCATTTAAGTCAACAAGAAAGTTATGATAGACTTCGATTGGCCTTTCACGATGAAGCCCCATCTCGTGCCACTGTTTACAACTGCTTTAATGAGTTTGAACGTGGTCGCACTAATTTCACCGATGATCTGCGTGCGGGACGGCCTTCTACGACGACGACTGAAGATAACATCAGTGTTGTGCGGCGTATGATAGAGACTGACAAAAGAGTGACTTATCAGCAGATTCAGACAAGCTTAGGCATCGGTATGAGTCAAGTGCACAAAAACCTCCATATACATTTAGCGGTCAGGAATCTTTGTGCCCGGTGGATACCTCATAATTTGACAGAGGCCCAAAAACTCCGTCGTGTTGATTGGTGTCGTGAAATGGTTCAAAAATTTAACGGAGGTGACTCAAATGCCGTGTTCGACATACTTACGTGTGAAGAAAGCTGGATTTATTGTATGATCCTGAAACTAAGGGACAGTCTGCTGTCTGGGTGTTTCCTTCCGAGGAGTTGCCAACTAAAGTAAAGAGAGGTCGAAGCGTGGGAAAAAAGATGGTGGCCTCGTTCTTCGGAAGGACAAGTCATTACGCAACAATTGTTTTAGAGGATCGAAAAACAGTTACTGCAGAGTGGTACACTAACAATTGTTTGCCACTTGTCTTGGAAAAAGTTCGGGAGAAATGACCTCGCAGTAGGATCCTCCTTCACCACGACAACGCCTCGTCGCACACCGCCAAGCAAATAATCGACTACTTGGCGACGTCAGACGTGAAATTACTGGGTCACCCGCCCTATAGCCCCGACCTCGCACCTTGAAATTTTTATTTATTTCCGAAAATAAAAGAAAAACTTCGAAGAAAACGTTTTATGGATGCCGAGGAAGCAGTGGTTGCGTTTCAAAATGCCGTCGAAGAGACCCCTAAGGACGGGTGGGCAAAGTGCTTTTCTCAGTGGTTCAATCGGATGCAGCGATGTATTGATGTAAATGGACACTATTTTGAAAAGATATATAGTTTGTTCAGTTTTTGATTTTCTAAGAACTTTCAGTGTCACCCTCGTATTTCAATGAATCACGATATTTCAATTTAGCTCGTAAAAGTTTAGAGGGAATTTAAAATGGAACATACGTATTTTTACTTGTAAATAATCTAAACTATTTAAACAAGTGTTTGACTACTATACCACCTGATGGTAATTGGTGATGCAGCCGAAAAGAGCAAAGCACACTTACTTATCTATATTTATTAGTTATAACTGGCCGGCCAGTGTTTCATACAAAAAAACTTTTGTCACGTGACCTTTTTTATTTTTATAGAAAAACCTTATTTAAGAGGATGCTGCGTCCCATAGACATCTTCATCTAATCAATCCACTAAGATGGAATGCCTCCTTACCAAAAAAAGGTTCTCCGCTTCTTTACATTCATCATACGAAATACAGCAGCATTAAGCTGCTATTTTACGCTGGTATTCTGTCTGTGTATGTGAGAGAGAGGGAGAGAGTCCTGTCGTATATATGTAATATTTATTAATTGTATTTTATACTCATTTGTAATCCAGTGAACAATTATGAAATAGGTATATTATAGGAAAAGTATCATTAAAAAGACTAATATTTTATAATTATTTGACACAATTTATAGAAGTTTTATAACTTATTATTTTTGCGTCATTAACATTATTTTTAATGAATCATTAATGTGAAAAAGAATGTTTAACTTCTGTGTACACTAACAAAAAATAATAATACACAGATAAATAATAAAAACATTGTCTTTCGCTTTTAAAATTAACCTGCCCAGGTATACTGTAGTCGAAGTCCGCGTATTGCAACTAACATCCAACAAACAAACCGAATTATTTGCTGTGGCTGAGCCAACATGCGTTTAATATGTGTTTAATTGATTCACATTACTCTCGCACACATTAAACTAAAAACACGTATTCAGGCATAGTTTGATTATAGCTATGAAATGTGCTATTAATTGAAATTTATTTTGCGGTCTCCGTAAAATTAAACAGATGCCGTTTAAAATAACACATAAGATTTTAATTAAATATATATATATTTAATAAATGTTAAAATATATTATATATCAAAGTTTTTGTACATTTATTTGTTTTGTTTTGTTTTTCTATATTTTATTAAGGCTAATAATAACGTATTTGTATGCCAACTAATTTTAACACGATTAAAGTTGAGGCAAAACGAGTGTAAAGATTAGAAAATAATTTATTCGGCATTACGTGTATCTAATGCTAAAAAAAAACAATAAATTTAAATACTTTACAGTAAAATATACTAGACACATTCAACCATATAATTTCTAGATAATAATGATATGCATTAATAAAATAGAATTTACGAAAGAAGTAAAGTTATTTGTCACGACGTTTTCAACAATATTTTTGTATTGCAACCAAACAACGCACTAAGCCACAGAACACAATTACTCTCTACCGAGAGCACTAAGCAATTTAGATGTTTTCGCACAGATGCTCCAAGTTTCGACATAAAGCTAGAGACACAAAGTAAGGTGAACTCCGAAACCGTCGACGGTTCGGAACACGAGCAACACACCGACACGGGCGTTCGTCCGACCGCTCAGAAATCGCGGCGGTCGCAACGCCAGCACACTGTTGGCCTCGCCAGCCCCACAGCTCCGCCCACTTGTAGAAAACAAAAATTGAGCCTGACAGGTGAGACTCTGTCGGCCACGCTATCAGTACGCCGCTCACGTGAAACGCCTCTAATTCAATCCGAAACAACGAATAGATCGTCTATCGGATACTGTAGATAGAACAACTACGAACCTATACTTGCACGTAGTTGTTGGAATGCCTTCTACCCTTAATGTGCATTTCTTATCTACGATACGTTTTTGATGTGCTTGTTATATCATATCAATTGTACCTATACGTTAATATATTAAATAGTTTCTCTGTTACAACATAAATTATTTTGTTAAAAATTGTGCGTGTAATCGTGTACACACGTACGAAGTGAAACTTCTTTACAACATATCATTTTTCTTTTATTTTATACTTTACATAAGCAGGTTAAATAAAAGTATACTCATGCAGCTCCAACGGTAAAACATTACAAGAAAACGTGACGTTTATGATTTTTAACACCTTACTAATTTGGAGAAATTTAAACTACTTCGATAAAGAAGTTTCACTTCAAAAATTATTCAAAAATGAACAAGTAGATAATAATTGTATATGAAATTACCCATTAGATGAATACTATATTTAATATATTAATCATTATGTACAGATTTAATTCTTTTTTTCAGACAGTGACAAAATATGGATCACTATCAAAGAAGTTATTTTCCTCCTTAAAAAAATATATATTGTATATATTACGTGAAAGCAATTCAAAAGCGTCTCGTGAGAAACTGAAAAAACAGAAAACGAACTCAATTCGTGCATTCGGCATAGTTGTATCTCAGACTGAGTGTTGCACCTTCGCATTTTTATCACTCATATTGGTTACCAACCTAACCACTAACTAATATTCCTTGTGTCGAACACTATTTACATATTTTACCATTATTTTTGTCATAACAACAATAGTAGGTAAATTTTTGAGGACTGCTTTTAATTAGTATCTCGAGATACTAACATGTCATCGACAATTATTTCAGGCATAGCATACGCACACATATTTCAATTACAATTTGACATTTTACATGTTTCCTTTGTATTAAAATTGACACTTAAAACATGAAATAGTAGTTTCCTTCATTCACTCGCTTAGTTTTCAACTGGAAAATATTTTATAAGCAATGGGTTAAGTATGTGACGCAAGTAGGTATTTCTTTTTTCAAACAATGCACAAAGTTAGTAATTTGCTTTTCACAATGCTTTCCAATAAAAACTTTTACTTTTGTAACCTTACCTTGTAAAGTATAAAAATACTTCAAAATTAATCATTAAATATTTTCTAAACTATTTTTGGCATAAATGTATTGGCTCAAAAGAAACAGAAGATCATGAGAAAACTTTTTTGTAGTCGCTCGGTTAAAGTCAGTGAAAACTAGATAATTATATCAAATTTTTACACTTCACCTAGAAAATTGGTTTTTGTGCGTAAATGTATGTACCTAATTTCAGTACCCCCGCACGGATACGAGTTAAATAACCTGGACAACGATACCCTGGATGCTCCTAACTTGTACCAGGAGGCCACGACCAAGCAGAGGTACTCCGAGTCGGTGTTCCCTGTGGACTCGGACGAGCCGGTGTCGATGCCCGCAGAGCTCTCGAGCGACGAAGCGCGCTTCAAGCACTCTAATCCAACTTACCAGAGTGCTGTACTTCATACTTCTAGCAGTGAAGCTACTTCAGATGGGCACAAAGATGATGGTGAGAAATATATTAAATATGCGGATAAAAAACACAAACACTTCATAATTAATAGAATCAGGCGTTACTTTGCGGAAATCCATTATATTAAAGTTGTAAATATTTACTTTGCCAATATCTTGGCAAAGTAAATATTTACAACTTTAACAAACACTTCATACAAGTACACATTTAAAATTCCTAAAATCTCTTTTCATTGTTAACTTAACTTAGCTAAATCATATTTAATTATCTTATATTTATCATGTAATTATTATATATAGTATAATTATCGTTACTCATTGAAGGATGTTTTTTTATAGGATAGGGTGACAAACGAGCACACAGTCCACCTGATGGTAAGTGGTTGCTGTGACCCATAGACATCTATATCTATCCTCGTTTGTGAATCAAAATGCAGATACGTTGTCACCCGTGAGGACTAAGATGGAATGCCTCGTTTCCAGTAAAACGAATCTCCTGTTCTCTACACTCACCATACGAAACACAGCAGCGTTGAGCTGCTATTTTACGCCGGTATTCTGCGAAAGCGTGGTCCTTCCCGGTCGAGCCAACCCATTCGTGCTACAACTACACAATTAATATAGCTGCAGCATGGCTCTACCACGTAAAATATGTAAACTGCCTACACGATACAGAAAAAAATCCTAATGTGGTAGTTCCACTAAAAACAAAAACAGATAAAACATCTCCTACTTTGTTTCCCTCTATCGCCTCTTACGACACCCACGACGGTATGTGGTAGTGACAATTTACACCGCCCGTCTGACTCCTTTGAAATTTGGGCGGCGCTACAGTCTTTCAACAACGCCAAGTCAAATAGGGCTATGATGGCTATCAGAGTACACAAGCAGAATACGAAACCTATCCTACACAAGTAGAATACGAAATCTATTCAACTGTAGAGAGTTGTAAGACAGGATGACGTTATATCGCCGAAACTCTTCACCGCTGCATTGACGTTTCAAATTACTGAACTGAAAAAGATACGGTATCAACATGCTGATGAAGATGATGTAAACAGATTAATTTAATGAAGATAAAATACACAAAAAATAAACTATATGTAGAAAGGTCATTAGAATATGGAGAACTTAAATGGAAAGCTTTATTCCCACTTCTGATGAAGGATGTTATTATGATGTATAGAGTCACTTGAAAAGGCTTTTAGCCACTCAAACGTCCGGGCGACGCGGCGACAATAGCCTTGTACGTCCCGCCGTCGCTCGTCCCAATTTTTCACGGTCCGATCGCAACCAGTTCGACTAAAACCGTTACCACGGAGAAAGTTCTTTACCTATATCAGAATAAAAATCATCCACAGAAAGCTAATAAAATGCCGAATTTAATTACGTTTTCATTAAAATAAATAATATATAATATAAAAACTTAACGAAAAACTCACAGTTCTACCGGTAAAACTTGACACAACGCTTGTTTTTTTTTTTGTTTTTTTCAATAGTATCTGTTACCTGGCATAGATTTTTTACTAACCCATATACGCGTTTTTTAATATGGAGCCGTCTAATGTAACATTCATGAAGATTTTTGTAACTTTCCATAGATAAAAAGTCATTTAAAGTGTAAAAGTCAGCGAGGCCGCTCTAGTCGCCCTAACGTTCAACCGGAAAAAGTATTAGACGAATATGGTCGCCTGGACGTTTGAGTGGTTAGAATAGAATAGAATCACTTTTATTCAATATAGTACTACTACCACCGGTTCGGATAAAACCTCTGTCCTGGGAAGAACCAGCAAGAAACCCAGCGGGACTTATCTTTTAAATAAGGTTAATTTACAATATATTACTTAATACAAACTATAAATAGTACCGAGACTAATTTTGTAGTTGAGAATAATAATTAATTCGTTTGGACGAATTAATTATCCATTGTGTCAAGGTTGAGCTAGTAACGGAATACGACAAGTGCACCGTTTCACGCCAGAGCCAAGACTGCCTTAACGGCTTTTTTTTTGCGCCCAATGCAAAGGCACCTCCGGAAGCGGGGGAGGGAGGTGGTGAATGCTCCTAGCATACCACGCAGCCGGCTGCGTGGTTATGTGGGACTCACTTTGAAGAAGTGCCTACCCACTAAACACCACCTTGGGAACGGCTTTAGCCATAGTGGCCTTTTGAGAGTGCGCCTAATTAAGGCATATTAGAAGAAGGCTCGGCCTGAGTCGCCAAGAGGCAGTCCAGGTCGGCCGAAAGCTGGTTGGGGGGGTCCGAGAGAGAGTTTCTCGGTCTGCGGACTCGATAGCGAGAGGGAAGTGGGGCTGCATAGGAAGCTGCCTCACGAATAAGGTGATTAGAGTGAGACTCTGAGGCTTTGAAGAAGTTCTCAGAGAGTGTTTTTAGAAATTGTTGGATTGTGGGGAGCTCTAAGTCTCGATGGAGGTCGGCGTTACGGACGTACCAGGGTGCGTTCGTAGCCCGACGACAAAAATAGTTTTGAACAACTTGAAGTTTGTTCAGGGTTTTAGGCTTAGCGTGAGCAAAAATGGGGGCCGCGTAAGACATTACGGGTCGTATACAGACCTTATAAAGGGTCCGCTTATTGCGGAGGGACATTTTACTGTGTCGGCCCAACATACTGTTGAGCCTACCCAGATAAAATCGCGCGTTTCGAGTTACTCTCTTAACATGAGGCTCGAAAGTGAGCCTCGTGTCAAGGTTGACACCCAAGTATTTGGCGGATGTGTGCCAGTGGACAGGGGCCCCTAGCATACGGATTGGCGGAGTGGTAGTGGGGCGGCGTCGTTTATGTTCGAAGTGAACGGCGGAGCTCTTCTCCGGGTTCACATCCATACGCCATTTTTGGAACCAAGCTCCTAAGTCATTAACTGACTTTTGGGTCTTGTTCCGTATAAAGGGTAGCCAGGTACCTATATAATAAAGGGCAGTGTCATCTGCGAAGAGGGAGAGCTGAACACCATTCGACGGGATGGGAATGTCGTTGGTGTACAGGATGTATATAAGAGGAGCAATCACGGAGCCCTGAGGACACCGACTTTGATTTGACGCGAAGAGGAGAGCGTGCCTTCGTGTCTGAAACGAAAGGTACGGTCCTTCAAGTAGGAGGCCACGAGACGAACAAGACGATCAGGGAGACCTATTTTGTATAGTTTGTAGATAAGGCCTTCGTGCCAGTCTCTATCAAACGCTTTCGCTATGTCGAAGAAGACCGCGATGGTTTTATGACGGCGAGGATAAAAACCGCTGAGGATATATTCCACAATACGGTGAACTTGTTGGGGACAAGAGTGTTTCGCTCGGAAACCAAATTGGTGAGGGATGACAAGAGGGTCACCGTCTGTGGGAAACAGATGGCGCCTCATGCGAGTGAGGATGACTCGTTCAAATAGTTTGCCTATGGCCTTGAGGAGGCTGATGGGACGATAACTGGAGGGGAGGTTGTGAGGCTTGGGGATACCAATGACAGCTCTCTTGGCTTTTATTAGGTTGCTTAATATGTAAGGGAAGACCATTATTATTAGGAACCGGGACGACCCTTTCATTCTCCTTAAGGGATGATGTTATAAGGGTGGAGAGTGAATCGACCGCGGTGTCGATTTTTTCGGTACTGTCGAAAAAGTCCGAAGAAAGGGGGATGGGGGAGTCCGGAGAGTCTAAAGCTGTGGCTAAGGACGTCTTGAAGCCCTTCCAGTTAGTGAAGGTTTTCGTGGAGGGGATGAGGGAGGTGGCTGATGGCCAAGTATGAAGGTGACAGGGCGGCGGTCGGATCCAAGATCGTCAAGGGTCTCGATTGACCTGAGGTTGAAAGAGACTTCTTTTGCTATTGCAAAGTCTAGTACGTCAGGAGCGTGGTCGGTGTTGTCGGGATAGTGAGTGACACCGGGGGGACTGAGAACGGTAAGGTCGAGAGACTGCGTAATATCAAGCAGTTTCTTGCCACTATGAGTAAGGCAAGTAAGGCAAGTCCAATCAGTATGCTTGGAGTTAAAATCTCCAAACATAATAACTGAATTGCCTAATGCAAGGATGGCCTCAAAATCTTTTTTGAGGGTGAGAGTTCCACTAGGGATATAGCAGGAGGCTATGACGATGGACGGATGTCCAGTCAAGGCCAGCCTGCATACCGTGGCTTCCATATTGGTAAGCGGCGGAGTGGGGATGTGGGAGCAATGTAGAATCTTCTTATAGTAAATGGCAGTACCGCCGCCTTTGCGGTCAGGTCTGTCGTTACGAAGAAGAGAGTACTTTTTGATGGAGAAGCCTTTGAGGTTGTGAGGTCTGAGGTGGGTCTCCTGGAGGAGGAGGAGGTCGGCTTCGTGATCTCGAAGGAAGAGCTTAAGCTCGGGGAGGTTATGTCGCAAACCGCGAGTATTGAAAGAAACAAGCGATAAGCCCTTAGGCTTAATACGTCCGTGAGACTTTGGGATAGTAGAGTGTTCTGTCATAGTGTTAAGCTAAGTTAAATTAACTTAACTTACAACGAACACAGAAGATTGTGGTGCTCCGCAAGAGCAAGGAGACGGTCCTGAGGGGACCGAGCAGCACGCAGTTTGCGCGATAGTATGGATCGCCATCTCGCCAATGTCGATGCTCCGAATAACGGCATAAACCGTATTCAGGTCATCAACCATTGAGGATTGCGCCTGTTGAGGAGCGGAGGAAGTCCGCGGGGGGTCGGCCTTTTTGGGGCCCCAGGGGAGAATTGGTGGCTGCGTGGGCTGAGAGAAGCCCGGAGGGGGCCGGATGGGGCCCATAAGGGGCCTAGGGGAACCCTGAGGGGCCGATAGGGCCCTGAAGGGGCTGGGAAGAGCCCTGATGGGGCATTTTAGATGGGAGTGCCGGGAATGTATTATCATTAACCGGCGGTGGAGCTCTGGTGAGACGGGGACGAGGAGCGCGAGGGCATCTCCTGTAGTTGGCCGGGTGACCAGGTTGCTCGCATAGGACGCAAGCAGGTGGGGATTCGGCGTCAGTGGGCCGAGGGCACTCTTTCGAGTGGTGAGGGTCTAGGCACTTAACGCACCTGGGGGGGGGGGGGCTGAGCAGTTGGCTGCCGCGTGCCCAAAAAGTTGGCAGCGGTGGCACTGCGCCGGATAACCGCGCCTATGGGGGGGCTCGACCCTCACTCTCGACAGGCCGCACACGGTGCGTACCTGCCGGAAGATGGTTTTTGCCTCCTGTCCAAGGATAGCAAGGGCAAGCGGAAACCTCTTGCCCTCGTTGCTGTGCATCTTGTGCACAGCCTCTACTGGGAAGCCCTGGGACTTAAGGTCCTCCAGGATTTCTTCGTTGGAGAGTTCAAATGGAACTCCCCAACGAAGAAATCCTGAATCATGAATTTTTTTAACGTGGTACGTGGTAGAGCCATGCTGCAGCTATATCAGTAGTATAGTTGTAGCACGAATGGGTCGGCTCGACCGGGGAAGGACCACGCTCTCACAGAATACCAGCGTAAAATAGCAGCTTAACACTGCTGTGTTTCGTATGGTGAGTGTAGAGAACCGGAGACCCTTTTTACTGGAAACGAGGCATTCCATCTTAGTCCTCAGGGGTGGCAACGCATCTGCATTTTGATTCTAAATCGAGGATAGATGTAGATGTCTATGGGCCACAGCAACCACTTACCATCAGGTGGACTGTGTGCTCGTTTGTCACCCTTATCCTATAAAAAAATAAAAAATAAACTCCCCGGATGACGGCCCTAACCTTACGCTCATCTGGGAGAGCGTACGTGTGGTAGGACACACGTTCGGCTGTGAAGAGCCTGGTAATACGACGATAGTCTTCTATCGACTCTGGGATGATTTTAATAGCCTCCCCGAGGTTGGTGGCTTGTTCATATTTAATACCTGCGTTGTAACAGGTTTTGGATAGGCGGGTAAATTGCGCCTTGTCTCTGAGGAAGACAGCGCAGCGAGATGCTGGCTTGGTCGGCGGGGGGAGGTTAAGTGGCTGAGAGGCGGCAGCGGCGAGGGCTGCGGAGGTGGAGGCAGCAGTGGGAGCTACGGGGGTGAGTGCAGCGGCGGGGTCTGCGGAGGTGGTGGCAGGGGCTGCCGGGACGGAGGAGCGGTTTTTAGCGGCGCGTTTCGGGCCGCGCTTGGACTTTACTACAGTGTAGGGTGTCTCGTCAGTCATTGTTCTATCGGAGTCCGTGGAACAGCTGCTGGATGTAGAGTCGGAGTCGTGGGACGCGGGCAAGTCGGTCTGTGGGGCAGCCGTAGGGGCCGTCGGGCAAGTCGCGACGGGGGCCGGGGTGGTACATGCCTGAGGGGCATGAACGGCGTGAATCGCAGCGATGGCCTTTTCCTCAATGTTCGGGATCAACACATTAGAACACAAAAATGCCACTTATTATTTTCAGTTCATAGCACGTTAAAGTTAATCCTTTATTTTGGTACATCGCTTAAACGTTTCGAACTTCAAAATGTAGCCCATGTAAATCATATTTCGCATGAATTATCAAATTATAACAAAACTCGAACAAGTTAAATTTTCACTGAATGTAAACTAAAACTCATCCAGAAAGCCTACAACATTTGTTAACATTTATTTAGGTACGTTAAGAAATAATGAAAGTACTTGCGGGTACTTTTATCAATCAAACAAAAGGATTTAACTTTTGGCTTAAAACATTTCATTTTAAATTTTTTACTATACAATTCAATGATACGTTGACGACGTAAATAGGACAGCCCAATTTCATTACGACATTTAACATAAAAACAAAGCCATCAACGCGAAATGTATTAAAGTCTTTCACAAACGTAATAATCCTCATACTATTCGAAGATTATATGTGGGCAATAACGGGGACTTTATCCTACTTCTGATGTAGAAAGGTGGTCAGAATATGGAGAACTTAAATGGAAAGCTTTATTCCCACTCCTGATGAAGGATGTTATTATGATGTATAGAGTCACATGAAAAGGCTTTTAGAACAGAATAGAATCACTGTTATTCAATATAGTACTACTACCACTGGTTCGGATAAAACCTCTGTCCTGGGAAGAACCAGCAAGAAACCCAGCGGGACTTATCTTTTAAATAAGGTTAATTTACAATATATTACTTAATATAAACTATAAATAGTACCGAGACTAATTTTGTAGTTGAGGATAACAATTAATTCGTGCAAACGAATTAATTATCCAATGTGTGAAGGTTGAGCTAGTAACGGAATATACGACAAGTGCACCGTTTCACGCCAGAGCCAAGACTGCCTTAACGGCGGCCGCTCCGTCCGTTTTATACAAGCAAAACGGGCGCCACTGCAGATGCAATGGTGCAAATGTGCGGTGCACGTCTTGTTTACGAGAATTCTGTCTAGCTACTCCGACGCTGCCGCACATGCAATGGTGCAGGCGCCGTCATATATATAAAAAACATAAGTACACATTTAAAATTTCAGGAGCCTCTTTTGAAAGTTCACTTTAAATTATCTAAATCAAACTTTAACTATTTATGTAGCGAAATGTACGTACGTTCTGAAAAGTATAGAGAGCCAGTATAATTACAGGCTGTAAGGCATTTCATCTTAGTCCTTAGAGGTAATAACGCATCTGTAGCCATGTTTAAAGTGGTCTGCGGGTATCCATGGACTGCAGTAGCCAGAAATAGCAGCCCATCTGATAGTGAGCCTTCAGATGAACTGTAAGTTCATTTGTCACTTCCGTTTTATAAAAAAAAATATTTTATAACTATCATGTAAATATATTAATTTACAGGCAATGGCTTGAAGAAATGGAAAGGTGTCGCGTTGTCGCCTGACAATGAACGAAAAATGAAACCAGAAGTGCAGCCTAAGCCTAAAGAAGTCGAAGCCGTCCAAAAGGAAAATATTCAACCAGACCCGCCAGTAGAATATGTTGACAATGAACCCACGGTATGATTTAATCCGTTTCTTTATCAAAATAAAATTTATATTTTTCATCTGCGTAAAATTAGAAAATGTTATCAAACATTTTCTTATTAAAGCTGTTAATACAAATTAAATATATGTATATTTTATATTTATTACATGTTATTTTCATCCCGTAAGGGTCCATTGCTGGACTGTCTCTTTCGTTATAGGCCACACTTGTCACGCTTGAGAGGCTTTTTAGCCATTGCAGTCCAGACGTCTTGCACCTTAGTTCATACATAAATACACTTTATTTATACATTCCTACATTACATACACAAGTACTACTGGGCACAGGCCTTCCCTTATTTCTAAGGGTTATGTAGTAATTTTTCCGCCGCACTTGTCCAGTGGGTAATGACGGACGTCGTTGACCACGTGGTAAATCTGGATTTAAAATTGCAATTGACAATTTTATTGGTTCCGCTGGGGATCGACCACAGATTGTTCGTGTATTATGACATTGACGGCAAACGCTTAGCCCTCGAGTAACGCGGTTAACATTAGTACAGAATAGTATAGAATAAACTCCGCGCAATAGAGTGAAGAGCCCCATTTACTCTATTTCCTGCGTTCACTCGTCGTTCTATATCCTTATCATATCTACCATCCCCGCTGCTACTCACATATTCATCCTCTTGCTAAACCAACTAACCTTCTATTCTTATTTCACATATCGTTTTACTTTCTTTTCTTTCAAAAACCATTACTTTCGTCTACTTGCGTTCACTTTCATTCCCCTTTATTTTACTGACCTGTTCATTAATGTAACCATCATTTGCAATTCGGCCGCCTACGATGCAGATTAGGATAAGTCATACGTTGAAATCTTGTCTAAAAGACTAACATAGTTTTCTGCCGTTATTCGGACGCCTGAAACATCCGGGACGACCTGCAAATAATCAGGCACAGGATCGACGACTTTACATGCTTTCTGTTACTGAGAATTTCTTGATGAGAAGACCCAATTACAAATTTTTGGCCTGAATCGGGTTTTAAATCCAGGACCATACATCATACATCAATGCGTTGACGACCACTAGAACAACGAGGCAGTCCCACGTCACAATACAGGTATGTCTCTATATGAAATGAGAGAATACAACATCATAAATTAGAATTTTTCAAAAAATCGACATAATATCACAATACAACATATTATTATATTGTAAACTAATGTTTAAAAATAGAGTTCCGCTGGGTTTCTTGATGGTTCTTTCCAGGACAGGGGTCTTTTTCTGAACCAGTGATAAAAGCATAATTGACTTTTATAAGTATTCTTGTACACCATATTAAATAAAAATTATTCTAGTCTATTCTGTTTAATGTTATATTAGAATAGAATAATAATCGAATTTGACAAGTATAGATAGTAAACACTTGGCATCGTCGTTGCAGATCGTGAGCGTGGAGCTGAGCCGCGGGTGGAACAGCCGGCTGGGCTTCAGCGTGCAGAGCCACCCCGAGTCCGCGCAGAGCTACATCTCGGCCGTGCACCGCGACAGCGTGGCTGCGCGCGACGGCCGCCTGCGCCCTGGCGACGTCATACTTCAGGTACAGCTTCACGTTTGTTTTTGAAGTGAAAACTTCTTTAGACTTTTTAGTGCAACACTCCTGTAAATTGAGAGAAATAACACTGTTAACAATCACTGTCCGGCAAACCAGTACGAACTCAAAGACTTTTTTGTGTGTTTGTGCTTCAAAATATATAAGAAACACAAAAAGGAACATTGGAAAAAGTGTAAAAATACTACAGAAACATTCAGAGAAACGTCTCACAAGAGTGAGGTTAACTGTAATAGACAACGAAGTGGCACAGTGAGTACCAATATTACAGCAATAACAAAAGCAAAAGACAAAGAGTATATAATCACTAAGTTTTGGGTTCAAAAACGTTCAAAAACCAATTTAAAATAAACGTAATTTTTCTAAAATGTTACGTTCACCTAGGGGAGAATGATCTAAATATAATTTAACACGAAAACGCAAACAGACTGACGATTATTCTGATCTACGAAATTATTGACTGAACTGACAACTGACTGAACAACAAGATATAAAACATAATGAACTGAATGCTACTTTATTAGAATCGAAAAAACAGAACGAAGAGATAAAGAAACTATTAGAAGATAATAAAAAACAAATTACGGAGCTTAAAACTAAACAGAACTCCATGACACGCGATTATGCTGTTGCATTAAAAATAATAGATAATTTGGAAAAAGAAATGGAAGAACTTAAAAGAATTCAATGCATGAATATTATTGAAATAAATAATGTTTCTAAATTAGAAAATGAAAAATTGGAGGACATTGTTCAAAACCTACATATAGCTGTTAAGGTACCCTTCGATAGTAATTTTATAAAAAAGATACACAGAACTAAAGGAGATGAACTTGATTCCATACAAGCTTGGGCCCGGCGTGAACAAACTTAAAATATATCTAAAATAATAAATTAAAATAAAAACCAATTATTAGGTCCTTACATATTAAATTAGCGTTTTGTACGGGAGGAATATAAAGTCAATTTTTTTTTTGTAAAATATATTTAATAAATCAAAGTATGCACCGTTGTTATCTATGCACTTTTGCCATCTCATAGGTAGTTCATTGATCCCTTTACAAAAAAAACCATGGGGGCGAGAATCAATAAACTCTTTGAAGGCTGTTTGGACTGCCGCATCGGAGTTGAATTTTTTCCTTGTAAAAAGTTGTCCAAATTCCGGAAAAATGGTAATCTGTTGGAGCAAGGTCCGGGGAGTACGGTGGATGTCGCAGACATTCCAAATGTAGCTCATCTAACTCCGGATACTCAGTGGTTGTTTGTTGTGCAGTGTGTGGTCTTTCGTTGTCGTGAAGCAGCAGTGGCCTAGAGCGATTGACCAATTTCGGTTGTTTAGCAGCTAGTTCTTCCTTCACGGTTTGCAGTTGCTGACAATAGATATCTGCCGTAATCGTTTGGCCAGATTTTAGAAAGCTGTAGTGAACGACACCGGCGTTAGTCCACCAAACACTCACAAATAACTTTCTCTGAGTCAATTTTGAGGATTTGGCTGGGTCTCCAGGGTTCAGCCATTGCGACGAGCGCTTCCGATTATCGTACAGTATCCACTTTTATTCACAAGTAATGATTCGATTTAAAATCCCTTCATTATTGTGTCGGTTGAGCAAAGTAACACAGCAGTCGACGCGTGTTTGCAAGTTCCATTCACTCAATTCATGAGGTACCCATCGTTGAAGTTTTTTTACTTTCCCGATTTGCTTCAAGTGGATTAATACAGTTTTATCACTTACCCCGAAGCCTGCAGCTATCTCTGAAGTGCTTTGTGATGGCTTCCACAATAGCCTTTAATTCTTCATTTTCCACTTTTGTCTCCGGCCGTCCACGGGGTTGGTTCTGAAGTTCGAAATTTCCAGAACGAAAACGTTGAAACCAAAAACGTACCGTGCTTTCTTTTGCGACACCAGCGCCGTACACATCATTAAGGGTGCGTTTGCAAATCGGGCAAAATTATGCTGTTTTTCGGTACATTTTGTGACAAAACTAAACGAAATCAAACATAGCTAATAACTACCTCGTATAGAATGGTTCTTCATCTTCAAATGGTAGTAACTGTTTTGTTGATAATAATAGTTTTTTATATTGTAAAAACGATCTTACCTAGCCATTTTCTACAAAATTAACGATACCGGCTCATGTTTAGGTACATTTTTGTTCTATTATCAACATATATTAAGATTTCTAAAAATAATATAAGTAGGCAGACATATTCAAAATAAAATAGTGGTGTTTACTTTTTATCAAAATGTCACAAATAGTCTTAAAAAAAAAAACTGATGCTTAATTTTTCACATATTTTGCTAATACGGATGAATCATAATGCAATAAGGGTTATTTTATTTTTGGTGCCTGTTTTGATTTGTTGTACAAAAATTTCGATGAAACCACAGTCCGCGCTCGGCCGCCGTCGTGAGTGGATACTGTATCGCCTGCCTGATTGCAGCAGCTGAAAAAGATCGCTGTACATACACAAAATATTCGAATTTGATACATAGGTACCTGACAAAATAAAATAATAATATTATTATTTTTATAATCACACATTTTTATTATAATATTTTTTTTCGCTGAAAGTAAGGGGATTTATATATAAATATAAATATATATATATATATATATATATATATATATATATATATATAAATGCCTATTCGTCTTGGACTTTATGGAGTGATCTGAAAGTGTACATCGGTGACTGCTACTGGAACTCCTAGACGAGTAGAACTAGATGTGCCGAGTTTGGGCTCGTCTTGTTAGTTATGATTAGACCTTACCCCCGGACTTGATGGAGTGACCTGCTGGTGTACTTCGGTGCCTACTACTGGAACTCCTGGACGAGTAGAATTATTATATATATAATACCTATCAATTTTGCAAACGCGTCCTTAATCCTTCGAGCTGTTTCTGCAGCACTGGTGCCGCAGTAGAACTTGTACTCGTAAATATACCGATATTTCATGTTTTTCATTGTGCGGTAATAAGCGACGCCAAAGAATAAAATAATGAGGAAAAAACAAATGAATGACTGTTTTCGAAACTCAAATGTACCAGCTAAATGAATTTATAAATTTGAATTTGGAATTCTCAACCAAAGAGGATATATTTCAGATCAAATTGCTCAGTACGACAAAACGCTAATTTCATATGTAAGGACCTAATATTTATGCTTATAATTTATCGTTTTATTACCTACATATTTTTGTTTAACTGTTACGTACGATGTCAAGCACCCAATTTCATACATCTCCTTTGGGTAAAATAAAATATTTGTTGAATATAAAGAGAACAACCTTAAAAGGAAAGTTTTAAGCGCCGTTAAGGAGTTCAATAAAAATTCTCCAGAAAGAAAAATAAACAGCGAAATGCTTAAACTATAGTCTTTGCGTTATAGCATGGTGCGGGTGACAGCTCACGCCTATGAAGTTTCGTATTTTTTTAGATAAACTGTCATACAGATATTGTTGTACTTCATGGATGGGTACCGCCCACTTACGACAGTGATGTGCCACGCTAAACTATGCCATGACATAACTAACAACCACAGACTATCAAAAATCGGTTTTGAAATAAATCGAATATATAAAAATCACGTAAATATGTATTGGAATTGGAACTAATCGTTCAACAAATTCTGATTTACGGAAACAAAACTCACACAGACGAATATGCAGTGTTTCCGAACTATGGAAGATAAATTATTCGTTAACAAGGTTAAAAATAGGCTTTGACCTGATCATATTGCCTGAATGTTGGTTACCACGTGCTTCCGAACTTCCACTTTTACATGATTATACAAGTTTTCAAACAAATAAACATGTAAATCAAAGCAGCGGTGTAGTTGTTTATGCTAAAAATTATTTAAAGGTGTCTGTTTGTGAACCTGATCTAAGAGAAGCCGATAGCTTAGTGATCAATGTTAATAATGAATATGCTTTTGTTTGTATTTATCGATCTCCTTCTTTTGCATCCATTGATACTTTTACTACATCTCTTGACCAACTATTGTCAGAGCTAAAAAAATATAAACATATTGTTTTAACAGGGGATGTAAATATTGATATCACAGAAAATAATAATGACCAAAAGTGTAACGCTTACCTAAACTTATTAGCTATGCATGGTCTTCTTGCGGGCCATAATTATCCAACGCGTGGAAATAGCTGTTTGGACCATTACTTTGCTAGAACAGTCTTTAAAAGCTATTGTATAGTTTGCCAGACTTCTGTTACAGATCATACGAGTAGCACAATTATTGCTTCAATATATAATTCGTTTTGCTCAAAATCACAACAACAGAAATATATAAAGAGAACTGATTATATTGCAGCTGTAACAGAATTAAACAATATTGACTGAAATATTATTACTAGTAATAATGACCCGAATACAGCAACTCATAATTTTTTGACTTTAATAAAAAGTACATTAGAAAAGCATACAAGAAATCATAAAGTGTCCTCACGAAAACGTAACATTAAACCTTGGATTACATCTGGTCTCTTAAGGTGTATTAAATTTAGGGATAAATGACATTCAAACCTCAGGAAAAATCAAAAGGATGATGTGCTCAAAATAACATATTCTAGGTATCGTAACTATTGCAACAATTTATTGAAAACAGAGGTTACATTAAAAAGACATGGAATGTTATTAGAGAAAACAAATCCACATCTGATGCAATCGAACACCTTGTTAGCAGAACCCATATAAGCAGAAAATTTGATAAAAAATACAAATACATTGGAGTTTTTTTTAGATATGACAAAGGCTTTTGACACTGTATCTGTTCCTAATTTATTAAATAAACTCGAAAATATGAGAGTTCGGGGGGTGCCACTCGAATTATTAACTGATTATTTATCTAATAGGAGTCAGGCGATAAAAATCAATAATTTAATAAGCGATTATGCACCAATACACTTCGGCGTTCCACAGGGCTCTGTATTGGGCCCTACACTATTCCTTATTTATATAAATGATTTATGTAATCAAAATCTTATAAATGCAGAAACTGTTGCTTTTGCTGATGACACTGCTGTTATATTTCACGGTACCACATGGAGCAACATAAAAAGTGTAGCTGAAAAGGGTTTAGCTTCTATTATTCAATGGCTTAGCAGAAATGTCTTAACTTTGAACCTGTCTAAAACAAAATATATATCCTTTTGAATTAACAATAAAGATCAACCACCTCAAAACAGTTTTACCTTAAAAGCACATTCATGCACCTTAGAAACTTCAAATTGTAACTGCCACAAAATAAATTCGGCTACTTCAATAAAATATCTTTGCATTTTAATTGATGCAAACTTAACTTGGAAACCACATATTACCAACCTTACCTCACGACTACGAAAACTTATCACAAGTTTTTAAAAATCAGGCATATTAAAGATTATATACATCGACAAAGGCAGTTTATTTTGCTCCATGCCATTCCATTACTATATATGGTATAATTGCATGGGGAGCTGCTTCTAAAACTAATTTAATTCACGTTAAGAGAGCTCAGCGAGCAATTATAAAAATAATTAACTTTAGAAACTTCCGATATCCAACTTCAGACCTTTATAAAGATTACTCCGTGCTCACTGTAAGACAATTGTATATTAAGACCACAGTCATAAAACAACATACCAAATCTTTAGAATTATCTAATACAAGAAGGCCTTTTGTTGTCTATAATATTCCTCTCTGTAGAACAAGATTTGCCCAGATTTTTTTCCGTACCTAGGACCATTACTATATAACCGTTTAAATAAGATTTTATCTATATACAAATGCAACAAACTCGTTTGTAAAAAAAATATAGATAAATATCTCAAAACGATTAACTATGAATTAACTGAAAAGTTATTAAGAAGTGTTGAATGATATTTTTTTGTGTAATTCTTTACAATTTTAAAATATTTCTATTTTAAGATGTTTTTATAATAAGATTTTTGTTTTTTTTTTGTTTGATTCTCTACTAATTTAAGATATTTTACTTTACTTTACTATGCTTCATTAAATTAGGAAACACACTAGATTCGATACTAGTATTAAAAATAATAGCTAGTTGAGGTGCGATTATAGCTATTATAGATGTGCAGTGCAACCGTACATTTTTGTTTCTAAGCGATTTATTTAGGTCAACATCATTTGCGTCATTTATTTTTTAGTCAGTCACATTTTCATTCCGAACACGGGGGACGCGTTCTATATCATTATCAGGTTAAACAAAATATTTTTTTCTTATATTATAATATATCATTTAAAGGTGTTCAGTACAATAGATGCAATAACATTAACGGAAATCCCCCACAGATCTGCGGTATTCTTAACATCAAAATATTATTTACAATATCTTTGATGAGACTTTATGAAATGTAAAATTCTTTGTACACGTAATGATTCGACGACGGCAGGAGAAGAATTAAGTGACGTAGTGGTTAAGATCAGAATATCAGTAAAATATTTCTCAAAAACCATTGCAACGTCCTGATCTGATTCAGTTAATTTGTTGTTAAAACTTAACTGGTGGTTTGAATTGCGAGAGTTGACCTTACCAGTTTCACTATTAATGATACTCCATGTCATTTTAATTTTATTAGAAGCTGCGTTAATTAATTTTTGAATATTTTTTACATATTCCCTAAATTCAACGCTAGGATTATATGACCTTTCATTGGTAAAGTTTATATAACCTTTGTCTGCTCTTATGGACTCCTACTATCGCCCACTCATTGAATGCCTTGCGACTGTTCAAGGAGAATGTTTATTATCAAATTCATTGCAAATAAGCTTAACCCTTTCGCTGTTCCGTGTACTACACATGGGTCATTGCTATTGTCTTACTATTGTGTCTGAAAATCGGACAGTGAAAGTGTTAAATAATGTTCCGTACAAAAAAATCTGGATTATTTTGGTATGAAAGTGATGGAAGCTTTTTCACTGTGTTAATAAATAAGGTAACGAAACTAATTGTCCATAGTGATCAGAACTCAATTTTTGAATTATACGTTTATGCAACGGCTTAACATTTGTAAAAATGTTATCTATACATGTTGTATTAGATTCAGCAATACGCGTTGGCTCTAAAAATTAATTAAAACGACCATATGATTTTAATAATAATCTAAATTTAATATTGGTGGAGGAAGCTTCTAGGATCTAGGAGATTCATATTAAAGTCTCCAAATATAACAACAGATTTTTCTGTTTATTAAGTTTAACAAAAACTTCCTCCAAATTTTTTTCAAAAGTATCATATATAGAACATGGAGTCTATAGACGCTCACAACAATGAGGTACTCAAACTCGCACATGCCATTTCTACAGTTCGCTCAACAGAGAGGTTCACAATATTTTTATTTTTATTTCGCAGGTTTGATCCTATAGATGATGTATAATATGTTTGTCTCTTTTCAGTGTCGCTTTTTCGTTCATCAGTTTTAAATCACAACAATTCTTTTGAATAATAATAATTCTTTATTCACAAGACTTAGCCTACAATTACAATAGTATGCGTGAATTCGTACTCAAGATTTTTGTAGGTATTTGTAATATATTGGCTATTTTTGCAACAACAAATTAGACTTCTACCCCCCGTACTAGTTAGAAACTGTATGACGGCAGAGTAGTGCGGCTAGTTCATTGTATTCGATGCAGTAATTAACTACCTGTTTGTACATAGTATAACCAAAATATTCACATGAAGAAAATATTGTGTTTTTAGTTTTCAAAATGTTATGACTACATTAACAAATCTCAGACTTTTAAGTTATCAGTAAGCATTGTCATTTTAGTATAAATTTTGAACAATGATAATATACAATTACTTATATGTACTTATAAGTCTATATTGTATATTGTACAAAGTATTTTGTACCCTAGGATTATCTAACTTATTATATAAAGTTCATCAATGATTGCTACCAAGGGTTACCAACTCTCGAAAGTACCAACCCGGGAGAATTTTATGAAATCGAGGGGGATTGAAAGAAAATCTTAATCATTTATTAATTTTTAATTTTATATTTACTTTGCTTTCGAGCAGCATCTAATATTTGTCGGTTTTTCCCCACAAAATCATAAAAGTTGTTACATGAAAAATCGGAGTTTGTTAGTACTTGTAACTCTGCTTTTACTAAATAAAAAATTCCACTCGATTTTCTACAACGAGCTGTGGTTGCATCTCACGCAAAAGTCCTACCTCATCGTACAGTTTGTCACTATTTAAGTCAATATTTAATAATTCCTGGAGTCTAGTAATGCCTGCCCATGTGATATGGTTCTTTTAGAGAAAATTTTCATTGCTTGGTATTCCGGATCTTCACCGGACCGGACAGACACCGCCGAATCGACAATGTCGAGAGACGAACAGATTTACACCGGCAGTGGCGCGCGATGTTGTGTGTGACCGCAAAGCGAGTGAGTAGCGACACGTGCGAGCGAAGGATGCGTATGATTTTTAGAAAAACCGGAGAAATTATTGCACCCTGGGAGGTCGGGAGATTAATAATTATTACCAGAGTCTCCCGGGCAATCCGGGAGGGTTGGGAACCCTATTGCTACCTTTATTGGGAACCTTTATTTAAATCTGGTAGTACATGGGACCCCGCCAATTTTAGACCTATTTCTGTATTGCCAACACAAATCAAATTTTAAATCAAATGTTAAATTTTTTAATGCATATAATTTACTTCATAAAAATCAATTCAGTTTCACAAGTGGTCGCTCGACAACTAATGCTTGTTTTGAGCTGATTAAATATATGTATCTTCAATGTATTGAAGAATTCACAGGATGCTATGGGTATATTCTGTGACCTATCCAAGGCCTTCGATTGTGTTCACCATAAAACATTAATCAGGAAACTTCAACACTATGGTGTAAGAAGTGATACTCTTAAATTAATTATTTCATGTTTAAGTAACAGAACGCAAAAACTTGTCATTAATAGTATGAGTTCTTCCGGGTCGATAGTACAAGTGGGCGTGCCTCAGGGCTCAATTCTCGGCCCCTTTCTCTTTTTTGTATACATTAATGACTTACCTTACATAATAGGGGATAACCATGATATAGTATTATATTTTTGTATATAATGGAATAATTGATAAAATTAATTGTCATTAATGATTTATTTATTTTAAAAGTCCCGCTGGGTTTCTTGCTTCTTCTTCCCAGGACATAGGTTTTTTCCGAATCAGTGGTAATTAAACAAAAGAGTGACTTTCAATAAGTTTCTGTTTCAGAGAATGAGATAGAATACAGTACATATATATATATTACAGTATACAGTGTTTATTATTAATTTATTTATTTTTTGATTAGATAAGCCCTACAATTATCCTACTTCTGATACTCTGCATTCGTCTTATTCTCTAGAAATTAAGTTTTCTGAAGGTTACACTTCTACGGCGTGTGAACTGCACATTTTTATAATATTGCGGGCTAACGAGCATACGGCTCACCTGATGGAAATTATCGACCGCCGCCAACGAACAACTGCAACATCGGGAGAGTTGCAGGGGCGTTGCCGGTGTTTTAAAAAGGAATAAGCTTTCTTAAAGATCTCTAAGTCGCATTGGTCCGGAAAAATCTCCAGTGGTAAATGATTCCACAAAGAAATCGTGCGAGGAAGATAACTCCTAGTAAATTGCACAATGGTGGACCGCCAAGTATTCAGTTGGTGTGGATAGTGTAGAGAATTAAAATATATATTATAGAATAAGGGTGACCACGCTCTCGCAGAATACCACCGAAAAAATCTGCTTTACTGTGCTCTGTTTCATATCACAGCTTAAAGACCTTACAGTTGTAAATCGCCTTTGATATCAGGCGATGCCGATTTGCATTCGGATAAACAATTTTCCATTTTGTCATTTGAATTCGATTTTACTTAGAACTCATATAACTGTAACAGTAATTCACCAGTATAGATTAGACTTGCAACGAATAGTATATTCGGCCAGACGCCGATATACCGAATATTCTGCGGACTTCCTGGCCAAATAGCCGAATATCAGGCAAAAATATTCGGCCGGGAAGGAAGTAGTGCTTATTATTCGAAGAAGAAAAGGAGTAAACTACTGCCTGAAGATGAAGAAAAAATTAGTTTTTTTGCACCATTATCTTCCACTTTAATTACGATAATTCGATTATAATAATTCTTTTAATTAATAAATTATGATAACTCTTTTTAATTTTAGGTGTAAAATAGGGATTCACATTTTTTTGAAGTGAAAACTTTTAGAATCGTTGTGATTTAAAACTCGAAGAAACGAAAAAGCGACATTAAAAAGAGACAAACATATACGTCTTTAGGACTTAGCCTGCGAAGGAATAAGATACAGAACACAGAATACAGTGTTTTTTTTCTGAAGATTTCACTTCTACCGAGTGTGAACTGCACGCATGTTTTTTTTTCACATTTTGTGCGGTTCTGTTGAAAGATGTTTACAGCATTTCATATTTTTTATTTATTTTAATTCATTGTCTTTAGGAAAATTAGAAAATATATTGAATAACCAGAAAAAGGTGTAAGACATCAGGATAAAATTTAAAAGGAAGCAATTGTTATAAATAATAATAATAAAATTTAAATAATTTTTTGTTGGCACGGAATGTTATTAAAGCTTGCATTTGCTCCCCATCTCTAATCAACAATGTCGACAATTTTTATGCAATAAAATGCAGAAAACGTTTTCTGTCAAGTTATTTAGCACTTATATTATAAGTACTTACAATTACTAATTAATACTTATATTATAAGTATAAAATTTTCGACAGTGGTCGTAAAATATCATTGTGTCCTATCCTATATTCACCAGGAGTTTATCTTTCAACTGCTTCTGTTTCTTCCTAGGTCAACGACGAAAACGTGACATCAATGAAAACTCCCGAAGTCATTGACTTGCTCCGGATACTACGAGGATCGATTTGCATCACTGTACTGCGGCCGCCTAACTCACAATAAATAAACGGAAAAATAGTTATTAATGATATATTTAATTTAAAAAGAGAAGCATAATTCAAGCAAGCACCAAATAGCACCAAAATGTTTCCTCCATTACAAAATAGCACAGGCCTTTAGATTTTGGAAAATGTATCTTATAAGCGTTGTCTCTTTTCGAAGAAACTTTACAAAAACTTTGTTCGTGATTACAGATTAATTTATGCTCGAGATATTACTGATAAGTAGTAGTAATCAATGTAGTGAAATCAAATCAGTCAACGATATTTTGCGTATTTATTAAATACTCTTATAAAAAGGTAGTCAAATATGATTAAAAAATATGATTAAGCCATTATTTTTGTGTATTTTATGAAAGTTATAAAAATGGGAATGTCACTAGCAAAATGGCACACGCACAATCGCTTTATCTTGCAAATAAAAAAGAATTTAGTGTGACCATAACATTAAACTAAAAAACTAGATATAACGTAATTAATGTATTATAAACAATAAAAAATATAAAAAAATATAGTACAATACATCAACCATCCTAACATAATTATGTTATTGAAATCTTTCAAGTTTGGTAACAGGAAATAAAAAAGTTCCTAAAGTAAACGCTCATGTTCACCTCTACTAAATATATTCCCTAAATACTTACATAAATATGTTGCAAAAACTTATTTTTAAATCATTATTTACTGTAATGATAGCATCGTGTTGTGGAATTGATCTCTTGGAGAGTCTCGTAGAAAAAGTAGTTAATATAATTTTAAAAATGTGCGTGAATACTTATCCCGCAAATGATGTGGTTGTCATGAATATGGATATGGTAATAATTTTGATGTTTCTATCATAATCATTTCTATACTAATAACAATTTATAATCAGTTCAAGTTCAACTCTTCCTACTTATCGCGACCAACGCATGCAACGAAATCATTAAAAATGTAAATTAGGTTGTTATTAGTAAAATTAATTAATTTATCCTCTTAAAAATGTGAGGTGTAAATAAAGAACCACAAGCAATTGCTCAGAGTTGAGTGTTTGTAGCATTCCATGCATTAATTTTGTAAGGGTTATTTGAATTAGATGAAAAATTAGCTTTTCTTATATTTAATAAAAAAAATCAAATGAAGATCAGATCTGAATCAAAATATAATGCGTTAATAAATTTGATCAATGAATAATGTAACAAGAATCTGACAAATTTTAACTGAACTTTCGATTTTTCAATATGAGGCCTTATACTTGTATAAACATTCTCTTTATGTGCATGTTTATTGCTTCTTCTGTTGGTGTCTTATAGTATTATTAAAAAATCTAAATAATATGAATGAGAAGATCGTTTGTCTTATAAACAATATCGTGGATGATTTTTGTATGTTAAACACAATATATATTATGTTCTATGGGCATCTACATATTATATAGATGCATTTTAGAGAACGATTTGCCTAAATTATTCGAGGATGATGTTCACAATGGAGTTTTTTTTTCAATATCTTTTATATAAATTTTGTATAATGTGTAGATTTTACGTAATACGTTGTCCATTATGTACTTTTAATTATTTAATGTAAAAGACATAATATGCCGTATGGACCATTTTCCAGTGATTCTATTCACAATTTTAAGAATTATTGAAAATAAATTTCACATGCAATAAATTGAATTCAAAATAAGGACGATAAGAGATAACTTTCTGTATGATAGAATTAATATAATACTGTATTTCTCTTTAGGTACTGAAATGTTAATCTAGTCAAATTGAAAATAAAATTGATTAATTCGTTATGTAAAATTATATATACAATACATATAACTATTACACATATATGTTATATGTTATATGATATAAACATCGTTTATTTTACCTCGGTTACTAAAACTGTATTGTTGTCAACTAAAAGATTTTATCAACAAATCAACTTTAAAGTATATTTTAATATAAATTAATGTAAGTAAGGTATTGTAGTTGAATATTTAACAACCTTACAGATTTAAGTAATCAGAACAAATAAAACCAACTGATATTCTAAAATTATTGTGATGGATTTGTGTTAGTAGATATTTAATGTATTATATAAATTCTTAATACGTTAAATGAAGTTATAGAGTAATCGCTAATTAATATAATATGTATACATATTGATAAGTGCAAATGTAACGAGCATATTATGTGGCATAATATGTCATCTTGTTCATGTTCATAAATTTTGTTAAATATAAAAAGGAAAAATTACCGTTCTATTTTTTCTTTTTAAATTCATTTCTGTACTATCATTATTCTTTAAGTTGTCACACCCTCCCATTAATTTATCAAAAAACATGTAAAAAAAAGAAGTCGAGACAAAAATAATTCCGGTGCAATCGAGCACAACAGCAAAAAGCGTACACAACCAAAATGAAGCGAAACGAAACTTATGAAAATTCTGAGATCCGCACTACAGTTACTGCATTAATTATTGTTGCATCAAATGGCATCGTGTGTACGTTAGTACCAATATTATTCAGTGTACAGAGTCAGAATAAGTGAGAACTACGCCGCGGGTCTTGGGTACGAATATCAGCTGAGACCAACACTTGTACAACAACAAATTGCTGCTTTTTAAAATCTGGTGGTGTTGTGATGTTTCAGTGTTTCTGACCCAGAATCCGACTCCTTTCGCGATCTTCTTGAACGAAAATCGGATATCGTTAAATTTTAATTGCTCAAAATATCTTTTTACGGTCGCTTAGGTCATTTTGTTTATCGTCGTTTATTAAAAGCGCGCACAAAGCCCCCGTCTCAACGGAGCGATTGTGACTGATCGGCAATCAGCATTCAGTGATTGGCAAAACGGCGAAACATGTAGTTCGAGTCTTAGACCATTCAAGGTCTAAAAGTTCGAGTTCGATTAAATGGACGACCGTTGTTTTGAAGGACAAAAATGATGTATGCCTCAAAATTATTTGTATTTATTTTTAAATTTTAAAAAATCTTTAGTGACAGCACACAATCAGTTGTTAATGATTTTATGCTATGTATTAAATTGCATACACACAAATTTTGTCTCTTAAATTCGGACCCTATTGAGAACAGATATAAAATAGTCAAAAACAGAGGTAACTTGAATAAAGTTAAAATGAAAGTTAGATCTTTGTTTTCAATTTTGAACTTGATTTACTATGGAAATATCTAATTGTACTTTGCGTTACTTTGTTATGTGCCCAGCCTTAAAAATATCGGTTTCAAACGTAGGAAAATGTTAAGAGATAATAAAATACAAAGTTTTGTTTGAATTATTTGACGACATTATACATTACAGAAATAATTTCCGAAATAGTTGCGTATAAAATTAAACTATGTTATTTGTTTTCTTCAGACGTTTCGTATCATTGTTGGATAACTGTATTATTTCATACTACTATATTTCATTTTTCGTTTAAGAGTTTACATTATTTCGAGTTACAAAACCGTTTTCAGTGCCTATAAGATTGCAATGCAGTGTACGATATGAATGACAAGCTCGTGGAAACTGTCCATGCGGTCGGAGCTAAGTTCTGCAAGATCCGCCGCAGAAGAACACAAAAACTCTCCGATCACACTCTTAATCTCATGGCTGTTAGACGGGAAATGAAGCTGCAGTCTTCAACAGATGGAGCAGAAGTGCGGTGGTCTTGTTCTTCAAGAAAGGCGACTACGCTCTCTTGAAGAACTACAGACTGATTTACCTTCTGAGCCGCGTCTACGTGTTGTTTTCGAGAGTCATTACGAATCGTCTCGCACGCAGACTCGACGATTTCCAGCCTCCCGTACAAGCCGGTTTCCGAAAATGCTTTAGTACCATAGACCACATACATACTCTTCGGCAAATTGTACAGAAGACTGAAGAGTACAATCTGCCATTTTGCCTAGCGTATGTGGACTATGAAAGATCTTCAGCGGTGCCAAGTTGACTGTCGGTATACCTAAGTGCTGAAGTGTTTGTACAGTAGGGCTATGATGGCTATCCGAGTACAGAACCAGAGTACGAAACCTATCCAACTGCAGAAAAGTGTAAGACAGGGTGACGTTATATCCCCGAAACTCTTTACCGCTGCATTGGAAGACGTTTTCAAGCTACTGTACTGGAAAGGATAAGGTATTAATATCAATGGCGAGTACATCACTCACCTTCGATTTGCCGACGATATAGTCCTTATGTCAGAATCGCTGGAGGACCTAAGCACTATGCTCAATGACCTCAATAGTGTCCCCCAACGGACAGGTTTAAGACCTGAACAATGAATATGAACAAAACAAAGATCATGTGTAATGTCCATGTCACACCTATGCCGATAGTTGTTGGGAGCACTAAGCTCGAAGTTGTTGACAAGTATGTTTACCTGGGACAAATAGTCCGACTAGGTAAGTCCAACTTCAACCGAGAGGTCAATCGACGGATTCAACTCGGTTGGGCAGCGTTCGGGAAATTACGTCACATCTTGTCGTCAGGTATACCTCAAAACCTGAAAACTAAATTGTACAACCAGTGCGTGTTGCCAGTGATGACTTATGGATCTGAGACGTGGCACTGATGGCCGTATGAGGACGCTCAAAGTCGCTCAGCGAGCTATGGAGAGGGCTATGCTTGGGGTTTCTTTGCGTGATAAACTTAGGAATGAGGATATCCGCAGTAGAACTAGAGTGACCGACGTAGCCCAACGGATTAGTCTCTCGAAGAACCGACAACCGATGGGGAAAAAAGGTTATCGAGTGGCAGCCTCGTACCGTTTGACGAAGTGTAGAGCGACCCCCCACTAGATGGAGTGACAACCTGGTAAGACATGCAGGCAGTCGATGGATGCAGGTGGCTCGGGACCGTGCTTTGTGGCATAACTTGGCAGAGGCCTATGTAGGCAGTGGACTTGTGAAAAGCTGTAATGATGATGATGATGATGACTATATTTCATTTTGCATATTATTATGTAATATAAAATGGAAGTACTTTAGATTAACTACCCCTTAATAATGAAATGAGAGGGAATAGGTGGGGACCCCTGCTGCATTTTCTAAAAAAAAATATGCATTAGTGAAGGGGGAGCCCTTCATTAATGCATAGTGTTTTTTTAAATATTTGATAATTTTACAAATTTGTGCCAATTTAAAGCATTTTGGTACTATTTTTTCTTAAATAGAAGTGGGAGAGGGGACGGGGCAGCCCCTGCCGTAACAATCCCTCAAATATGCATATTTTTTATTAAAATTCCGGTCAAAATTACTTTCGAGCAAATCTGCATTAAAAACATTTATTGGTTATAGGCCAAACCTGATATTAGGACAAATTAGTTTAACCTAGGCTAAACTAAACTAGCTTAACCTAAAATCGATGCAAATAAACATTTTGTAAAATATTAAATTCAAATAAAGACTATTTTAAACAATAAGTATTTTAAAACAGCACCCATGTTGTAAAGCACCCGAAACGTCGGGAATTAATAAAAATAAGTTATTAAACGCGATATAATCCGTAAAAGTAGTTTTATTCAATGTGTAGTGTTCGCGTAAATATAAGAAATCATTAAATAAGTATTTATCTTTTTCAGTCAAATGATGTTGACTAGTTTCGTCGGTCAAAATTGGATTTTGAATTCTTGTGATTTCTCAGTTGATTTTCTCGAATCTTATCAGTTTCAAAGCGCTGAAATTTTGTACACATATGTTGAAAAATAGATCTTTCAAACAGTAGTCAATTGAAAGTGTTAACCTTGGGTGGTTAATCTTAAAGAAAACCCATAAAATATCCAAAAAAGTTTTTTATAAATTAGAATATATTTTTATTTTGGTTTAATCTGTGTAGTTCTCATATTTATCATAATTAGCGTTACAATAAATGTACCCTACAGGATTATGATCTAACCTAAAAATATAAATTTTCATAGTAAATTTTCTACAAAGTTGAACATAGATAATATAATATTTGTAGGCTGAAGCTGAAAGTCGAGGTGCTGGAATTATTTTTGTTAATATTACATTAGTCATAATATCGTTAATAGTATGTGCGATATACTTTAACCCCATTAAAATATAATACACTGAGGTAATATAAATAAATCTTTTATTATTTTGCCCATAAATAGACCTTTTGTTATTTAATATCCATACCAACTTTTACTCCCCTAACCTCACCTACACGCGGGGTAAGCCACGTTATTGTAGACAGACAAGGCTCGAACAACCGAGCGATAACGAAAAATCCATCTGAAAACCGATACTGCCTATTAAAGTCTAATGCTGAACAATGGCCTTCCCTATAGATTGTCTCATAGGGAGGATATTCGCCATAGTTTCCACGCTTGGCAGATGGTTTGGCAACCGCAGTTTTTTTTCTAATCGTTATTAGGAAGACGCTGCTGCACACGTCCTGGTTTGGGCAACAAACTTGGATTTGGTCGTCTCTTACGGCACCCACGGGACGATATGGAGTAGTGGATATTCTTACACCGTCACTAGACGGTGACGTTAGAAAAACGTGAGACTGAATTTTACACTAGGTAATGGAGTGCAGCACAGTGGGTGGGTGTCTTTGCCGCCCATAACCGCTAATGCCGAATTTGCTTGAAAATTAATATTTAATTTTAGTTTAGTTAGAGCTATTTCAAGAAAAGTGCTGATAGGTTTTCACGGCACGGTTCTTTGAACGATGTCATCCGAAGAGCTCTTGTCTCTATAAATGTTCCCTTGGTTTTAGAGCCTTGTGGAATATTTAGAGACAATGACAGGAGACCCGACGGTATGACATTCGTCCCTTGGGAGAGAGGTAAAGCCCTAGTGTGGGATGCTACTTGCGTAGACACTTTGGCGGCCTCCGATGTCAAGGTACCTCATTTTAATTTGCTCATTTTGTCATTTGCTGTAGGGACTATCGGTCCGTGGGGTCCACGTGCGGTAAAGTTCCTAAAGGAACTCTATCCGCGACTGGCCGTTGCTGCTGGTGATAAGAGGGTTGGTTCTTTTCTCGCTCAAAGGCTAAGTATAGCCATTGAGCGAGGAAACGCAGCCAGCGTTCTTGGCACGATACCACGGGTAGTAGGACTGTATGATAGTTAAGTTATTATTTATATTTTTTTTATTACAGTTTTTTTAATATTGTATATTTTAAGATTTTAACTTACATCGTGTAAAAAGTTGCAGCGAACTTACTTTTTTCCCTAAAATGTCACCACTTGAAATCTGCCACCCTATGACCCCCCGTCCTCCCCCTCCCCCCTGCCCTCCCTCGCAACTGGAAACACATTATAAGTGCGATTATAGCGGTATAAATTGAAAGCAATGTTATGGCGTTAAGTACTTACTCACCGTCTCGCTCAATTGAACACCTCTCAGTTTGAACTCTCTGCGAACTGAACGACGCTCGATATTATCGACACCTTCAAGATTTCCCTTGTGTGGGAAATTTCCAGGAGAGTCTACAAATCGTAACAGATATTTTCTATACAATAGGCTCTAAGCAAACAGAAGTAGGGCAAATTCGATAAAAAAAACCGAAAACCAAGGGGGGAACGGGTGAGCCAAGATGATATTCTACAATCGTTAACGCTAATAAAATACTATGAAAATTAACGGAAATGACGTATCTCAACATCCAAGTCATTCATCTGATTTCACATAGCCAGCACTTGATTACGCACCCGACGATAAAAAAGTATAACCATCTCATATAATAAATACCAGTTCTTGATTACTATGGGAGACCAGGACGACAATGGGGAAATGTAAAACGTAGTGATCAAGTATACTCCTTGTGCTTGGGGTAATACCTACGTCAAAGGTGTGAAATGTTTGGCATTACTGTGGTAAATCGGAAAATCCTCTGAAGAGGCCCAACTCGAAGCACTTATTTGTTATATGTAAGGGAAAAGAAATGTTTCAACCTTGGACAAAATAATTTGTCCAAGGTTTCAACACCCGCCACTTTTCGATATTAGAAAGTCTATGCCTATGCTGTGAAAATAAGGTAAGGTTTATGATATATGCACATACTCTGCATAGAAAGTATCGAATATAGCGTGTTATGCATTCATTAAATGTAAGCCTTAACTTTTCATGGTGTGAATATAAGAATCTCGTGACTCGTAAGTGGTCAGCGTAACCGCCTTCCGAGTCTTAGGCCGGTATTCAAACTCAAGCTTCACATAGTAAAAATTTGAGTCTAGGCTATAACTATTTACACAAATTTTAACATTAGTTACGATACCCGCAGAAGAACAAGAGCTGACAAAGCCCAGCGGATCAGTAGGCTTAAGTGGCAATGGGCCGGCCATATAATTTGAAGAACCGACAACCAATATAGAAGCGGTAGCGAAGCCTTAGAAGATTCTCTGACAGGTAAGTGACGTGTAGGGCGGCGGGCCTATATAAAACAACATACAATTTGCAAAAAAATTTTACATAAAAATTTTTTTATGTAAAATTTTTATCATTAAAACTACATTTATCTTTACACATTGGTTTTGTATCATTAAAACTACATTATATCAAAAATGCAAAGTTGAGTGTTAAATTTTGATTTCAGACCTTATTTGACTGGACTAAATGATTTTTTTATGACTTTCGATGTCATTTAAGTCAACAACAAAGTTATGATAGACTTCGATTGGCCTTTTACGAACCCCATCTCGTGCCACTGTTTACAACTGGTTTTATGAGTTTAAACGTGGTGGCACATAAACTCACCGATGATCTGCATGAGGGACGGCCTTCTACGGCGACGACTGAAGATAACATCAGTGTTGTGCGGCGTATGATAGAGACTCACAAAAAAGTGACTTATCAGCAGATTCGGACAAACTTCGGCATCGGTATGAGTCAAGTGCACAAAATCCTCCATGAATATTTAGTGGTCAGGAAGCCTTGTGCCCAGTGGATATCTCATAATTTGACAGAGGCCCAAAAACTCCGTCATGTTGATTGGTGTCGTGAAATGGTTCAAAAATTTAACGGAGGTGACTCAAATGCTGTGTTCGACATACTTACGGGTGACGAAAGCTGGATTTATTGTTATGATCCTGAAATCTAGAGACAGTCTGCTATCTGGGTGTTTCCTTCCGAGGAGTTACCAACTAAAGTGAAGAGAGGTCGAAGCGTGGGAAAAAAGATGGTGGCCTCGTTCTTCGGAAGGACAGGTCATTACGCAAAAATTGTTTTAGAGGATCGAAAAACAGTTACTGCAGAGTGGTACACTAACAATTGTTTGCCACTTATCTTGGAAAAAGTTCGGGAGAAACGACCTCGCAGTAGAATCCTCCTCCACCACGACAACGCCTTGTCGCACACCGCCAAGCAAACAATCGAATACTTGGCGACGTCAGACGTGGAATTACTGGGTCACCCGCCCTATAGCCCCGACCTCGCACCTTGCGATTTTTATTTATTTCCGAAAATAAAAGAAAAACTTCGAGGAAAACGTTTTATGGACGCCGAGGAAGCAGTGGCTGCGTTTCAAAATGCCGTCGAAGAGACCCCTAAGGACGAGTGGGCAAAGTGCTTTTCTCAGTGGTTCATCGGATGCAGCCATGTATTGATGTAAATGGACAACATTTTGAAAAGATATAATAAAACTAATAACTTGCTAGTTTGTTCAGTTTTTGATTTTCTAAGAACTTTCAGTGTCACCGTCGTATTGCATGTGTTTTTCATTCGCCTAAGTAGTTCTTCTCATCCTCTTCCTCTACCTCCTCTTCCTTATCCTCATCTGCAGGAAAGATAATCCCTAAGAGACATGTTTGGAGGCGAAGAGCGAATTGCACATCAGATATAAATACAAATTCACCATTCACATAATACCATCACATGGTTGTTGCAAGGAATTACAAAGGAAATTAACAATAAGCAGCAGCATCTTCTTGATAATAACCATGGCAAATGTAACAACTATGGCGAATAACCGCTCCTAATGAGAAAATATATGGGGGAGACCTATGTTCATAAGTGGAGCTGTAATAAATGAATAAACGAATATATACTAAATGGTTATTCTACATTCTACCTGAGGCCACAAGATCTTCCGAGCATTTTCCTAGATCAACTCTTGCAACAGCCGTATATGAGATGGATTAATGGATTTTTTTATGTCGCCATCATGCGGTGAAATACGTAATAGGTACCTTGTTTTTTTAACTACTATAAGCCAGTGCTAGTCTTCTATGTCATCTGATGGTGAGTGGTGATACAGCAGAATTCGAATAAAAGCTAAATAAAAAAATATCTAAAGCTCAGATTTTTAGGAAGTAGGATTATGACGCTAATAAAAAATTACTAAAAAAAACGGATAAATTAATTTAAATTTACATAACTAAATACTGGCACATTACAAAGAATAATATTTTTTTAAACTAGGTATCTGTACTACACAGATAAGCGATATGTAACATAGTTTGGTTTTAGTGCTACATGCTTAGCTGATCGATGGATTTGTGCTCATTTCGTCACCTTGACTTACACTGCCGGGTGAAAGAAAGACAGTTAACCACTTATTATTATTATCATAAACGCAATTGTGTAGCATATGGTTGAGCGTCACGGTCAACGAGCGTCCACCGGCTTGTCCGCCGGGGGAGCGATGGAAGCGCTCTGTTGCCCAGCTAACGTTCGAAATTTAAATAAAACATAAGTAGAGAGCTCTGGTAGAGTAAGATTTTCCGTGACATTCCGATTTAAAAAGACATTTTTATGAAAATTTTGAAGATATCTCATTGTCGAGATTTTATAAATTATGAAGAAAGTAATGAAGTTCCTAAAAAACGAAAGTTAATGCGTAAATTCTAAAATACGAAGCTAGCCCTATAACATAACGAATGTTTAATTAATAAAAGTATCTACATCCGCCAAGTAATGGTCCCGTAAAAGTATCCATCACCACATTTCATCATCGAATATATCATCGAATATCGGAATACCATACTCTTCCCATTTACAAATAAAACTATAATTTAAACAACGAAAGCTGTATCAACTTTACACCAATTAAGGATCACCAAACATATCTTACATTAATTACGATTTCTTTTCAGATTTTTATGATGCTTACGATGTCCATTTCTTAAAATAAGTATATTAGGTAAGTTCATTTTTCTTACCAATCTAAATTTTGATCTTGTATTGTTTTGAAATTAAAAAAAAAAGAGGATGAAATTCCAAATATCTAAATGAGGCGATCTATGGGGAAGGCCTATGTTCTGCAGTGGACTTTTGATAAGCTGTAATAGTAATGGTAGGAGAATGAAACCAAAAGTTCGTAGTTTTAAATGTGTCCACTTGCAGCAGTATGATGGCTGCAACACGAATAGTTCTTTCCGACTCCAGGACCGCGGTAGTATCTATGGGTGTTCCTCAGGGCTCAGTTCTTGGTCCCTTTCTGTTCTTTGTTTATATTAATGACTTACCTTACTTGATAGGGAATAACCATGATATAGTATTATTTGCTGATGTTAATTCGTTGATTTTCCAACTAAAAAGGCAATTATTGAAATATGACGAAGTGAATAATGCTATATCAAAAGTAGTACTACACTGGTTTAAAGTCAATATACTACTACAAACTGGTTTAAAGGCTTTTGAACGTTAATAAAACGAAATGTATTAAATTCACTACACCTAATGTTAAAAAGGTGAATACCAGTGTGCTTTTAAGTGGGGAGGAGTTGGGTCTTGTTGAATCCACTGTTTTTCTCGGTATTACAGTTGACGCGAAGCTTCAATGGGGCCCTCATATATGTAAACTAGCTAGCAAACTTATTTCTGCAGCATATGCTGTAAAAAAGATTAGATGCCTTACATGTGTTGAAACAGCTAGATTAGTTTATTTTAGTTATTTCCATAGCATATTGTTATATGGAATCTTGCTATGTGGTAATGCGACTGACATTGAAACTATCTTTGTTTTGCAAGAGAGCCATAAGAGCAATTTATAACTTAGGTCCGAAGTCCCTTAGAAAAATTTAAAGAAATAAATATATTAACTATGGCCTCTCAATATATTTACGAGAACTTATTGTATGTACAAAAACAAAAATAGTTTTATTAATAATAGTGATTTACATTCTGTAAATACTAGAACAAGCACAAGTTAGTTATACCAGTTATTAAACTCCAAAGAGTCAGTAATTCCTTCATGGGGCAATGTATACGCTTTTACAACAAAGTCCCAGAAAATATGCAGACCTTTTCTATCAAAAGGTTTAAATTATTTATTAAGCAAAAATTGTCTAGTAAGGGTTATTATACTACTAAAGAGTACATGACTGATAATAACCCCTGGGAATGAGGTGATCACTACCATGTTGTTTCTAAATGTTTTTATAACAATTGTATAAAATATTATATTGTAAATTGTGGTTTTAAAATAAAAAATCCCGCTGGATTTCTTGCTGGTTCTTCCCAGGACAGAGGTTTTTTGTGAACCAGTGGTAAAAGTAAAAAATGACTCAATAAGTATTATGCACTATAATCTATATTGAATAAAAATGATTCTATTCTATTCTATTAGTCAGCTGTATTACAAATAACGTAACGAGAAAAGGAACCTTAATTAGAACCTAAGCACCTAAGTGAAGAACCGTATATCCGATCTACGAAGTTTCACAGCGCAATAGTTGACTTAATGTTAAGTTGTACTAAATGTTAAGTCTTAAGTAGTACGAGTACTCGTAAGTAGCGCCGCGCCGTTTGAAGTTGTTGATTATGAAATCAATGTTTTCCATTTCTGTAATGGTCGAGCTTTATGTGGTGACGGATCCGTGGCGCAGTGGCTTAGCAATGAGTTGCGGAGCTAAGGACCGCGGGTTCGAATCCCGCATGGAATAAGTATTTGTATGACCTACAAATAATTGTTCCGGATCTGGATGTTTGTCCTCGTGAAATGTATGTATGTAAACTGCCTCTATGATACAGGATAAAATCCTAACGAGGGGGTAACGTATTTAAAAAAAGAAAAATATGAAGGATGTGGTGACAGATGTCGCCAAATCACTCCTCTGTTGAAACAGGACTTCGAGTCGTAGCGGGTGTGAAAGTTTTAAGAAGTCAACTGATGGAGTTGCTATTTTACAATTGGAAAGGCCACGAGGTCTTTCGGGCCTTCATGTGATTGGTTTTTACGACACAGAGGAGACAAAATATGGTGATCAAAAAAGATCGTTGCTCTATGGTGAAGAGATTCATTTATGCCACCAATTATAGCAAAATTAAAAAATAATATTTGTTAATTAAGTACTTTCAAAAAAATTCTACGTGATTTTATCAAAAATGTTGAGTCATGTTATCTGTATTGTGTCACTCAAGCACATTTCCCTTTTGGAGAACTGGAGACCCTTTTTACTGGAAACGAGGCATTCCATCTTGGTCCTCACGGGTGACAACGCATCTGCATTTTGATTCTTAATTAAGGATAAATGTATATGTCTATGGGGGAGACCTATGTTCAGTAGTGGATTTTAATAGGCTGTAACGGTAACGGTAGATGTCTATGGGCATCCACTTACCATCAGGTGGACTGTGTGCTCGGTTGTCTAAAAATACTATTTTAGACTTTATTTATTTTTATGATTAAGAAAAGTTACAGTTAAAGTAAAGTTACAGCAGGCTATTTACGTGCTACTGAAGGACACAAGCCCCCTTTCACTTCTGAGGGGGTTTTAGGACAAGGATGTGGCCGCCTTATTGCGTTTTCATGGACGTCACATGTATTTTTTATAATTTCTCAGACATGCAGGTTTCCTCAGATGTATTCCTTTACCGCTGAGCACGTGGTAAATCGGTACTTAAAAATGCAATTAACAATTTCCTTGCCGGCGGAAATCTAACCCAGATTTCTTGTGTGCTGTAAAATTTTAAATATATATTATAAAATATATAACAGTAATTCACATGTCATAAAACAGGTTTAATAAAAAATATTTTATAAACAGCAGGTGTAGTTGACATTTGGAGCAAAACAGTTGACATATTCCATATTATTTGAATCCATTAAACCCATAATAAACAATTCTTATTTCCACCTCATTCCATTTCTCGTAAATAATCCAGGAGAGAGTATCCATTTAGCTTCTTTATCTAGATCTATCAACACTAAATAAATTCAAGTATTCGTCATATAACCACTCTCTACCCAACAATGATCACCAAACATCATTAAGTATTTTTCAATGGAACTTCTAAAGCGTTCCTTAACATGCGAAAAAATTGTTTGTCGATCACGAAGATACATATTTCGCTACGCTAGTACTGAGGGTTGGACATGGTGCAGACTGCAGACCAAACTTCAAATGTATTCAGTGAAACAGTTGAAGCTAACTTGCCGCGCGTGCACCTCGTGCCTTGTTCGTGTTACCGCCTTAGAGCTTAGAGCGGAAGTGCAGTGAACGGATATTAACTACCACATTTTATTTTTATTTGGAATGTTTTCGTTTTTTATTGATATTTAAAAATAACCATATTTTATCGGAGTGAATTATTTTTGTAAGTATTACCTACTTTGTTTTTTTTTTATTTCAATACTAATAATTTTTTTTTACGAAATTTTCAACCGCTAACAATTTTTCTGCAAGTTTTCTCCTTTTGTTGAATTACAATTAGTACGATAAAATTAATAATAAGAACTAATTAATTAAATTATTTTCTTGGTTGAAAATATATTTTAATCATATTTAAAATAATGTTTACGGATTTTTTCTTTCCGTACCTCTATTAATCAATTAAATACTTTTACTAATTAAAAATTAATTTAGAAAGCGTTTTTACGCGTAGCTTAAATTTAAATAATATCATCAATGATCTTAAAATGCACTGGACCAGTTACTTTCACTGTAGTATCAGTTTAAGAAGTAATATAGATATACATATTATATAAAAAATTAAATGTCTATGTGTTTATATATTTATGTTATTTTTTACTTGTTTCTTGCCGAAAATTTTAACAGTGTTTTATCAAAAGTTTTTGTTAAAAAATTCGAAAATTGAACTAACAATCTACATGATATTATATTGATACTAGCTTTACTACCTTGATCCACTACTTATTACGGGAAAAAATTAATAAGAGGGTGGTACCGTCTCTGGTAGACTCCTAGTCAGAGAAGGAGCAATACCATCTAGTGTATTAAACCATGGATTTGTGTGCGTGTACGCATTCACACGGACATGCACACACATTCACACACTACAGTCTATTACAAGTCCACTGCTGAACATAGGTTGCCATAAAGTGCAGTTCTGAGTCACCTGCATCCATAGACCATAGATTGTCACAAAGTACAGTTCTGAGCCTACATCCATCGACTGCCTGCATATTTCATCAGGTCGTCACTCCATGAGGGGTCGCCCTCAAACTAAAATAATTTTTAAACCGCTCGTTGAAAGCAGCAATTCATTGATATACAGTGTCATTGGCTTACTTTTGCAAATTCCGAATAAATTAGTCTATTCTATTGTAGTCTTTATATCTGTGACCTTGGTTGTAATAAAATATACGTATGTATAACTGCCATAATAATTTTATCCCAATTTTGATGATAGTTTACCGTAATAACAAAAATGTAATAAATTATTTTAAAAATAATAAAAAATATTGTCTTTATTTCAATAATCACTTTCACATAAAAAATATTGTCTTTATTTCAATAATCACTTTCACAGTGTTAGGTAATATAAACAGGCGAATATTTTCAATTATAGAGCATAAAATAAAGAAGGAGCCTCATTTTCAGAATAAACGATAACAGCTTCTTTTTTTTATAGCAGAATAAAAACAATAAATATACAATGAAAACAATGTGTGATCAAAAAATAATAGAAACCATCACATCGCATCACGTGGGGGTCTGAACTAACATAACAGTAAGACATTGCTTTTTAGGGTTCCGTACCCCAAGGATAACCAACGGGACCCTATTACTAAGCCTCCTCTGTCCATCCGTCTGTCGGTCAGCGGGCTGTATCTCATGATCCGTAATAGGTAGACAGTTGAAATTTTCACAGAATGTGTATTTCTGTTGCCGCTATAAAAGCAAATAATAAAAATAAACAAAAATTAAAATTAAAAGGGGCTCCTCTACTAGAAGCGTATTTTTTTTTGCATAAATAGTATCAAATCTTGTACGATGGTACGGAACCCTTCATGCGCGAGTCCGACTTGCACTTGGCCGGTTTTTGTTTATAACCATCATCCATACAGCCCGTCACAAGTCCACTGCTTAACGAGGCCTTCCCCAAGGAATGCTATAAAGTACGGCCCTGTCCTTTTTATCATACTTCATTATATTAGTCTTCTTCCTCTTTTTCCGACAGCAGCATTCCACTGCTTGACATGGGCCTCTCACATTGTAGTAATCCATAATCTCCACGCTTGGATTTGGGACTTAGCATGGCCGCTTTACGTTAGCAGTCTGGATATTTTACATTTGGTTTAAATAAAACGGTTACACTAGTAAAGATCTTTCTGGCAGTTCTTATAATCGCCTCTTACGACACCCAAATGAAAGTTATGGCGCATTAGACTATTATTATATACTAGCGACACGCCCCGGCTGTGCCTATTAATATGGCGTTATTTCGATTTAAGATAGTTAAGGACCATTTATTAATCGTATCAATTTTTTTGAATGTTAAATTTTATTTAGATAAAATACAGCCTAGATCTCCCCTAGCATTGCTCTTTATCCGTTTGTAAGGTTTCATCACCGTCGGTTTAGTCATTCCGAAGATTCGCCCGCACAGACTCACAGACAGACAACAATTTCAATTTTGGTTATTTATATCTGAAGAGCTATAAAGAACTACGTAAGCTTAATAGACGCCAGTTATTTTAATAATACAGACAGACTCTTCAATTTTATTTATATGTAGGTATATGTGCAGGCTAACGTGCTAGAGCCACGCCACGCTGCAACTATATTACGGTTGTAGCACGAATGGGTCGGCTCGGCCGGGGTAGAACCACGCTCTCACCGAATATCAGCTTAAAATAGCAGCTTAATGCTGCTGTTTTGTATGGTGAGTGTAGAGAACCCGAACCCTTTTTACTGGAAACGAGGCATTCCATCTCAGTCCTCATCGGTGACGACGCATCTGCATTTGGATTCTTAATTGAAGATAAATGTATATGTCTATGGGCCACAGCTTCCACTTACCATTAGATGGACTGTGTGCTCGTTTGTCACCCTTATTCTATAAAAAAACACTCACTACTAACACTGCCCGGGGCAAACAGAGTGATAAAACCATGGCAACACCTGCCACGCTATCCGCGGACTTCTGTACATCAGGGGACTTCACTCGAACCTTAACGCCGTCCACTACCATCTAAAGACAGCGAAGCCGGCCTTGCTCTTTTTAACCGAGACGCAGGTGCCCTTTCCGGCTGATACTTCGTGCCTGTCCTACCCGGGGTACATTTTAGAACACTTCTTTGTGCGCCGTGCTGGAGTTTGCGTATACGTCAGAGAGGATATCTGTTCTCGACGCCTCGGCAGTCTTGAAGGTACGGACCTTTCCATCCTTTGGCTGCGCGTAGACAGCGACTATCATCACCGCGTCTACGGGTGCCTCTATAGGTCCCATAGCGGTAATGCCGACACAGACCGACTCATCGACCACTTCCAAATGGCTGCAGATTCCTTGCTATATCTCGGCTCGGGATGTAAACACCAGCATGCTTAAAAAGAACTAGATAACTTCACCTGCAGGTCCTTCAAAAGAGTTATTGCCCAGGCAAAGCCCAAGGACCAAGGCCCAAGCCCAGGAAAAATAATTATTCGCCTTCCTTCGGGAACCCGTGCATTCTGGTCTCTCGCCAAAGCTGTCCAAGAGAATTTCTGTAAGCCATCACTACTATCTCTGCACAGGGAGGACAATTCACTGGCCCACGCTGCAAAAGAGAAAGCTGGCCTTTTAGGTCCCTTTTTGCGGCCAACTCGACTCTCGATGACGGGGAGAGCACTCCACCGACTATCCCGCGGTATGAGTGCTCTATGTCTCATGTGCGATTCACACAGTGCTCAGTACGCAAAGTCTCCCTGGACATCCACAAGTCGAGTGGGCCTGACGGAATCCCCCCAATTGTGCTGAGGACGTGTGCTCCAAAGTTGGCACTGGTTCTAACGCGTCTTCGGTACTCCTACTTCCTAGGCGTTGTCCCAAATTCATGGAAGACAGCTTTCTTGCACCAGATCCCTAAAAAAAGGTAACCGTTCTGATCCGTCCAACTACAGGCCTATCACCGTCACCTCCTTGTTCTCGGAAATAATGGAGTCCATTATTAACTGCCAGCTCATGCTGTACCTTGAGGAGCACCAGCTTATTAGTTACCGCCAGTACGGTTTCCGTCGGGGTCGCTCAGCTGGTGATCTTCTTGTTTACCTAACACACAGATGGGCGCAAGACGATCGAGTCCAAGGAGGAGGCGGTTAGTTTGGACATAGCGGAGGCCTTCGATCGGGTTTGGCACAAAGCGCTTTTTTCGAAGCTTCCTTCCTATGGGCTCCCCGAGAAATTGTGCAATTGGATCACCAGTTTTCTGGCTGATCGGAGCATCAAGGTCGTAGTAGATGGTGCATGCTCCGATTACAGGCCTATTAACACTGGTGTTCCACAAGGCTGCGTGCTATCACCAACGGTGTTTCTTCTGCATATCAATGATATGTTGCAAACCGGTAACATTCATTGTTATGCGGACGACAGCACTGGTGATGCTTTATACACCGGCCGTGCAAATATTTCTCGGGAGAACCTCCCCGAGTACCGGAACAAACTTGTGGCTGAAGTCGAGACTTTGTTGAACAAAGTTTCGGATTGGGGGCGACTAAATCTAGTCCAGTTCAATCCCCAGAAGATACAAGTTTGCGCGTTTACCGCTAAAAAGAACCTTTTGTCGTGTCTCCTCAGTTTCAGGGCACTCCCCTTGTTGCCACAGCCAGTATTGGAATACTCGGCGTCGACATATCGAATGACGTGCAGTTTCGTGGTCACTTGGAAGAGAAGGCCAAATTGGCCTCTGGAAAGCTTGGCGTGCTCAGCAGAGCGGGACAGTATTTCATGCCGGCACACCGCCTGCAACTTTACAAGGCGCAGGTTCGGCCGCACATGGAATACTGTTTCCATCTCTGGGCAGGAGCTCCTCAGTGCCAGCTCTTTCCATTTGATCTTATCCAGCGCAGAGCGGTTCGAATCGTCGGCAACCGAGCTCTTTCTGATCGGCTTGACTCACTGGCGCTGCAAAGAGATGTTGCATTTCTTTGCATATTCTATCGTATCTGCAACGGGGAGTGCTCAGAGGAATTGTTCGGACTAATTCCAGCAGCTCTATTGGATGATTGGCGGTCCACTACTGTTGGATTTACAAGAGGTTTTCTTCCTCGCACAACTTCCTTGTGGAATCGAATACCACCAGATATTTTCCGGACCGATACGACTTAGGGACCTTCAAGAAAAGAGCCTACTCTTTTTTAAAAGGCCTGCATCTGCAATTCCCCTGGTGTTGCAGTTGTTCATGGGCGGCGGTAGTCACTTACCATCAGGTGAGCCGCATGCTCGTTTGCACCTCTCATATAAAAATAATAATAATATAGCTGCAGCATGGCTACCTCGTAAGAAAATAATAAAAATAAAATATTAGGCTTATAATAATTAATAATTATATAATAAATCATTATTAAGCTTATTATAGGAAAATAATTAAAATAAAATTAAACAAACTTCTTTCCGTATTAGTGTAATAGTGTAGTTTCTTCAGCCTTTTCATTACTGGGGAAAGGTGTTTTTAGAACTCTGCCAATATCCATGCTTATCTCAAAAAGGTGTACAATTGAAAATATGTGACCTACTCGCCGCGCTGGGTAGGCAGGCGGGTTGATAGAGCTGATAGCCCGATACGACATTATTTGATACGATATTCGCCAGTTTGATTCGATATTTTTTTATGATCTCCCACCTCTAAGTTGGTCATCAGCGCCTCAGTTGTACACCAACATATTCCTTTAATTCCAGTAATTATCCCCAAAAACGTATCTTACTAACCAAAACAATTAAAAAAATTAAATACTCAATTAGGAGCACCCACCGAAAATATTATAAGTACAGTATTCACTCCATTGAGCAAATACCATCGAACTATCGGATGACGAAGCCCAGCTAGTTGTCAACAGGTACCTAAACGAATTATGGCGTGAAGTAGATCGTAACGGATCGCGATTTATATGTCAAACTATTTGATGACAAACAAATTTACATTACCGAGGAAAGCTGTAATAATTTGAAATTCCAGCAGAAGATAAGAACTTAGTTTAATATAAAAAACATCATTAAATACTAGTACTTAATGATGTTTTATATTATACATATAAACTTATATTTATAAAACTGTACTCAAAAACACGTAATATTAAGTAATTGATGATGTTTTAGATTAAAACAAATAACTATCATTCGTATGCTTAACGAACGAACTGGACACTTTTTTTTATAGAATAAGGGTGACAAACGAGCACACCGTCCACCTAATGGTAAGTGGTTGCTGTGGCCCATAGACATCTGTCTTCGTTTGCGAATTTAAATGCAGATGCGTTGTCAGCCGTGAGGACTAAGATAGAATGCCTCTTTTCCAGTAAAAAGGGTCTACGGTTCTCTACACTCACCATACGAAACACAACAGCATTAAGCGGCTATTTTACGCTGGTATTCTGTGAGAGCGTGGTCCTTCCCCGGTCGAGCCGACCCATTCGTGCTACAACTATACTATTAATATAGCTGCAGCGTGGCTCTACCACGTAAATCGCTCACGTATCCATTTATCAGATACTTTTTTGGCCTAGGAATCTTTTAGCCAGATGTCCTTTTGGGTAGGTACTTTCTTATCCAAAGAATAACGAATACGTAGGTATATTATACTTATTTTTAGCTTTTACCTATTTCTGACGCCAATCCACAGAGCTTATATTGTTGTGCTGCGATTTAAAGGGTAGAGAGTCCGTATAATTACAGGCAGTAAGCAATAAGACATATCATCCCAGTCTTTGGGGGTGATTACGTATATGATTCTAAGACCTTCTTTGTTTGAAGTTGGTTGCACAAAACACATGCGTGTGGACTAGAAGTCGCTTACTCGTTAGCTAATTTGTCATTCTAGTTTAAAAAGTAATAGAAATATTTTAGAAGTTTCTAAAAATTTCTTTACCACTTACTCTCTATCAATATATTTATACGAATTTGTAGATCACGATGAGTTTTCTCACGATGGGTTAAATTTTTTACATAAAAATGTAAGAAAATAAATTTATCTTTCAAATAAATGATTATTCTAATAAAGTTTTTATTCACTTAGTAACAATCATTTTTCATCTTCATTTGCATTGTTTTTCTCCATTTCTACACAATTATGTATATATTTATATATGTATATATTGAAAAGTTCATTTTTTATTTCCATAAAAATATTTTTTACTGTTTGGCAGTCTACGCATGAAATTTTATTCAAATTACTTATTTTCTAATATATTCTGTTTTCTTATTAAGCTTTCTTTTTTATATCAACTGTAATGTTATTTATAATTGCTACTTACTTCATTATTACATTTTCAAAGGAAACAACAGATTTATTTTACAAACGACATCAATTGTCATATTCAACTTTACTATATCCAGCATTTAAACATATTTTACTAAAAAAAACTTTTTGCGATGGTGTCATCAGATTATTAAATGTATTTGAACAAGCCTAATTACCTATAAATGGGAAAGTGTAGGTAAATAATTACCTTTGTCGATAGCCGCGTGAGCACTGCGCATCTGCCGCACCGTTGCAGCTTTTACAGGTCACTTCAGCTCACTAAACTAATATTATCAAGGTGATTTATTTCGTATCAATTTTTACGCTATTTATTTTGTTTGAAAGATGCATTTTTTATTTTTGGAAGAATTGTTTATTTTATTAATTTAACAGACTTTATTTTAACAGATATATGAACTTGTATTTACCGCTGTGCTATTTAATATGATAACCTAAACACCACCCAGTATACACTTCGATTAAGAAACAAAATGTAGATGCGTTATCACCCCTAAGGACTAAAATGGATTGCCTCATTGCCATGTCATGTGTCGTGGGTTTTAGCCATTAAGCATAAAAACATGACTAAATTAAACTGCATCTTTAAGCTGGTACTAGTGTGAGGAAGTAATCCCTGTTCGAACCGAACCATTCGTGCTGCAGCCTTAAATAAAAAATCGTCTGTGTCGTGAAATTCACCAACGAGACACGTCAGTTGTAGACTTAATAGTAGAGTTTAGAAAATCTTATAGCCCTTGACATATGACTACAAAATCATTTTACACGATAAGTCTCGAAAAGCCAGACATAAAATACCAAGACAGATAACTTGGTACAGTGTAAAAGTTGGGCCACGTCTGACATTGCGGTCGTTAATTCGCCTGCCAAGCGTGACGGTTATTACAAATCTTCCCTATCATGGCAGTGGGAGGGATCTCTGTCCAGTGAACTCAGTTTTGTTTTTCACAAAATTTATTACACCTTTCACTTATTATACATAGTTTATCAGTTTTATACTTGGTAAAGCCATGCTGCAGCTATATTATGGTTGTAGCACGAATGGGTTGTCTCGACCGGGGAAAGGCCACGTTCTCACAGAATACTAGCGTGATATAGCAGTTAAATGCTGCTGTGTTTCGTATGGTGACTGTAGAGAAACGGAGACCCTTTTTACTGGAAGGAAGAATTGCATCTTACTCCACAAGGGTGACAACACATCTGTATTTTGATTCTTAATTGAGGATAGATGTAGATGTCTAAGAGCCACAGCATCCACTTAACATCAGGTAAACTGTGCGCTCATTTTCCTCCTCAAGCTCCTTTTATATATTTATGCAAAATATTTCCACAAAGGTTATATCATCTTGCTGTATAAGTCCTAAGTACCTCTTTATTGATTTTACAAATAATACTTCAGATAATATAATATTATATATAATATATTATATTATCTGAAATATTCAAAGATGAGATATATTCATCGAACTTACTTACACAGATGTGCCGACTAATGGGAAAATTAATGTCATTATTGTAATGTTAAAATCAAGCTTAGAGATTAATTGATAAGTCAGCTTTTGTAACAATTGGATCTTGGGAAAATTTAAACACAATATCTTTAGAAACTGTTTTGAAATTAATGGTTGAATAATAATTTCGTGAAAATGAAAGGTTTTATGAAATTCACTTACGAAATACATATTATGTTTCCTGTTACGTAGGTAGAGACAAGTTTTATTTACTGTATAACATAACAAATAACAGTTGTATGGCGTTCGACCAACGAAATTTTAATCTCTTACTTTTACATTATTTTCATTGCTGTTTTTTATATTTCAGTCTACCCTGAATTTTGATTTTTATCATCAAGCGCTTAAAATTATGTAACACTAATTTAGCACCTTGGATATTTAAAAGATATTATCGAAATTTGCGCAAAAAACTATTTACAGTACAGTGTATAATGTAGCTGCAGCGTGGCTCTACCACGTAAAAATTATCCTATTTCGTATTTTATCCTATGAATAACTTGTATCTAATGATTGAAATATCGGCTCTAAAAGAAACTATAACGGCGTTAACTCTTCATTCTTTCATTCCTTAATTCCAATCAACCAATCAAAAATTACTGCTCTCCTTCTCTCATTGAGCCTTCACTTGTCAAAAAGTGCTGCTGGCAATCTCCTGTTTCTGTTTCCCTATGTCGCCTTTTACAACACCCACGAGAGATATATAGACCATTTATTCTTCCCCATTCAATTTCTATGGAAAAATTTCCCTATCACAACTCACAAAAAATATTTTAATTAATTTATACGTGATAGAGCCACGCTGTACCAATACTATAGCTGCAGGATGAATGGGTCGGCTCTGCCATAGAAAGACCACGCTCTTACATAATACCAGTGAGAAATAGCTGCGAAATGCTACTGTATCTGGTACTATCAGTGAATAGAACTGGAGCCATCAAGGGTGACAACGAACCTGCATTTTCATTCTAAATCGAGGATAGATGTATATGACTATAGGCCACAGTATTCAAATACCATCAGGTGGACTGTGTACTCGTTTTACCTTTATTTCATAAAAATAATCAACTAGGATTTTAATTTATACAAATACTTCACGCATTTAACAAATACGTGACAATTTCCCTCTACGTGTGGTATTTACACTTGTACCTAAGAAATAAAACAGATTAGTCTTCAAGTGCATTGCAAGAAGCCGTATCGGATTAGGTGTTCAACTTCGAAGGAACGATACCGGATATGTTGCGGGATGACTGGTTCTGTTCCCGGGGGAGGCACGGTCGGGCGCGTCGTCACGCTGGCTGCGCTCGCCGCTCACCTGTGCCGACGACGATAGTAGAAAATTACAAAAAAAATGTCACTGACGCTTTACTATATTATACTTTCTGTTTTTATCTCGCTGCTATAAGTATAATCCATTTTTCGTCGGGTTGAATGGTAGAGAATGTCATAGGGCATTAAGTCCGCCCTTTGTAACGCCTAGTTGGTGTGTTGCAATAAAGGATAAATAAATAAATAATTTATTTTGAAGAGAATATGTATTCTTTAAAAACGAGATTCTAAATTTTAATAATAATTTCACCCTCGTATACATAAATGAACGAAGAAAATAAATGGATAACGTTTTACATTATTTTATCAAAGTTGAGCAAAACATGTAAATGAGATATATTAAATTGAAGACGAAATTTCAAGAAACGCATAAAAATTATTTAGAATATAAAAAAGTAAACAATAAACTATAAATAAATACTATAACTATATTTATAAAAATCTTCGGGGAGCAAACGACGCTTAGTGCTTACATCTCGTGATTGCAAGCACCAGCGACATCTGACACACTTAATAAAGAGGAAGTGTCCCTATAATCACGTGTAATTGTGGAGGCCGAGATGCTTTCGCGTAAAAACTGGTTCACCCGTCCCACATCTTCAACGGATTTGATGCTTGGCTCTATTAGGGCTACTACGGACTCAATTTGAATGAGCCATCGCACCGTTATTCATTTTACCATATACCTACTAGGATAAAATATTTTGTTATGCAATTTTCTATTGAGTATGTTTATTTTTAACTAGCTGTTCCCCGCGACCCGCGACTTACGCCCGCGTGGAATTTATTATGGTTGGATTTCATGGGTTTTAATATTTCCTGCGCGGAACCCTAATTAATATCCTAAAATAAAAGTAGCCTAAGTTACTCCTTATAACATCAGCTATCTGCCAGTGAAAGTCCCATCCAAATCGGTTCACAGGTTTTTGCGTGATACGTGTTCAGACAGAAGATAGATAGATTCAGAAGATTATTTATTAATTATATTTATTTATTATATATATTTATATTTATTTATTTTTATTCATTATTCTTCGGCTGCATCATCACTTACCATCAAGTGGGATAGTAGTCAAGCACTGGCTTATGCCCTAGTACACCAACGGTCCTCAATTGTAAGATGCCGTAAGACTCGTGCTGTCTCTATCACTTTAAGTCAAAGTGACTGTGACACCACAAGACTTAACGATATTTTAAAGTTGAGTAGCGTTTGAGTATTTGGCCATTAGAATAGCAAAAGAAAATAATTGCATGATTTTTAAAATCTTTGAATTAGTCATTTATATACATTGAAGTATAATGTATGTTTATGTAATATTTTTACGTGAGGGTTGAATGCAGAAAAGCTAATTATTTCTTAAGATCTATTATGTTCACTGCTTGTATGAATTTAAAAAGAAATTTTGATTTTAATTTTAATCATTTGCATTTCACAAACAAAATTGGGTAGGTACATAGAGAAAACGTGAAGTAAGAACTTAGTTGGGGAATTTGTAAAATCATAAATTACAAATAAATATCCGTATAGATAGGATATCTATTCAAGAATATATAACGTAGATATATGCATTTAAATATCTCTAATTAAATTATTATCTAGTCTCGTGTATTTATGTGTTAAATATTCACTAAATGTAAAATAACCATTTTTTTAATATTATAATACTACATGATAACTAGATAGAGAAATAACTAGAGCAAAAATTTATAATAGCACTTGTGAATATATTCAAAACTTAAAATTATATTCATTTATGTTTTTACTCAAGTCTTGATATCCTCTAATGTTAACCTCACGCAGTACAAGCAAATAGGTCCCATTAATTAAGAAAAAAATTTTGCATGCACTCATGAACTGTGTTGTCATAGTGCATTGATTAGTACAAGGTGTTTAATAATGATAATGACCAGCAGTCTTCCTTTCGATCGATACAGCCATAAGAACATTGAATTAAATTGCGCAAATAATTCCGACAGATGTTTATGTCGTCTCGCTTCGCAACGCTGAGCATTCTTTGTTTGCCGAATGTCTGTAAAAGATAGTAATCACTTTCCCCCAACGATTCTTCTCAATATTTGCATGATAAAGAAAAATATGAAGAAATTATTAACATAACATTTATATGGTTCCGTAGCTGGTTTTAATATATCGATATTTTAATAGTAATTTTATCTTTATAAAATAATTACATTTGACATTTCTATAGTAGTAATACAATATATGTAAATATATGTTCAAAGTAGTATTACTGAGACTGGTTTTAGAACAGTTAAAGAGTCTGTTGCGTTATCGCTTTGAGAGTAAGCATATCTCTATATTTTTACATAAAGCCTTTAGGATCTGCTTTCACCTAAGACTTAATGAACCTCCCAAAAATGAAAGTTTCGACAAAATAACATAACATAAATAATATAATACTATTACAAGCAATGTAATGCAATTAAGGTTTATTTGATTTAATTTGAATACAGAACCCAATTAAATCTACCTTATTGCGTGATGCACCTGTCCAGTATAAAAAATAACATTGAACGCCCACGGAAATAGCTATTATTATTATTAGAGAGGAATTGTTCTTTATAATTTTTAACACGAACACTATCATTACAAATAGATTTGCGCGCTTAAATCGAAAGTTTAAAAATAAAATGTTGCAAAGAAAATGATATGTTAATGTTACTAGCGCATCTTTATTCCATTGATTTAGTAATTATATTTCCACATTTAGATTTTGCTCACCTGGTATTCTGGAAGTATAACTGAGTAAACTTATATATGTATATATATATATATATATATATATATATTTTTAATTTTATAAATATGTCCTTTTAATTTAAAATCAATGTACTTATAGTCATCAATAAATTGTAACGCATTTAAAAAAATTTAAGGGTTGTTTGACCTTTGTTATTGGCAAAAACAAAACAAGTGAGATCATAAATTAAACTAAAAAAAAACGTGTATGGACGTCTGTTGAACTTGTATGTGTAAGTAGTCCGATGAAGCTCTAAAATCCAACTATCTAACAGCACTATCATCACAAAAAATAGATATATATGTGTTAGTATGACAGAGTACAAGAGTTGTGCATTTTCCGTCTAAATAAACGATCTAATTAATAAACATCAAGAGACAACCAACGCAAGCATAAATTATAAATCTATATCATACAAAAATGTATACGTAGTTGAGCCATGCTGCAGCTATATTATGGTTGTAAGCACGAATGGGTTGGCTCAACCGGAGAAGGGCCACGCTTTCACAGATTACCAGCGTTAAATAGCGTAGTTCGTATGGTGAGTATCGAGAACCGAAACCCTTTTACTGGAAACGAAGCGTTTCATCTTAGTCCTCAGTGGTGATAACACATTTTGATTTTAAATCAAGGATAGATGTAAATTTCTATGGGGCTGTGGCATCCACTAATCATCAGATAGACTGTGTGCTCGTTAAGGTGACAAACTTATTTTTCTATAAAAAAACACAAGCAAACTAGCAAATTTATGAAGAATTGACCATATGAAAGGAGCAGTAGAGGAATTTGTGAAAAATGAAGTAAATACTAAGCAACCAACCATACATAATAACATAAACCACATTCTTAGGCAGTAATAAAATGTAAATCCAAACAGCGTTTAGTATCACTTTCCTTTCTCGAGATATGTGGAAGGTAACAAGGCAACAAATAGAGAATTACGATTAAGAAGATCTTATATCTGTAACAGCCTAATCTTCGGTTTAATATTGAACTAGTATGTGTAGTATTGATGTAAATCACAAAACTAGAGTTGTTTCAACATTTTATACAGGATAATGAAACAACAAGCTTATTGTTTTTTTTTACTTATGACCACAATCAAACCTGGTGGTAAATAGGGATGAACCCTTAGAAGATAAATCGCACAAGCCTATTCACTCTTACCTTGAAGACAGCTTGATTGTAATCGGTCGAAAAATTATTCTACTCCCTTGCTGTATGCGTTACGAAAGATGAATCAAATCATTTGGTTCGAATGCGTGAAATATCAACAACAAAGACATGAAGATTGAAGATCCGGCGATCGCCTGGTTATCCAATGGTGGAAGAATATTGATCACATGTGTAATTCTTATTGAAAGTCATTTTTACTTTACCACTGGTTCGAAAAACCCTCTGTCCTGGGAAGAACCAGCAAGAAACCCAGCGGGACTTTTTTAAAAGTAAATTTTACATTAATGGTTGTGCAAACTATTTACAAATTTTAATTTTATAAATATGTCCTTTAATTTAAAATCAATGTACTTATAGTCATCAATAAATTGTAACGCATTTAAAAAAATTTAAGGGTTGTTTGACCTTTGTTATTGGCAAAAACAAAACAAGTGAGATCATAAATTAAACTAAAAAAAAACGTGTATGGACGTCTGTTGAACTTGTATGTGTAAGTAGTCCGATGAAGCTCTAAAATCCAACTATCTAACAGCACTATCATCACAAAAAATAGATATATATGTGTTAGTATGACAGAGTACAAGAGTTGTGCATTTTCCGTCTAAATAAACGATCTAATTAATAAACATCAAGAGACAACCAACGCAAGCATAAATTATAAATCTATATCATACAAAAATGTATACGTAGTTGAGCCATGCTGCAGCTATATTATGGTTGTAAGCACGAATGGGTTGGCTCAACCGGAGAAGGGCCACGCTTTCACAGATTACCAGCGTTAAATAGCGTAGTTCGTATGGTGAGTATAGAGAACCGGAAACCCTTTTACTGGAAACGAAGCATTTCATCTTAGTCCTCAGTGGTGATAACACATTTTTGATTTTAAATCAAGGATAGATGTAAATTTCTATGGGGCTGTGGCATCCACTAATCATCAGATAGACTGTGTGCTCGTTAAGGTGACAAACTTATTTTTCTATAAAAAAAAACACAAGCAAACTAGCAAATTTATGAAGAATTGACCATATGAAAGGAGCAGTAGAGGAATTTGTGAAAAATGAAGTAAATACTAAGCAACCAACCATACATAATAACATAAACCACATTCTTAGGCAGTAATAAAATGTAAATCCAAACAGCGTTTAGTATCACTTTCCTTTCTCGAGATATGTGGAAGGTAACAAGGCAACAAATAGAGAATTACGATTAAGAAGATCTTATATCTGTAACAGCCTAATCTTCGGTTTAATATTGAACTAGTATGTGTAGTATTGATGTAAATCACAAAACTAGAGTTGTTTCAACATTTTATACAGGATAATGAAACAACAAGCTTATTGTTTTTTTTTACTTATGACCACAATCAAACCTGGTGGTAAATAGGGATGAACCCTTAGAAGATAAATCGCACAAGCCTATTCACTCTTACCTTGAAGACAGCTTGATTGTAATCGGTCGAAAAGACGCACCTGAAAATTATTCTACTCCCTTGCCGTATGCGTTACGAAAGATGAAGCAAATCATTTGGTTCGAATGCGTGAAATATCAACAACAAAGACATGAAGATTGAAGATCCGTCGATCGCCTGGTTATCCAATGGTAGAAGAATATAGATCACATGTGTAATTCTTATTGAAAGTCATTTTTTACTTTACCACTGGTTCGAAAAAAACCCTCTGTCCTGGGAAGAACCAGCAAGAAACCCAGCGGGACTTTTTTTTTAAAAGTAAATTTTACATTAATGGTTGTACAAACTATTTACAAATTTTATTTTAGAAACTGCTTGGGAGGGACCACCTCATTCCCAGGGGTTATTATCAACCATGTATTCATTTATATTATAATAACCCTTTTTATACAGCTTCAGACATATATTCCTCTTAAATTCGTTAAGCAAATAACATAAATGATTATGTGCACTACAACTAGTTCCACATTACAAACTAACAGTAAAGAAAACTATGAAAAACTATTAACTAAATATACCACATCCAATTTAAACTGACCTTTCACAATTGTTATATTATCAGATGTTAGCGTGAACACATTCTAAAGCTATATAAAAGTTAAAAATATCAATACAAACGAATATAATAAAATCAAAAGCACCGAATCAAAATCGTAGTCATAAATTATAATGTCAAACAATTTACTTAAATAAAATGATTATTATGATATTGATGAGGCTAAAAGTAAAAAGTCTCAAGTAAAAGTGTTTTGTAAAATAATTTCAGTTTCATAAACTATAAGTAGAATACGAAAACCTTATAAAGTAGAAATTCTCTCACGTTTCAGGGTTGTCACTTTTGGCAGGCAGATTGACGATTTTATTAAACGCTATGGTAACTTATTATAAGGAAATATATTTAGAATACTTGATGTACCATATAAATTAATTAAAAAAAGTTCAATTCTTAATTATTTATTTAAAATGTTATAAGCTTTTCTGTTTAACTTTTTTACAGTTGGAGTACAATCAGCTTTACTAATTTTTGTTAGTTCAGACGTAAATATTTGTTTGGACAAGGAAATGGTTCATAGTCATGTTGGGATCCGATAAATTCAATGAAGCGATTAATAAATCAAATTAAAAAGGCACTGTTTTTGAGAAATATTTCACAGATATTCCTTTTTTGACATTGAATGCTTCTACAATTGTCGCCGAGTTATTACTTATACAGAATTTTAATACCTGTAAACTCAGACCAATAACAATTGCTCTGAGGAGTGAATATGCAACCGAAAAGTGCAGAACACTGCAGGGTCAGCTAGAATAAATATAAAAAAACGATTAATTGGTCAAATATCTGATAATCGAACATTATCAGATATTTGACCATTGATAAAATTATCTAAACTGATAGACTGATTTGTAAAAAAGATTTTTGTACAATGCGCAATGTGCAATGACCTTAAAACACGGGAAAATTGTTTTTATAGAATGGTGTTCAATATCAGCAATATTGCGAAACAAATCTTACCATGTATTATGTTCATCAATTCGCAACGGTCATACGAGGCTGGTACACTATCGTTACCAAATACGTGCCGAATGTTATTTCGTTACTTTCTAGATCGTGTGAGCGCTGTAAGCAACGCAGCGTCTTAATGTTTTAATGACCCTTTTCTTGCATGTAAAGCTAAATGTTACATTTAAATTCTTGTACTTCAGTTACATAACGTTATTTTACAAATTACGTCACGTAAGTAATAACAGTAGTAATAGCCGTAGTAGCTTAGGGGCTAAGCTTTTTCCGTAAATTTCACAGTACACGATCAACCCGGGTTTGATCCCCACCGGCACCAATGGAATTGCTAATTGCAATTTTAAGTGCTGATTTACCACTGGCTCGGCGAAGATGGAAAGCAACGTAAGGTAAGGCATGTCTGGGAACAAAAAAAATCGAAGATATGTGAACGAAGACATGTGAAGTCCTCCAACATGCTGTAGGGCAGCGCGGCGGACACTTTCTTACTCTAAAACCCTATTAGAAAAGAAAGGAGGCCTATGCCTAGCAGTGGAACGTGCAAACACAGGCTATATTTCTACTTAACAAGAATTAATATGGGTGAATACCGTTGTTTTATTTTAATAAAGTCCATTACTTAGTCGCATCCCATAACAGAGAGTGTAGTAAGTGTCGACAAAAGGGAAAGCTATGAAGATCTCGTCACCTACGACGGATCATATTATACCAATATCGTAAATTTCACATGTAAAATGTTAGCAACGACGTACCGCACGTTTGACGGGTAGTAGGATAGCTATTCTGCCTAGGAGTCCGTCTGAATTGGTATTTCAGCCGCCAAATGGCAATGCTTGAACTGCTATGTTCCGGTCTTAATTTCTTTATTTATTTATATCCACTTACTACTATCATTATAGGATTGTCCTAATACGATAGATAAGTCAGACTTTAGTTATATTAGATATCATAAGTTTATAAAAATAAAACAAAGAAATAACAAGGTAGCCTTTGTGAACTCGTTCAGAGAACATCCGTATAAATCAATCCCCTCAGCCACCGCATTGAGCGTACATAGCGCGCGGGTGAGCGGCGCGGCGCCTCGCGTAATGCCTCCTCTAAACTACTCGCGAAGTAACTTCGACGAAGTGCTCGTCGAAGTCGATCGCAGTCCGAAGAATGTGACTACACACTTAACATGAATAACGTTCAAGAGGTAGCTGCTATAGGGACCTAATTGTGTGAACAATACGACGTCAATGAGTCAAACATAGATAAATAATTATGTAGAAAGCTACATATTTAATATTTATATTTAAAAACATTGTATATAACTGGCGTACGCGGAGTAGTGTAGTGAGACGCTTCGTGTAACTTCGTGACACCTCGCGAAGTCCTTTGACTCCGGCGCAAAAAACCGACAGCGATCGGAAGTCGCCCGAGGCGAAGCGAGGTTGCACGAAGTGAATCGAAGTACCTCTCTATACTATTCGCCTCGTCCAACTTCGATCTACTTCGCGAGTAGTGTAGAGGAGGCATAATAAGTTGGTTCTCGCGCGCCGCAATTCCAGCAGTTACGATTTCATCTCGCACGCACAAATTCATCTCCTGCAGGATAGCTGGGTTGTTAATAACACCCCGTAACACCTTAAACAAGTATGTGGCCAGCGATACTTCCTTTCTTACTTCCAGTTTACTATATCCTATCATAATGAGGACAACAGAGTATCATACATACGGTAACGGATAACGCCCCATATAATTTGAGATATAAAAATCTAGCAAACGTGTTTTCAACACTTTCCAACATTGACTTATCTAAATCACAGAGTTGCACTCCAAATGATTTTTTACCATCGCTTCATACAAAGCCTTTGTTGCGTTAATGTTAGTGATCCTGTTCGATTGTCTCAGGACAAAAACCGAGATTGCGGTATTCCCTCTTGCAGACTTCAGTAATGTGTTCTCAAATCTTTAAATCACTTGTGAAGTAGTGAACACACAGATCTTTCACTTTCATGACGCGCTGCAGCTGCTCTGGCTCCATGTGGTACCTACGGCGCGGAACACGTGCTCGCCTAAATGACAACGTAGAGCATTTGCCCAAGTTAAAATCAAGTTTATTCTCCCGGCTCCACTTCATGACCTCATTTATATCCCGCTGCAGTCTAACATGGTCTAAGGTGTCTCTTATTTCGATAACTAATTTTAGGTCATCAGCAAATAAAAGGTATGTCGATTTCTTGAACACCTCCGGTAAGTCGTTTATCATGATGATAAAGTGGAAGGGACCCAAAATACTTCATGATATAAAGAGGTGGTATAATTACAGGCTGTGAGGCATTCTTCATTAATTCTTCTTCGTTTGAAGTTGGCTGCAACTGTCTATGCACTGCAATAGCCACTTACCATCATGTGGACTGTAAGTTCGTTTGTCACTTAGTGTCAGCGTTCGTCGATTTTGGGGGGACATGATTCCCCCCAAAATCGTGCACCTCTAATTGAAAAATCTTCTAAAACTTTACAAAATAAAATAAAACTTCTTAATGTGAAGAAAGTATCAGAATGTTATTCCAATTTCTTGAGTGTTCCTGCTGCTACTCTCGTTACAGAGTATCAGCTATGGATTTCAAAGTGGAAACGGAAGCTCAAAGAAAATACTGATACAAAATTTCCTAATTGTTTGATTTCTACAATCGAAGTTTGCGACGATAATCTCTACCCAAATATAAAGACTTTGCTGAAAATTCTGGCAACTCTTCTTATAAGCGGTGCGACATCAAAGAGATTATTTTCTACGCTAAGGCGTGTAAAAGATTGGTTGAGAGCAAACATGTTAGAAGAGAGGCTGACAGGTTTAGCTCTTCTAAATATTCATCCAGAGATAGCCCCAGACGTCTCAAATATTATCACTTCCATTTGTTTTATAATGTGTGCAACAAAATTGTGTATTGTGCAATAAAGTCTAATTTACTCGACATATTTTATTATTAGTGACCCCTCCAAAATATCAGGCTGCGACCGCGCCTGAGTGCACTGCAATCGGACTATATTTTTATACACCGCCACCTCGCGTCAAGTATTTCTTAGCTCACCACGAACTATCTTCAGCACAGATTCCCCACACGGATGCCTCTATTTTCTAATACGAAATAATAATTAGTTAGACTTGAAATTTTAAGATGTAACCGTATTATTTAATTAAATTATGCCGTAAGTAGTTTTCAAATGAGGTGAGTAACGGAGGGTAGAGGCTTTCTCTTGTTTCGGACGAGTATCTCGGCTTTCGGCACCGCTTTGCATAGCTCGTCACGCTCCTTGCGCAAACATGAGTTCACTAATTCGGCCACTATAACACTTTCTTAATGTTATAACTGCCTAACATTCAAATTTTAAGTATGTTATTTTCAGAAGTAAAGTAAACAAAGCAGTTCTTTACCATTGAAAGGCTTTAAAATTTATAACGCAAGCTTACAGCCTATACATGTCATCGAGGCACAGGCCTCCTATAATTTCTGTGAGCGTTATGGAACAATTAGAAAAGTAGTTTTAGCGGACATGCATTTACTCCGTCAGCGCTTAAAATTGGAACTAACAATTCCATTGGTGCCGAGGACTCGGGTTCCTCATATACTGAGAAACCACGGCAAAGAGCTTAGAGAAGATTTTTTCATCTAGGTATTCTATGTACATACATTATGATACAGAAAAAATCATAATGTAGTTATAATTATATTATATATGTATATATATATATATAGTAGGTATAAACAAATAATACTATGTAATGCAGAGTAGTCATCTCTTACACACACGTTTCTGAAATACCAATAAAATTTCAGAATCTCTTATGTTTGGCGTAAAACCGGAATTATGGACAGGAAAGTTAAAAAGACTTTTGACAAGTGATCCTCCTGCCTCTGTGTTCATCCGGAGGATGGTCAAACGAAAATCGGCTCCTTATTAATGAGGGACAGTATGGATTATGCAGGATGTTATAGAGTAGACATACCATTTGAGTGTTGCTACGTATAAAGTATATTCAGTTGAATTGAAACCTCCTGCTTTTTTGAAGTCGGCTAATTACACCAAACGACACTAAACATTGATATATCTGTACGTTAAAAGGAAAAACTATGACAAACTAGTGAGAGACAATTAGTCTGTCAAGTCGAATTGGGAGCCACTTGAGTTGCTTGCTAAACTTATGCCAATATGGGAATTTTTCCTACACCTTTTTAATTAAACTTGTTTCATGTTATATAATATATACTATATAATATGTAAATAGAGTATAAACTTGCTCAGGTTCTTCGATTACATTGCATAGAAAGCTTAAGAAGAACTAAAGAAGTCTCAATATAATATCTACTGAGAATCAGAAGAATAACCACAAATCCTCGCAAAAGAACATTGAACCCTACCTAGGATGCTTCACGAGGTTATTGACATTAAAAAAAAAACAAATTCTAATTTCAATAGAGATGATGGCAGGATACAACTATCAGGTAGGTGGGGTAAGGTTCGAAAGTAAGTCGCCTGAATTGGGGGTGAGGCGTAGTGGGGGAGGTGGGGGAGTTTTAGAGTCGCCCCCCACTTTCCCCCCCCCCTGCCAGACGTGCTTAATTTTTTTTTTTTAATTTTTAAATATCTCATTTTGAGGTTATATTTTCATAATGTTTTTGACAATATAAACCTGATTTATGGGGGGAGATAGTTGGGGGAGGGAAGCCCCACGCCATTCAAAGTGGCGCAGCCCAGGGTAGCCCGGTCGACGGAGCCCCACCAAGAGGATCCCCTTCTAACCTAACACTCAATAAAACACCAAAATATTAACTTTTATAATTACTTTAATTTATAAACATAATTTATAGCTGCCACCATTTGTAAAAAAGGATCTTTGCGAAATTTTGCAGTGTTCCAACGCCACAAATACTCCACTATGGCATCACCAAAATTCTCTGGAAGATTATGTCTTTTTTTTAAAAAAACGTTTCACGGCTCTCCATTGTGACTCTATTCTTTGTGTATGAGTCCCATCTGGAGCCATGAATGGATTGTCAGGGTCCGAGTGGTTCACTTTTTTGTGGGTGTACCCATGTTCCTCTAGGCAGTCATATGCTCTCAAAAAATCTGTATAAATCGTGGTGCCTATCATTTATATGTTTTTTTAATTAAGGGCACCAAAACCTCAGCGGAACGTATGTTGTCAGGGCATACCTCTAATCGCAGATCCTCAGAATCGCTGATTCATTTTACGCATTTTGAGATGCCTTTAACAGATGCAACGTCAAAAACGTTAGAATTTAGTTAAATCTACGTTCCATTTCACGTTTAGTTAGTGATTTACCAATATTTTTAAAAAATTATTAAAAATACTTCGACGCTTCTCCGGCAGCAAAAATCGCATGGGGGTGCTTCAGATAAACCCCCTTGACCCCCCCCCCCACAGTGATAGAATCCTCAAATTCAGGCGACTTACTTTCAACCCCAACCCGGTAGGTGTCCCAAAATTAATAAAATTTAATTCAATCCCAAGAATACCACTAAAAGACTTCAAGATACTGTAAACTCGTTGTGCGTAAATCGGACCGAAAATTAGTTTTATACAATGTGTAGTATTCGTGTAAACCATATAGCTCGAAGAACCGACAACCGATGGGGAAGAAAGGTTCTCGAGTGGGAGCCTCGTACCGCTATGCGAAGTGGCGCCCTAATGGAGATGGAGTGACGACCTCGTAAGACATGCTGGAAGTCGATGGATGCAGGTGGCTTGGGACCGTGTTTTGTGGCATTCCTTGGAGGAGGCCTATGTTCGGCATTGGACGTGTTAAGGGCTGTAATTAATGAATGAATGAATTCGTGTAAATATAAGAAAACATTACGTGGTCCGTGAATCGTTTATTTCCAGTTACTGGTGCGAACTAAGGATGTTCCTCTGCGCTCTGGGTTTCCACTTGAAAAAAAATTCTATCTTTGAATAACGCCTGGGAGCGATATAGTGAGATAAAAGGGTCAATCCCCGACAGTATTGTACCATTTGCTGGTGTCGATGTTGTGCTGGCAGTCATCGGCCTTCGCACCGTTGCGCTCACTGCTTCTTTTGTTTCTATGAACATGACAGCTCGTCGCTAGCTCCCCGCCTCTCCCCAAAGCTGGCCAAAACAAATGTCAACGACACGTCTGTTCGTTACACATATATCCGGTTGACACGAGGTCGTTTTTAATTGTTATTTTACATAATTTTGGTCATTGTTTTGAAACGTTGCGTGTGAATGAACCGCGCTGCTAATTTGGTTGGTTACAATAATTTTACGCAACCTTTTTTTTTAATAAGTATGTCGTAACCAAAGTGATATTCTTTAAATTATGAGTAATTTTTATGGAGTCAGTAGCAAATTAAAAAAAAAACTAAATGTATTTATCTTATATGATTCTTACAATTTCCATTAAATCTTTTCCGGTTTCATATATAACGCATATCTCTATATATAAAAATCAATTGCTGTCCGTTAGTCTCGCTAAAACTTGAAACTGGTTCGACGGAATTTTTTTGTGGGTGTTTGAGTCCCTGAATGGTTTAGATATAAATACATTGTAATTACTCTTTATCATTAACAACAATAGCCTTTTTCAATTTCACTCCTGGATATAGACCTTTTCAAAGGATAACTATTTGATAAGCATTAATTATAAATTTGCCCATACTAACCAATCACGTTTAAATAAAATGATAACACAACCACCAAAAAATTCAAGTTTGGCTACCTTTTTTTTCTTTTATTAGGAAACTCCACAGCATATTTTTAACAAACATACTTAAAAATATATAATATTAATACACTTAGCCAATAACAGAGTTTCAAAACATGCTGAATAACACTTACGAAGCAAAGAGGCAAAATTGTAACTTAATATAATTTAAATACATAATATTTTAATATTTTACATACGAATGCAGTATAAGGTTCTATATATTGTACTTTGAATAGATTTGTGATTAGATTTAGATTTAGATTGGCAGCTTTTTTAATAAAATAAATAAAATAATATTCACTGAGGAAAATAAAATAAATAAATCGTTATATATTTATATAAGATGTTACATGCTATTTTGTATACCTTAAAATTCTATTATTACTATAATAACAACATGCTTTTCAAATGTATACTTTTACAAAATTACGATAATACAGATGGAGTTAGACTTCTACTATTAAGTATTCCGTGGTTGGTCTTACACGCTGCATTCATGTTACTGGAATTTCTCTTAATTTTTGTCGATTTTGTAACCATAGCATGATATAATAGTAAAAGATTTTACCATTAAGACTAATTCCCTGATAAGGTATAAAATAAATTTACTCTTACACAAGTATTGCCGTACACCGATGGTTGATTTGTTAAAAAAAAAAAAAGGAAGCCAATACGAATAGAACAAAAATGTTCCAAATCGTTTAGTGAAAGAACTAAATTGTGTAACATAGACAAAAACGACTTCTCTTTTTTAGTGATTTGTCTCACTTGATTCCGATGATAGATTACAAAATATATCAAAAAGAGAAACCATTCCATTCATCCGTTACAGCCTATAAAAGTCCACTGCTGAACATAGGCCTCCCCATAGATTGCCTCATAGGGGGGATTTTGTCATAGTTGCCACGCTTGGCATGTGGGTTGACAACCACAGTTTTTTATTGTATTGAGTTGTTATCAGGAAGATACTGCTGCCCATCTCCTATTTCAGTTTCCCTCTGTCGCTCTTACAACACCCACGGGACTATATGGGGTAGTGGATATTCTAACACCTCCACGACACGGTCACCGCTATTACAAGCCGCCATTACCAACATTAGGTTACAATGCTTATACATATTAACAATGACTTAAAGTTATTTTCATCTTATTTTATTCTGGATTTTATATTATGCCACATTACTTACAACGTGTAATTTTATCAAAAAAATACCGGGATCGATGACTATAACACCAAGGGTATCGAACAATATTATAGTGTAAAAAAAAACATACTTAATATCATCAATGTAGAAATCCGAAAAAGTAACTGGATAAGGGTATATTATAGGAACGCAGGACAATATTATGAAAATTTGGGAAATGGCCCGTGTGAAAATGCTTACTTAGGCAATGTTGATAAAATTTGTAACTTTTTTATCCATATGCATAAAAATAGTTATTAATTAATGCCCATTTAGTCAGTATAATAAACATATAGAATAACAACTTGGGAATATAATAACTTAGGATACTAAACGGAAACAAACGTTTTCTATTAACATAGCTTTCTGCATTTCACCAAGTATCAACTTTCATCATAATCATCATTATTACAGCCAATCACAACTCCACAGCTGAACATAGGCCTCTCCCAAGGAATGCCACAAAGCACGGTCCTGAGCCACCTGCATCCATCGACTTCCTGCATATATTACCAGATTTTCACTCCATCTAGTGGGAGGCCGCCCTACACTTCGCTAACCGGCACGAGGTTGCCACTCGAGAACCTTTCTTCCCCATCGGTTGTCACTTCTTCGAGCTATATGGCTGACCCATTGCCACTTCAGCTTACTAATTCACTTCAACATTATGCAATGTAACCTGTTGAAATCGCCCGTAAAGTCTGAGAACCGTCGGTCATTAATTTTTATATTTTATGAGGTTAGGCAAGTAGTGAACAAACATAATATTAAGACAATAAGAGCTGAGGAGACCGACACGCGCTGGTTCCCATGTCTAGATAACCTACAATCACAACACATCACGACACCTTTACTGATTGTAATCTCTCTCAACGATACTACTTGTAGTTACAAAGACCAATTAGAGAAGCGATGACGCGTGAGCGATGGAGAGAAAAATACATCTATACAAATAAATAAAATTGAAGTGTCTGTTTGTAATGCCAAAATAACAGCTTTTTACGAAATGCATATGAATTTCTATACGGTACTTATAACGAAAGAACAATTTTTAAATTGTTTCTGTCTGTCTATTCCGGCTAATCTCCGAAATGGCTGGACCGATTATGACGGGACTTTCACTGGGAGATGCTGATGTTTTAGTTTTTTATTTTAGTAAAAAGAATTAACGTTCCTCGCAAAAAACTTTATTCTTTATTCCTTTGTTTGAAGTTAGTTATAGTAGCGATTAACTATTAAGTGGACACAATGGCGTAGCAAGCCGGTGGCCAGGGGGCCAAAGCTCCGGGTGGCAGATTTTAGAGGGCATTTTGGGAAAGTCATCTCTCCGACTTAATTTTTAAATGATGCCAGTAAAAATTAAACAGAGAAGAATAGCTGTTACTGAGTACTTTTGATTAAATATAATGAACATCGCAGCAATGAAATTCGATGAGCTAGACTTTGAACTTGAAACTTTATAAATAGCTCAAAACTGGATGACAATGCAATATAAACTCACTTTATTGCCTACCTTGTTTCGTCAGTACAAATTTTGCAATCATTTTTAAACTAAATTCCGAATGAAGTAGAAACTTGAAACTAGACATAACTCAGAACTGGTAAAGTGGTTAAAAATTGAGCACGTTACCAGTTTTGAGTTATGTCTTTTTGGCATTTATGGTTCTGACGTTGCGGTGGTGCTTTATTTGAAAGCTAGCGTCTTTGCACGTGTGCCATTGAAGTATTCAACCAATTAAGTATTCACTCTTTCTCTTTGCGACTAATTACAAAAGCCAACATTTCTTTACTATCTTTACAAAAATAGTTTACTCTAATACAAAAACACCGTCGTCCAAAAATTCTATAAATGATTAAAAAATAATTTTTCGGACCGAATTTCGACACGAAAATAAAATTCCGTTCGCCGACGATGGTGAAAACCGCATTGGAGTCTGAATTTAAGTAGTTTTTGTTTTAAGGGAATACACTTGTACACAGACGCCGACAAGCATCTTTGTTTTATATTCGTAGCCGTTATAACAGCCTTTTTAACACCTGTCTCTTTTACAGGTGTACGTGAACTAAACGTCACGTAAAGGAAATTAACTCGTCAAAGTGTCAACCAGAGGTGACAACACTTTCACCAGTAGAGCACGCAACCTTCCCACGGCGAAACCGTGTGAAGGAAATCTCGTGGAAAATGCTCTTTGTTTCTATGGACAAAAAAAGGAACTCATGTGTCAGATGAACTGCCAAGATGAAAACGCAGTGTTTGGATTTCACCCGGAGTCAACCCAGAGTCCGCTTAAAACCAGTTTATCTATGGTCCCAAAAGCTACTGTATCTTGTGTTCAGTACAATCTTCTTAGGATCCGCTGCCAACAGACCGCCACGTTTTCTGATAGAGGGACGTTCAGAAATTGTCGTAAGGTTAAAAGAAGGACCCGATACGCCAATAGGTGAGTCTTTATTTTTGTATTTCAAATGTCAATACATCTATCTACATGCGGTGCGCTTATCTGATGTATGATGTTCTAACAAGCTCCTGAAGTTGGTAAAAACAAATCCAAGACGTGTTTCTCGGATCAGAGAAGACTGAAGAAGAAAGTGATCACCTTAAAAGTCTCTTGCTCGACATAGGCTTTCACCGTTATAGAGAAGAGTTACCCTATTCGCCATTCGCAACGCTTGGCAGGTGGATTGGTGATGGCGGCGCCTTTTGTTTTCATTGTAATGTTTGTTTCTGATATAATAAATTTTGTCATTGTGTGTGAAAGAAAGAAGGAAAAAAACATTTTTTTTTTCCTCTTTTATTTCTAAAATATCTGATGATAAAGTACAATTTGAGACGCTCGTAGCGTCGTGACACGCTGATTATTGAAGGCATGCTTTAGACATCGAATTATCGTTCCGCACAAATAGCGACAACAGTATGACAACTTCACCGCATTTTCCGTGGTGTAGAGGCTAGACATTGCTGTTAAATCTAAAATAACTGTAAAGGTAGTTACCTGGTCTACTGGAATACAGAAGACTCATTAGAGAATTCGCGCCAGTCCCGGAAAACGTAATGTAACGGCTTAGGCCTAGAATAATTGATTAAGGGAACACGTACACGTTTTATTTGTTGTAGTAAAGTGCGATGGGTTGGAAACGCCTTGGTAAAGTAAGCCTTATCACCGAGGGCAATACAGAAAGAAAGTTAGCTTTGATAGTACTTGGCTTGAACGCTTGAAAAGAGTAGAAGGAAAATAAATTCTCTATTCTACTGTACTTAGCATTATGTTGTTAACTTTATGCTAATCCTGTAACACTATTCTCTTCTAGTTTCTATATAGATATGTAGAACCAGAGTGGCCGACATAGCCCAACGTATTAATAAGCTGAAGTGGCAATGGGCCGGCCATATAGCTCGAAGAAGCGACAACCGATGGGGAAAAAAGGTTCTCGAGTGGCAGCCTCGTACAGGTAGGTGAACTGTAGGGCGACCCCCACTATATGGAGTGACGACCTGGTAAGACATGCAGGAAGTCGATGGATGCAGGTGGCTCAGGACCGTGCATTGTGGCAATCCTTGGGGGAGGCCTATGTTCAGCAGTGGACGTGTGAAGGGCTGTAATGATGATGATGATGACCATGATCATATAAATATGTATATTTATAATTAAAGCTAGTGTTTTATAGATTAGCGGCGATAATTGAACACCTAACAAAATTGAAGTCTATAATTAAGATCGTAAGTTACTATCATGAATGAATTAAAACGTATTCTAACTTGATAGCATATAGTTAAATAAAAAAATGGTAGTACAAAAATTGGCTTTGTATTCGATTGGAATTTAAATCTAGAAATCCAGGCTTACCAGCTAGGTATATTTAATATTTAAAAACAAACTCTACAAAAAATGAATCCATTATGTATATGGGTAAAACAGATTTGGTAGGTTTAATTTAAATGCTATAATGGACAAATAGGACACGGAAATTTTGATTGAAAATATAATTGCCGGCAAACAGAGCACGTTATTCTAGATTTTATCCAAACAAGACAAGAGCTGCATTCGATTGCATTATAAGCTAATCAGTTGCTTTTAGGCGAAGCTTCAACGTCGCTGTCCGGAAATTACTTCAGTTATAGAGTGGGGTTACCAAGACAACATACAGTAAACAGGGGAAGCCTTACACTTCCTGATATCGACTTAGGGTAGCAGGTTACGAACGATTAGTCATCAGGGACTCGCATGTAATATACTTTGAACTTAATGCCATAAGGATCTTGTTACTTTAGATCCTTATGGCATTAAGATATACCGGTCTTCCTTCCTGTAACGTGTTAGACATTTGTACACATATTAAGCTGTGATGGTTCAGGGTCTCAGTCATAGTATAGAGTATTATCTATAGTTAGTTACATTTTATAAATTATACGAGCAAGAGCAGGTTGATTCGAGTGCCGACATCGCTTAAAATAGAAAAAAATCACGTTTTGATTTCGCTAGTGCTGTACTGTGAAGAAAAATATTTTAACATCATTGTATCATACAATACATATACAAAACACAGTCTACAAATCAATATTATTCTCTACTTTTGAGAAATTGATGTTTGAAATTTGATATCGATTTGCTTCAATTTGTGTGTAATTTTACTATGATGTAGATGTCGACTGCAATATTCACTGGAATATTTGTTACTATATGAAAATTAAGAACCTATTATTTATAATAGCATAAGTATATAACCCGAGAATATGCTAGATACTTATGTTTTTTTAAATAAATTCAAGGGTCCTGTACCGGTACCCTCAACGGTAGTATAAGGCCACGCTGCATCTATATTATGGTCGTACCTCGAATGGGTCGGCTCAACCGGGGTAGGACCACACTCTCACAGAATATCAGCGTAAAATAGCAGCTTAATAAATACTGCTGGAACTGGAAACGAGGCATTGAATCTGAATCCTCAGAGGTGACAACTCATTTGAATTTTGATTCTTAATTGCGAATAAATGTAGATCTATGGGCCACAGCATTTACTTACCATCAGGTGGACGGTGTGCTCGTCTGTCACCCTTATTCAAGAAAAGACAAACGTCCACTCAGTTCACATAATGGTAAGTGGGTTCTGTGGCACACTGACAACTTCATCTATCAGAATCAATATGCATATGCTTTTCATCCCGAGGACTAAAATCGAATGCCTCGTTACCATTAAAAAGGCTATCAGGTTCTTATCACTCACCATATAAAAACAGCAGTATAATGCATCCAATTATAATTATACATAATACACACATATATAAATACTCATGTCTGTCACCCAGGAGGGTAGATAGAGACTTCCATTCGGCACGATCCCGACACACCTCTCTCGCCTCCTTCACAACCATATACTCATACCTCCGCATATATGCTCGTCGGTTGAGGGTGCTCTTAATTTGCCCCATCTTCAAACTTCAAATTCAAAATCTTGCCGACTCTGTCATTCACTTCTGTATCAATTATCATATCATCTATTATAATGTCAACTAGGAAAACCAAAGAAAATAGAAAATTATAATAAAATTATATAATTATACATGGAATAAGCAGTGCCTATGTACATAATATATTCTTTTTACCATTTTCCTATCAAAGTATATACATGATGTACACTGTACATAAACTATTAAATAAATAAATAAAAACATTCAATAACTAGAAACCTCATCCAAACCACCAGACTATCATCCAGACCACCATCTTGGGCCAGCCTAATGTGGGCTACACTTAGCTTCACCGTGGATGGCCATAATATGGCTTCGAGGAATAAGCGACGACTCGACCGTAGATATACCTCTTCTGTGGGACCCAGGGCTGCTTGCGAACCCTGGAGGTCGCGGCTGAGTGACTTCAACGACAATCAAAGGCCAGTTACCCCGATATCAACTAGCGACCACCTTCGAACATCAATTAATAATATAAATATAAAGCCTCTAAGGACGGGGATTGGGGACTAGTGGCGTCTCTCATGACATTCATGATGGTTAGTTAACTCGTTTGCTAACACGATGGTATGATAATGGGCGGAAATAGTAAGTGGTCTTCTGCGGTCCTCTAGATGGGTACCACCCACCATTATGTTCCGTTTGAGGGGTAATTTTTTTTTTAAAACTGACTGTGAGGCATTCCATCTTATAAGAATTAAAATGTTTTTTAATTTGCTGGTACTCTGGTTAAGAAAAAAAAATATCAACATTTTCTTATGAACTTGGTTTATTTCAGGAACTTTAATATATCGACTTCGAGGCATTGATCCTGACGGCGATACACTGAAATTCGGTATTAAAGACCAACTCGGTAGTGATATAGTAAAACTAGAAGCCATTTCGTCCAACGAAGCTAATGTATATTTAGTTAAGGAATTAGATAGAGAGGTAAGAATTTATTAAATAATTTGTTAACAGTCTGAAATTAAGAATAATTCATTCATTTATTTTATTGTAAATTAACTCATAGAATATTTATAGAACTTACTAAAATTATATTATCGTGTAAAAGTTACAGCCTATATACGTCCCACTGCTGGGCACAGGCCTACCCTCATTTCTGAGAGGGTTTTAGGGCAAGGAATTGTCCGCCGCGCTGCCCTAATGCGTGTTGGCGAACTTCACATGTCTTCGAATTTTTTTTTCTTATTTCTCAGACATGCAGGTTTCCTCACGATGTTTTCCTTCAGCGCCGAGCACGTGGTAACAGCACTTAAAATTGCAATTAACAATTTCATTGTTGCCAACGGAGATCGAACCCGGATTGCTCGCGTACTGTGAAATTTACAGCGAGCGCTAACCATCTGAGCTACCACGGCTCTTATCGTGTAATATTATATATATTTTTTATTAGAGATGGGCCGAATATTCGGTTCATATTCGGTATTCGGCATATTCGGCAGTTTTACCGAAAATTCGTATTCGGCCGAATATTCGGCTAAATCACCGTAAATTCGTAAAGTGGTACTCAAAGTGTCCACTGCATTGAAATGTACGAACATGTTTGTCCACATGTCAGATGTAGTCGATAGACATTTGGCCTTTGATAGCTCACCTCGACTAGTGCTTTTCAATTTTTCATACAGTTGTGGAATCACTGTTTCACCTATATATTTTCGGCTCGGTATTTGGTATTTGGGCTTTACCAACTGCGTGAGCCGATTGAAGCCTTTATCTTCGACTATAGGAATTGGCTGGTTATCTATTGCTATCATTTCAGCAATTGATTCGTAATTGGAAGTGATCTGGGGTCGTCGATTCGCCATTTGGAAATAAATGAATCTTCTAGTGTATTTTGAGTAGTTGGACAGGTTTTAATATTTGTAGATTAAGCACCTCTGGTAGAGGTTGGGTGACCTGTGCAACTTCATATTCATGCTGTGTCGTTTCAATATTTTGTATATTTTGAGCCTACCTGATGCACAAGTTTTTCAGACCAGAAAAATCCGCAGTGTGTTTCAATTTTAAATGATTGCTCAAAGCCGAGGATGAAGGTTTCCTGCCGCTGCACCTGCGAAAGTATTTTTCGCAAATCGTACATTCACTTCACTTTGGTCGTCAGTTTCTCTAAAATAAGTCCAAATAATCTCCTCCTGCCACTCATTTTTGTCTTATAATTATCAATTTTCACTAAGAATAACACAACGAAACACTTTTTTTTCACAAAAACAGTCAAAACATAAGCACGTGTCGGTAATTTGCTCAGTACAGTACTAGATGATGCAATAACATGTCAGGTGTGGCGGGGGAGCGAGGGGCAGGGTCCGGCGCTAATCCCGCGCGTTTTACGTAAACAAGTTTCGACATGAATTGGTTAGGTACCGAGATGATCCTGCCGAATAATGTTCGCCCGAATATTCGGTTCGGTATAAGTTTTACCGAACTTTCGGTCGAATATTCGTATTCGGTGAAATCCATATTCGGCCCATCTCTATTTTTTATTAATGTTTGATACTGTATCCACGAGAGCTGCTGCCTACAAACTGCGTCACAATATGATTGATTGTGATTGTAAGAAATTATGTACATAGAATTGGAAATAAAAAACATAACAAACATAAAAACCGCTGTCATGTCCTGCCATGCAATCGTAGAATCATTACTGCGGTATAGTCTTATAATGTGGGGCTACAGCACTGATCAAAATAAAGCATTTGTCGCGCAAAAAAAATGCATTAGAGCGATATGTGGGCTAAAACCGAATGAATCGTGTCAACCGGTGTTTAAAAAACTTGGCTTGTTACCACTACCATCACTTTATATCTATGAAGTATGCATGTTTGTACAGAGGCACAAAACGTTGTTTACAACGGTAGATGATGTAAATCCCCGTAGTCGCCGAGATCCATATAGGCTTGTACTAAACGATAATCCTAGAATAAGAAAATATAATAAAAGTTGTTTATTTATGTGTGTTCGCTTATATATATATATATTAATGTAAAAAAAATGCGTGCTATGTATAACCGTCCCAAAACATGCTGATCTGAAACGTTCTGTAACATCTTTTATATACCATGTTTTATGCAAATAAAATATTATTATTATTATTAAATAAATAAATAAATATAAATTAAAAACTGTTCGTTTTGGAAAGAGTTTAAACGTTTCTTCTTATCTCTGAAATTGAATTAGAGCTTTAATCCGATCTTATCGCATGAACTTTACATCAGATACCTAACGGAAGGGACTTTTAGGACGATTGATTGTTTCTGTATTTACGCATACACTTATGGCATATCATGTCCGACGCAGTTAATAGTTTCTAAGAACAATTGGAGTTATACCAGTATCTAAAGTACACGCTGGCCAGGAGAACTTTGTCACCATTTGCAAAATGCTAAGTTTAAGAATACTCTTTAAATTACATGTTTAAGTGAGACTGACAACTTGATAAGTTGTTTTTCTAAACTTAATTTGTAATTAAAATGAAAAAATGTGAGGATTATTCCTACACACCTCTTATAATATCATGAATGATGAATACCAACATAAAATAGCAGCTTAAGGCTGCTGTGTTTCGTATATCGAGTGTACAGAATCGGAGACGCTTTTTACTGAAAACATGGCATTCCATCTTAGTCTTCAGGGGTGACAACGTATCTGCATTTTGATTCCTAAACAGGGATAAATATAGATATCCATGGGCCACAGCATCCACTTACCATCAGGTGGACTGATTGCTCATTTGCTTATTTTATTTTAAAAAAATCAGGCTTTAAACATTTCACAGCTGGATGTTAGTTGGGACTCTTTCGTAGTAGAGATTTACCGAAATCTAGTGACCCTTTACCCCATCGCTGGTCTAGGTATTTCGTATTAAAAATAAAAAAAAATATGCCGACATTTAACGCAGACCACTAGACGTCCCTGGCCCCCAATTCGACTTACACTAACTACTAAATAATGTATATGTAAGCTTGAAGATAGGTTTAAGATCAATTTATATAATAACAATATAACAGTTATAACAGTATAACATTTTCTTTTCAGATTCGTGATGAATACTCTTTTGTCCTAACGCTAACGGATGGACATTTAGGGGAAGGTAACTTTGTAACACAAAGTTTTTTGTTGTTGGTCGAAGATGTTAACGACAACGAACCTGTTTTTAAACCTTATGCCTCTGCTATTACCGTAAGAGAAGATGCAACTCCTAGTGTTTTAACAACCGTAGAAGCTACTGATCTTGACGAAGGAGCATATGGACAAGTAGGTATTTTAACTACTTATCTAGAACTGCAATATAAGTGTTGTTTCTAGTATAATATGCTTTAATTATATTATCTACCAGTTCAACCATATCGTTACTTGTTTTAAAGCTAAAATTACTGTCAAAAAACCGCTTTATTTAGAACCGTCTATATTTATAAAGTGATAAACCAAAACCACTGTTAGCCGCGATTAAAATATTTAAAAAAAACTGTGAATACTTCTGCATTAAATTAAAGGCACAGAACAATTCCTGTTGAATAAAACTAATTTACCCAACGCAATTTATAGCGATTCACGTATATCCACCATGGTTAGCTATGCTCGTTGTTAATGAGAACCACTCGTTTATAAATTTGCTAACCTGAGAATAATTATGAAATTAATAATTAGAATATTACCAATTCCAAGAACGTTGTACATTCCTATAGATTCTATGATTTAAGCAACTACTATGGAGCTTGACGCCCGTTCAGATCTCAACTTTTATTAGCAAAGCAGACATCTACGAACAACGTTTGTACCGAAATTTGTTACCTTATCACATTTACGATTTTGGTGGGATATCATTAATTTTTGAAAAAGAGTTATATACTTTTATAAATCTAAATAAATCCATGACCTTCTACGATTTTTCTTGCAAATAAGCTTTACTGTTTCCTATATTTAATTTAACTAGAATTACACTGAATCACCTTGATGCCAAAGTTCAAGTTTCTAAATCGCCTAGGTTTTTGATTAGTGTATTTACAAGCGTAGTTTTGTGGAGATTGCAAATGGAGTTGTACTTTAGCCACAGACCTCAGAGATAGTAAAACTAACTGGGTATTTAAATGTATAAATATTCTATTATGTACGAAAAATAATTTAAAATTATATTTTGAGTCTTGTGATATGTTGTATTCACGCCTTCGGGCGCGATAAGCGAACTAAATGTGAAGTGGGCATTAGAAATCTGTGTTTTGACCTGAGTTTTGATATTTCATAGGACATTCATCTTTAATATCTAATATTTATTTCTTTAATTCTATGATAAGAGAGTTTTGGCGGGAGATGTACCGCCGCGCCGGTAGGTTGTTACTCTTGTTTTATCATTTAAATAATAGTTTGAAGGATTTTGATACGTAAAAATTATACGATTTTGTGTATTAAATGTGTATTAAAAGATGTAACAAGCGCTTAGATGATATAAATCTGAGATGATTTTTTTTTCGCTTAGGGGCCTTGAGATTATTATAAATTATCCGCTGGATTAAGTTGACGTCAAAATCTCCCAAGAACTTTGCAATGTGATATAAACTGTTTTATACACTGTTTTATAAACAAAATACCAATCAAGGTAGGCTGTATGGTCCAAGACCTTTGGCTGCCTTAATCATATGTTTATGTTATGTCATTTCATGCCACTTGAACTTGAATTTGATTGACACGAGCCTTGTTTGAATTTTTATTTTTGTTTTATATTTTGTAATAAATAAATGAACATTTTATAGGTCTTATATCATTTGCAAGAATTAGACGGAGACGTAGAAAACTTTGCAGTACAAACAGTGAATGGTAAAGGGGTAATACGCTTAGTAAATCGCTTAGATTATGAACGAAAGTCATTATATCAACTACGGGTATTGGCGGTTGATCGTGCAAATCAAGGACGTATTAACACAGGCACGGCCGCTATATTAGTAAAGGTTCAAGACGTTGAAGATCAGCCACCGGAGTTCCTGGTTGCCAGTCCTGTTACTAGAATAAGTGAGGATGCACCTGTTGGGACATCTGTTTTACAAGGTATAACTTTCAATTTAACAAAATAATGACTTATGTGAACAATAATTTACTAACACAACTTTTTATATTATTAATATTATATATTTTAATAGTTCGGGCCATTGACGGAGATAGAGGAATTAACAATCGCATTTCGTACAGTATTATATCTGGAGGAGAGGAACATTTTGATATTGACAGCAGTTCTGGCGTTGTATACACTATCAATCCGTTGGATAGAGAAGATCCATTTAATAGCAATGGAGCTTATATCTTGGAAATTTTGGTAAGAATCTTTGGGTTGAGTTTAATATTACTTGGCTTGCTTTTTACAGTATCTTAAATTGAAAAAATATATTGTGCTACAAAGTTTCTATTATTGTCACTTGTTCAATGACAATGTGTGTTGTTTCGGAGAAAATGCAAAAATAATTATTGTACTCAAACTTTAGTCACAGGGCAAGGTTTGTTATGTTGATAATGGCGTTTACTTTTTGTAAAAGGAGTCTAAAATTTTTATTTTGTACTATGGTACTTATGCTGTTGGACATTTAAAAATATAGCTGCCCCACAAACTATAATTTTGTATATTATTACACTTGGTTAGGTTATAAGAGTCAGCATAATGCACAATTGAATGAAATGTTCAGTAGCAACATCCAATAAAGCTTCAGAAATTAAATCCTTGTAAATAGATACAAAGAGTTCAATTTTCATGTAAAATAATATTCAAAAAGTTATACACCATCTTATCTTATGGTAAAAAATAACTATAACCTAACCAAACACAAAAGAAATAATTAGGTTTCAATCAAGTTACAGATAACAACATTAATTTTAATTTTTTTTAGGCTACTGAAGAATCCCAACAAGTATCACCTTTGCCCAGTGCTACCACAGAGGTGACAGTCATTGTCACAGACGTAAATGATGAAATTCCAAGATTCCGTAGTGAAAAATATGTTGGAGAAGTACTAGAAAATGCTCAGCAGAATACTCCTATTACCTTTTTGGAAGATGCAATACCAGAAGTGTTTGATTATGATCAGGTACTTTCTATGTTTCAAATAATTAATTTATGCTTCTTTGTTCAATTACTGTATTTGGAATCAGAATCAAGTAGACAGTAACCTCCTTTAATAAGTCCAATGACTTGGTACTGACATTTCTTAGCTGCTTTCAACAGAGCATGGACTATAACTACAAGTATAATCTTTGACTTTCAGGGTAAAAATGGAACATTTGAACTATATTTAGTAGGAGATAATGGTGTATTTGATGTAACACCATTTAAGGGCATAAATGAGGCATCATTTCTTATTAGAGTGAATGATCCCACTATGCTTGATTATGAAAAGCTTACAGAGATGAATTTCAGTCTAGTCGCCAAAGAAGTTGTTACCAAAGACCCTAAGATGAGGTATAACACCAAATGTACATACCATGTTTTGCATTTTATTTCTTATTTTTATGAATTGAATTAAAATATAGTTTTCATTCATAGCCCACTAGCCTTTGTAAGAGTGTTTTTTGAAACATTCTCACACATGACACTATGTTCCAATCATTTTTAAGAACTTTTTAGTTTTAGAAACCTTAATAAGATTCTTTTGTTGCTACATTTTGATAAAAATATAATATTAAAACTAAAATTATTATTGCACATATTTTTATTCACTTTATTACAATTCCCATTATTTTACCATGTTAATGCTCTTTTTATAAATTTTAGTATTGTGCCAATAACAGTTCACATTAAGGACGAAAATGATAATTTCCCCGAGTTCACAGAGTCACTGTACACAGTCTCAATACCAGAAAACTGTGGAATAGGAACTACAGTGGCTTGGGTTCAAGCACTCGACCAAGACTCAGATAATTATGGAACTAAAGGGATCCGATATACAAACTTGAGAGGGAGTGTAGCTCACTTGTAAGTTATGTTTGCTTCTTAAATATTAATATAAAAACTGCTTTACTCTGGAATAAAATTAACTCAAAATACAGAAATTAACTGACATTTTTTTTTATATACTTATACATTATGTAGTAGTTAGTGTAAGTCAACTTGGGGGGCCAGGGACATCTAGTGGTCTGCAATAAATCCCAGCATAATTATCTCGTATTTTTTTTAGTAGAATGAAGGTGACAAACGAGCACACAGTCCATCAGATAGTAAGTGGATATTGTGGTCCATAGACATCTACATTTATCCTCAATTAAGAATCAAAATGCAGAAGCGTTGTCACTGACTGGACTGAGATGAAATGGCTCGTTTCCAGTAAAAAGGGTTTCCGGTTCTCTACACTTACCATATAAAACACAGCAGCATTAAGCTGCTATTTTACATTTTACGCTGGTATTAATATATATAATATTACTAAAATAAAGTTGCAAATTTAGACTATTGGGATAGCTAATAGTTTAATGAGTTCCGTGCGTGGCGACAGAGAATTCATCACCCCATATCGTCCTATAGGTGTGACTATGAGAAAAGCCAGAAAGTTTTGTGGCCTCGGGTAGATGGCGGTAAAACCATTTTGTATAAACATCAACAATAAAGATGCGAGAGGTCTGCTACTGTGATTGACAATCCATCTGTTAGTTAAAAAAGTTACATTATACTATGTAATTAAACTAAAATCGTATATTTACTTTTGTTTTTTAGATTGAATCTTAACGCAGTAACAGGTGTAATAACAGTAAAACAATCAGGTGAGGGTAGTTTCGACAGAGAATTAGTTTCCCGTCACTATCTTACAGTCGAAGCCAGGGATGACCAAGGGAATGGTAACAGGAATACAGCTCAACTTGTAATCAATATACAGGATGTCAATGACAACGCACCAATGTTCCTAGCCAATAAATATGAAGCCAGGCTATTGGAAAATGAAAAGCACTTTGAAAATCCGCTAGTTTTGGAAGCAAGAGATATTGATCTAAATGGTAACTTTTTATTTAAATAATAATATAACTTTTCACAATTTTGCATAAAGCTAAGAATGTTTTATAATATTTCTGTACCTAAAAAAGCTATAGAGCATAAAACGCAATGTACTTCAAAGTGACTGCTAACAAAGTTAGCAAAGACTTCTGCTAAGCTTGTAGACTATAAGAATTATACATTCATAGAAGAATTCGTTTAGTGCTTGTTGCACTAATCATTGACTGCAGAATGTAGAACAAAAGGTGTTTACTGTACTGCTACTGCTAAGATCAGTTCCACCCAAAAATGAATTTTGGTCGCAAAAAAAACAGAATTTTTCTTTTCCCTTTCTGATGTTTAATTCCTACCGTTTCGTTCCTTTTTTAGGCACCAAAAATAGTCACATAGAATATTCAATTGTCGGGGGCGATTACAAAAACAACTTTTCTATCGATCCCAATCTTGGGATTATCACTCCAGTTGATGGATTGGACTTCGAACAGATTCCCGGCGACAATGGGAACATTCGACCGATACATTTAACTGTGAGTATATAGATAAATTGCAAACATAAAATAAATAAGAAAGGTTAGTCACAATGTGCATTTGATGTTATTTTGGCCAATTTCGAAAATGTCAACAACATCTAAAATACCTGAAGAACAGTCAACTGATCAGGATTTAAATTTAAAACTAAATATGTGGCATAAATGGCTGAATCTTTTGATTGCGTTTCCTAGAAGTTTGCATTATTACACCTCCAAGAGACTGTAGACCTTAGTATTTGATATAAATTTTAACTTAGTACCTCTATCTGTTCCTGAGAAAAAGGGCCTTGAGACACAAACCAACAACATAGCATTTTTTTCTCTTAAACTGTGTAACCCTAAAATTGAAAAAAAAAACGATTTGCTAGGAAAAACAAAGAACACACCACCTTGCCGGCATCTGGCTTGATATATGGACTAAATATATGACACCGTAATATAGCAATCAAAATGCTTTAAGATTTGAATCAAAACAGTAGCATACAGAGAAGAATAATTTATTTAAGACTAAATATCTCATCAGGTAAAAGCTCGAGACTTTGGAATACCACCACTTTCCTCTACAGTACCTGTAACAATATACGTACAAGATGTGAACGACCACGCGCCTATGTTCCAACAGATGATATATAAGAGATCGATCCCTGAGGATATGCCGGGGGGAACTAGTGTTTTGGAGGTGAAATTCTTTACATTATTAATTTCCTTATGTCCACCAAGCATACTTTTGCTATGCTGTAATAATTTTCAATCTCTATTTATCAAGTTGCAAAGTTAAGCATTCATTAATATTTAAAATAATTATTTATTTCATGCTCCTTTTTACTAACCGTATTAACAAGGGAGAAATAAGCGCTTATTTAAGTTATTCAATTTGAGTTACAAGTATGTGGTAAGTGGTTGCCGAGCCGCTTAACCGAGGTAGGACCACGCTCACACAGAATACTAGAATAATGTTGCTGTGTTTCGTATGGTGAGTGTAGAGAACCGGAGACCCTTTTTACTGGTATCAAGAAAATCCTTCTTAGTCCTGATAGGTGACAACGCATTTTGATTCTTAATGATAAATGTTAATGTCTATGAGTCATAGCATCCACTTACCATTATGTGCTCTTCTGTCACCCTTATTCTATAAAAAGTGGATGTTGTGGCCTCTTAGATGGAATGCCTCCTTACTCGTAAAAATGGTTTCCGGTTTTTGTCACTGACCATATGTAAGACAAACGCGTTACACTGCTACGTTACAATAATATTCTGAGTTAGCGTGGCCCTTCCCCGGTCGAACCTATCCTATCGTACTATAACCGCAAAAGAAACCAGAACGGATTACCTTAACGGACCAGAACGGATTACAGCAACGAAACAAGTGATTTTTCTACCAATAAATCAATTGGCTATTTACTGTGCCCACCTCTGCTTCTCGATGACACAATGATAAGTGCTTTATGGTAAAAAATAAAACTTATGGGGAGATATATCCTTTGATTTTCGCTTACTTAATTTAAGTACTAAATATATCAATACCTGTCTCTTTCAATTGTCATTTAGTGAAAAGAGACAGAGCGAGCAAGCATTTCTTCATTTCACGTCGATTTTTATGAGTAAGGTCGCAAATGTTTAGGTTAAAGCCCGCGACGCAGACGGTTCGTCCCCAAACAATCGCGTGGTGTACCGCATACAGCGCGGCGCCGCGGACAAGTTCGTGGTGGGAGCGAACACGGGCGTGCTGACAGTTGCACCCGGCGCCAGCCTCGATCCCGACGTGGCAAGCCCCAAGCGCACCCGATACACCCTCACTGTGGTAACTACTTCTCTTTCTCTTTTCTTAATCAACTTTTAGAATCTTCTTCTGCATCGTCAGCCCATAAAATCCAGTGCTGGATGGACATGGACTTCTCCAGCTGTAGCTGACGGATCGACAAAGTAATGTCGGCGTAGAAGTGGCTTACCTTTATACCTTTGCAGTCCCCCACAGATTACCTTATAGGAGGAATATTTGCCATAGTTGCCACGTTTGACAAGTGGATTGGCAACCCAGATTTTTATTTTTATTCAGCTGTTATCAGGACGATGCTGCCCATCTTCTGAATCATTTTCTCTCTGACACCTCTTACGACACTCACAGGATGAACCCACAGGATGATTATAAACCGTTCCAAAATTTATTTATTTATGTTTTATTTGAAACAATATGTATTATACGTTATGAACTAATGCCTAATAATACGCACTATTTCTTTGTATAGGTGGCAATAGATGGCGGTATAGGCGAACAACAGTTAAGCGCTGCCGTACTTGTCAATATCACAATTGTTGACGTAAACAACAAACCTCCAATATTATATGAACCTGGTACCATTAGTGTAATGGAAAATACACAGGTGAGTTATGACTATTGAATATTTTAATCTGACGGTGCAGCTTGGAATTTAGTTGTGGTGCTGAGGGCGGGTTCGAACACCGCACGGAACTAGTATTTGTATGGCCTGCAAATAATTGTTTCGGGTCTGCAACTTTGTCATTGTGCAATTATTTATGTAAATTAACTCCACGATAAAAGACAAAAATTATTTAATATTGGTAGTAAATTAAAGATAAAGACTTTATTAGACGCGCCCAGTCTTTATCTGATTTTCAGAAGCTTGAACAAAATTACTATCTTAATCATAGAGTTCTTGCCATTTATATGTATTTTCGATATTTAATATTCCATTTATTCGTATTTTTATGTATTTATATGTAACTAGCGATTCGCCCCGGCTTCGCGCGGGTGATTTTTTTATTTCGACAACAGCGCCACCTACCGGAGCCAATAGTGAATCTGAGCCATCCAGAGACCCACTCAAACACACATAAAAATTTCATCAAAATCAATCGAGCCATTTTCGAGTTTTAACGGACTGAGATCCAGAAATCACCCGTGCGAAGTCGGGGCGGATCACTAGTTAGTAATAAAAATCTAACTAATTAAATTAAAGTATATACCGTCACTAATATCATATCCTGTAAAGTTGTTATGGAACTTCCATTTCATGCTGTTTTATAAAACTAAAAAAATATTTTTTACCTTCAGGTAGGTACAGTCATCTACCGCGCGCAAGCCCACGACCCAGATGAGCAACCTGTATTGCGGTATTCCATTGATAGAAGCGGTAGTCTTGCCAAGAACGAAGACGGAGTACTGATACCACTCTCTGAATATGACTACCTTTCACCGTGGGATTTAAATCCAGTAGATGGAACATTAAGAGTGATACGGTAAGCTAAATTAAATACAACTAAAGGGCTATAAGCAAACTATTTTTTTCCATACATACTACTATACACATAATATAACTATTTACATTAATACATGGTATAATACATAATACAGTGAAGTATTCTCTATAAGACTGTTATGTTTCATTATCATCATCATTACAGCCCTTCACAAGTCCACTGCTGAACATAGGCCTCCCCCAAGGAATGCCACAAAGCACGGTCCTGAGCAACCTGCATCCATCGACTTCCTGCATGTCTTACCTGGTCGTCACTCGCATCTAGTGGGGGGACGCCTTACACTTCACCTACATATGTTTAATTAGATTTAATTTAAAAGATACTTAAATGAATTTCACAGCAATAATACAGCGTGTCTCAAATATTCGAATTAATTTTGCGTGTACCTGACTAAAAACAAACAAGTTGTCCAAATTATCCAAAGTAAAACAGTCTGATGTGTAGAGAATTATAAGTCCAGTCTGTGCTAGTACATGAACTAATCCACACACACTGTGATGTGTCTCGACTGATATTATTGCATCGACGAGTAAATTTGGGAAAACCACCCAACGCAACACTCACAAATCACCCATCTTCACACTGAGTGTTGGTTCTTGTCAGAGGGTTGGAGCATTAAGCAAAGGGGTCAGAGGAGCCATGGCCCCTGCCGGCAGCTTTTAGAAAGCGGCATTTTGGTAAAGAAAAGTCAGTTACCCACCTTAACTTTTTTTTTTAAATGTTGAAAATCTCGAAGATATTTTTGATTGAAATATAATGAACACAGTAGCATCGATAGTTCTGAATAATATAAGTAGAGATAATCTGCACCACACTTGTCAGGAGCAGGGATATGTATAAAATACAATAAATTGTTTTATTCATATATACTACATATAAATAAAATTGAAGGGTCTGTCAGTAATATCGAAATAACTGGCTTTTAGTAAGCTCTGGAGGTTATTTGCATGATAGTGTATGTACAGATATTTTCTTTTTGTGTGTGTATTTACGTAAATTTCGAGATAATAATATAAAAACTTAGTTTAAAGTGGTTGTTCAATTATTGAACAACCGCTTGTTCTATGCGGAATCGCGGGTAAAAGTTAGTTTTCAAATAATATTCATAGACCTTAGACGACTTTTATTGATTTTATAATTTTAAAGATACTTGCGGTGAGGAGCTTTTTAGGCTCTAACGGCTCTGGGCGGCAGCGGCCGCGGCTCATGTTCCTCTGAATGAATCCACTTAGAGCCGATCTTCACAGGTGTTCACACTCTATTGTTAACTATTCACAGACTTGTCGACCGAGAGAAAGTAGAAATCGTGAAACTTATGCTAAAGGTCGAAGATATGGCGGCGATAGGAAGTGGTCCGAGGCAAACGGCATACGCTACTTTAACTATTCTAGTGGATGACGAAAACGATAATAATCCAAGGTTCAGGAAACCGTTCTATAAGACCTCCATTACTGAAAACTCAAAGAATGGAGCTGTCATTGACCATGTTATAGCTGACGATGCTGATAAAAATCGCACCATGACTTATTTCCTTGAGGGTATGTATCCATTTTGGCGACATTTATGTCATTAATTCGTTATTAATTATGCGACATTTTTAAAAGTGGTACAGCCACTGGTATTATAGCTGCAGCACTAATGCATTCGGTGAGCATTTTCGACTACCTTGGTTTTTAGGAGCAAAAATTGGTAGAGAATATGTTATAACTACAAATACTCGTAGATTACGCTGAGGATACTTTCCTTTCAAAAAGTTTGCCCACTTAATGAAGAAAGCTGGTTCCCATAACTATAAAGTGTGGGTCTATTAATGACATTCAGCCTTTATTAATAGAATGTGTTAAATTCGAGAGAAAAAGAGAATTATTGATGCAAACTTTTAAGATAAATAGTTACGATTTATGAGTTTGTTCAACTGTGTCAGCAGAACCACTGTCAGATGCTGCAAAATATTTAGTTTATACACAACACCAAAAATTCTAGTTCTACTCAATAAGAAACTTATTTGATGTGTAATATCTTTCCTCTCGCTTTTCCGCAATCTGTGGGACTGATTTCGTGAAAAGGGACGGATGTGTGTAACAGGAAGGCGGGAAAGCGCGCGCTATTTGATTTGACAAATGAGCGCGCGCGGTGGTAGTAAAGTTTTTTGGGGTATGTTATACAGCGTTACTACGGTTCTTAAATATTGTGAATGGACTCGTTATAAGGCCCCATTTAACCTCCTTTAGGCTTTACGGGTAGTTTTGTATATTTAACTATACACAAATTTCATTATTATTATATCTACTCAATTATGTGCATCCTAAATGCGAACATTAAAAATAAAATGTAGTATCTACCATTGTAAAATATTTAACTGTTGTTTCTGTTTGCTATTTAGTGCGACATTCCTTTTTTTTCTTGTTATTTTTGTTTTTTATTTACTTTTTTAATTAGAATATAAATGAATCTCGTTTTATTGCTTACTTGCGAAGGAAATCATTTATTGTAGCTTCATCTATCTATTTTGTCCACGGATATCTACAGGTGGGGACCTGGTGACCTAAGATACAGGTTTTACCTAGTTTAGGCACCAGTTTTTCACCTAACAATAGTATTGTTTCAGATTTAAGCATATATTTTTGTTGTTTTCTGAAATGTAATATATTGTTGATGGAAATAAAAAAATAAATAAAAAAATAATGTTAAGAAATTCAATAGCAAATTTAAGTTAAATAGTCTAATTAGGGTAAAATAATCATAATATTCAACAAATATCTTTACATCCTAATTAAAAACTTATAAAACTTTCTGACTCGATACGTTGACATTAAAAACGCGTGAGTAACGATCCTACTAATCCTTGCGCTCTGGAGACAGGGTCTCGCTGTCGATACTACTTAGACTTTTTACGAAATACAACTTATTGATGATGAGATGTCAGATGTTACACATCATATGCGACTACTGTAAGGCTCGCTCGTTTTTTTCAACTGTGTGTCATAATTTTTTTTCATACCCTATGTATGATGGGGCAGATATCTTGTATAAGTCAGATGTAAAATATTCAGCATTTCAATTATTTTTAATCTACCACTTTGTTGTTTTTATAAATTTTATATTTGCTTATTTTACAATAAATAATTGCGCAATTAACTTTATATTAAAACACATAAACAGGTCCAGAAGAGCTATTAGAACTAGTACACATGGAAAGTGCGACAGGAGAGCTGGTGGTTGCTAACAAAATCGACCACGAAGTGCATTCGTGGATCAATCTAACTGTGAAGGCAGTAGATAGCGGCGAGCCGCCACGATATGCTGTTGTCGATCTGTTTATACAGGTAAAAAAGTGATTTTAATATATTATTAACTCTGGGATATTTTTACATATTATACTAAACTCTATTTTTAAAAGTGTGGTTTATATTTACTGTTCATAACATATATCTATGTAAAAACAAAAGGTAACAAGTGGTAAAATTAAAAATTTTGTACAACCGACTTCAATATAAATAAAATGAGAACATCATCAATGTAGTTGAAGTCAATTAAATACGCATTATTAAGGATAACTCAAAAACTACTGGTCAGATCTTGATCAAATATATGGGACCACATGAGAAGCACCAGCTTTCAAATAAACAAAAGAATCATCAAAATCGGTTCACCTAGAAAAAAGTTCTGAGGTAACACACATAAAAATACAGTTGAATTGAGCACCTCCTCTTTTTTTGAAGTCGGTTAAAAAGAAGAAAAAGCATTATAATTCAAGGCTGTTTTGTTCTTTCTAAACAAAATTGTTGTGATTATTAAAAAATACTTTTTTTGCAGTCATTTTGTATTTACTTTGTGTCTGTTAAATGAAATACCTTGTCTGCAGGTACTGGATGAAAACGACAATAACCCGATATTCGAAACGTCCTCATTTGAGTATAGAGTGCGAGAAGACATTCAGCCCGGTACACCCGTGGCTGATATCATAGCTCGAGATGCGGACTCAGGGGAATTTGGAAAAGTAACATACTTACTTGACCGAATGTCCTCACAGGTTAATTTTTTTTTTTAAATGAAAATACTGAGAATTCTATGAACATTGCTAATATTCACTTATTTACCTTTATACATGGTAGAGTTATATTGTAGCTGCAGCACAAAGGGATCGGTTCGGCCTGGGAAGCGCTTGCACACTATAACTTTTACTAGGAGGTAGGACTCCTTTTCCGTCTGGGAGTCTGTGTGGGTAGGTGCTACCTTCTCACCTATTTCTGCCGGCAAATAGCATAGCCTGCACTGCTGTGTTCCCGTCCGAAGGATAAAGAGAGCAAGTATATTAAAAGCAAGGCTAAATGAGGGCATCCACGACTTTTTCTGCCACCAGGGCGGCGCCACTAGAAAGTGAGATATAATGTTTGACAGATTTCATAGCGGGGAAGTTAATTTGTTCGGAAAATGTAAAAGTTATTGTTTCTTTCTGTACTATTAGCTATATTTTATATTAATAACATTAAAAATAAATAAACCAAACCACAGATATTCATAAAGTAGACAAATCAAAAAAAAAAATTTAAAAATGTGCAAAAATTTAAAGAGCAAACCAATGACGCATTGTTTTGTGTATTAATATAATACTCTAGAAACTGATAATTTTTTTTAAAAAACAACTTCTCAATTAAATTACATTGTGTAACAAAAAACTTTACCTCAGTGTCAACCAGCGACATCTGGTGAGCAGAAAATTATTAGCCCTCATTAAAGACTGTGAGACATTCCATCTTAGTCCTCATAGGTGAGAACGCATCTGTAGCTTTCTTTGTTTGAATTTGGCTGCAAGTGTCCATGGACTACCGTGTAGTAGCGGTGTAAGAATATCCGTTACCCCATATCATCCCGTGGGTCATGTAAGAGGCGACAGAGGGAACTAAATTCGGAGATGAGCAGCAGCCTCTTCTTAATAACGACTAAAAATAAAAACTGCGGTAACCAACTCGCTTACCAAGCGTGGCAACTATGGCAAATATCCCCTCTATAAGGCAATCTATGGGGGAGGCCTATGTTCAGCAGTGGACTTTAATAGGCTGTAACGGTAACTGTGTAACGGGTCCATGGACTACAGTAGCCACTTACCATCAGGTGGACTGTAAATTCGTTTGTCATTTCAGTTTTTTTAATAGGATAAGGGTCACAAACGAGCACACAGTCCACCTGATGGTAAGTGGTTACTGCGGCCCATAGACATCTACATCTATCCTCGATTACAAATCAAAATTCAGATGCGTTGTCACCCGTGAGGACTAAGATGGAATGCCTCATTTCCAGTAAAAAAAGTCTCCGATTCTCTACACTCACCATACGAAACACAGCAGCGTTAAGCTGCTATATTACGCTGGTATTCTGCGAGAGCGTGGTCCTTCCCCGGTCGAGCCGACCCATTCGTGCTACAACTATACTACTAATATAGCTGCAGTATGGCTTTACCACGTAAAAAGTTCTATTAAACCAAACAATGGCAGCATAATGTTGCTGTGTTTCATGTAGTGAGTGACAAAAACCAGAGATCCTTTTTGCTGGTAACGAGATATTGCAGCTTAGACAGTGCATCTGCATTTTGATTCTTAATCGTAAATAGATGTTGTTGTCTATGATCCTCAACATCTACTTACCATCAGATGGACTGTGTTAGTTGTTCAGGTGGTAGTGATCCTTATTCTGTTTAAAAAAATATTTTACCGTTAGCCACTCTAATGAGCTTTAAATGCTTGTATTAGGAGTGGTTCTTAATCGAATAGCGGTATCAAACTCGCGACGCGACGAATAAAATCGCGTTTCGTACCCTATGAGACTACTGTCGCTTTTTCATTGCAGTGGTTAACCGTTTGGATCCGGTTCTGTGGGTCGCGGATTTAAATCCCGCACGAAACAAGTGTTGATATGACCTATAAATGATTTTTCTAAGTCTGGCTGTTATTCTATGTGCGATTAATGTATGTAAAACGCCCCCACTATACACTAAAAAGTCCGTGTCAGTGTGTGGATAACTATCAATGACGAACGTCTGGCGGAAACAATATATACCGCCATCATTCAGATCACCCAGACTGGCATATACTGCAATCGAAATCCTTCCTACAATACAAAAGTTTTCTTTTCAGCAGTAGAATATAACGGGTTGTTAAAAAAAAAGGGAGATTTAGGGCTCAATCAGATATGTTGAGGTTTGGGAGCTATAACTCTTCTTTTCTTATTCGTGTGCTTCATTACTGAAGGTCGTGCTTGTCCTGAAATGCTTTCACCGATGTGTCGACTAGCTTCCTCCATACCACTCTGTCCTCGGCTTGTCTCAGGGCAGTCGGAATATTAAGTCCCGTTATATTTTGAATCTGGTCGTACCAGCGGGTAGGTAATCGCCCACGTGATCTTTTTCCTTCGATCTTCCCTACTACAACCAACTTATCCAGATTGTCTGGTTGTCTCCGGGCAATATGACCAAAATAACTTAGGACTCGTTGGTAGCATATATCTAGCTATAACTCTAATCATGGTAAAAATACATACCCTAATTTTTTTCCTTGCCTAATAATACTTCTTAAAGAAATATAACTGATTTCACAGGGCAAGTTTCTCATTAAAGCGGAGACAGGAACTTTGACAGTAGCGGAGTATTTGGACCGCGAGACACAGGCGACGTATAATCTGGTGGTGGAAGCCTGGGACAACTACCAGTTTGGATACCTTAGTGGGGCAAGCCGTAACGCTTTTAAACAAATTGTGTAAGTAAACTAATATACGTACTGTTATTATTATCACCAATATGTAATGTATATGTTTGTTACAGCAGATTTGATAAATAACAATTTCTCTCAAAAGTACCGATTTCTACCTAGTTGATTCGTAATTAATCATTATTAAGATCCCCCCGTCTCTGTCCGGTAACTACGAAATTCATCAAAATGTCAGGAAAGTAAGAAAAAGTAAATTCAACGGAGTAAAGTTCGTAACTTCATGCCTTTATTACCGGTCCATCATCCCGTGAGTGTCATAAGAGGCGACAGAGGAAAATGAAACAGGATAAAGGCAGCAGCATAAAATAATAAAACAACTATGGTTGATAACCAACCTGACAAGTGTGGCTACTATGGCAGAAAGCCTCTCTGTGATGCAATTTATGGGGTCAGCAGTGGACGTCTGATGGACTTGAATGAATGAATGAAAATGCAATTGTTTATAGTTTCCACGTAGAAGAGAACGACAATGGGCTGTAATGAATGAATGAATGAAAAGAGCAATTGCTTGTAGTGTGCACGTAGAGAACGACAATGGGCTGTAATTAATAAATGAATGAATGAAAAATGCAATTGCCTATAGTGTGCACGTAGAGGAGAACGACAACGGGCTGTAATGAATGAATCAATCAATGAAAAGAGCAATTGCTTATAGTGTGCACGTAAGAGAACGACAATGGGCTGTAATGAATGAATGAAAAAAGCAATTGCTTATAGACTTATAGTGTGCACGTAGAGGAGGACGACAACGGGCTGTAATGAACGAATTAATGAAAAAAGCACTTGTCCATAGCGTGCACGTAGAGGACGTGAACGACAATCCGCCCGTACTCAATGTGCCGAGCGAGTGCGCCTCCGTGACAGAGTTCCACAACCACCGCGAGCCCATCGTCGCGGTGTCGGCCAGCGACGCCGACGACAGCACCACACCTAACGGACGCGTGCAGTTTCATCTTGTCGCTGGAAAGGGGCATGGTGAGTATCCATAATTTCATTGTACGGTCAGCCTAATTCTTCCATAGCTCTCAGCAATCCGCTGCAAAACTTGGGCCTATGACGTTGTAGAAATGGATTTTTCGTTTTTTTTAGATTTGGAAGTTTTGCATCTTTATGCACCTGTCACCAATTGGTATATGTTACATCTGGCGTAAACGAGATGATTATATTAATTTTACACCTTTTGCACATTTACTTATTTTTTAAATTAATAATGGTTAATATTCCATTCTAAACTTATTAATTTTTGTTAAAAACCTATTGTTCAACCGTAATTTCAATGTCAAATTAATCCTAATTCGTTGAGATGAAGTAAACTTATGTGAGAAGATTTCTCGATTCTTATTGGTTCTATACATGACTTAATTTGTATTTCATTCGTATTAATATATTGGTCTGTCTGAAACTTTGCCGACGATTTTGATTGTAGAGCTGTTCCGGTTTGAGCAAGTGGGCGGGGACGCGAATACGGGTCGCCTATTCGCCCGCCAGCCGCTGAAGGACCGGTTCGGGAACTACACGCTGGTGGTAGAAGCGCGGGACCTGGGTCTGCCCGTCAACACGGCGCGCGCCGAACTGCGCGTGTGCGTCTCCGACTACAACGATCACGCGCCCGTATTCGTTCATCCGCCGCAAAATGTCACAATCAAAGTGCCCGAGGTAACGTAAACCCTATTTTTCTTTGTTTCATCTTTTAATAACATATAAGTGACGAACGAGTACTAAGTGGTAGGACTACTTTTTTGGCTAGGAGTCTGTCAAATCCCTTTTTGTTCCCCCTTTGCTTCTTATTGTCAGAGTTACGGAAACGCATTTAATTATTATCATAATTTTACTAAATACAAAAGATAATTTGCACTCCGGGGCCCTTTTCTCGTGGGCAATGTTTACACATACCCGCCTCGTGGGCAAGAACAGATTATGTCGGACTGGCGCCGACTAAAAACTCAAGGTGTTTCACCTTCGTCGCATATCGGCAGGGCCACGGGAGCGTTTTCGCACATATCCGCATATTCCCACTACGTATCCTTATTCGTCACTAAGTTTCAATTATTTTTATGTGGAATCTAAAATAAGTTCTTGTAAAAGTTTGCTATAATATTTAAATAATAATAAAAGTAAATAATAAAGAAATATTGATAACATATCGCTCCTGCCTTGCTCTTGTACCACACAACTAATCATTTAGTACATAAAGCCATAATATATTTCAGTGGTTTGTCGGATTTGTTCTTAACTAATTATTTTACTTCTACCCACTTTATTTCGTTTCTTGATTGCAGTAAAATTGTTTTTATGCTTTTATTATTCTAATTGGTATGTATTCAATGGGGAGGGCTTAGCAGCTGTAACACAGTCCTGTGACCTAGCACGGTTGCTAAAGATACCCTAATATAGTATTAAGTTGGATTAGGTCTTGTCAATATAATTTTATATTTTTTTTATGTTTAGTGTTTTTGAGTACAATAAATATTATTATTATCAGGCAAGAAACGCCAAAACGAGCAGTACGCATTCCTACTCGGCATCAATTTCCACCTACGCAAGAACTCACCCGAGTCCGTTAATGGCTTCCGCGATACGTACCAGGAAAAACTTATACGATTAACTCCATCATGATCCGTGATGATCACGAATACACAACAACAATAAAAAAAACTGCGGTTACCATCCCGCTCGCCAAGCGTGGCAACTATGGCAATATACCCCCCAATGAATAAAGTTACGTAGAGACTGCCACCAGTCCCCGGCGGCCCCACTATTCCTGGCTACGGTGGCGACCATGATAACGGCGGGGCAGGGGGTGCTAAGAATCTCCGATGGAGGTTCGGTTGCCACCTAAGACGACTCGACCTGGCAACATATAACGCACGCACCCTGAAAACATACGAGAAGATCCTGGAGCTGGAAGAAGAGATCGATAAGTTGCGCTGGAATATTATAGGATTATCCGAGGTCCGAAGAGAGGGGGAGGAAATGGTAATCTAAAAGAAAACCTCGAATCCGGCAACTTGTTCTATCACCGGGAGGGCACAAGTCTCTCGTTAACAATGTTGTAAAGATTAAGAGTGTATCGACGAGGGTTGCGTACCTTATACTCAAAATCAAAAAACGGTATTCGCTGAAGGTCATACAGGTTTACGCACCAACCTCGGCACATTCCGATGAGGAGGTGGAGGAAATGTATGAGGATATATCTAGATTATCAGAGCCATGCATTCCTCCAAAACCCACTATACGGTGTTAATGGGAGACTTAAACGCAAAACTAGGCACAAGAGAGAACGGTGAGCTGAAGGTAGGTAAATTTGGAATAGGCAACGGAACCCAAGGGGCCATCAGCTGGCCGACTTCATGGAGAAAGATGGACTCTTTATGATGAACTCTTTCTTCCAGAAGCGGCCCCACAGGAAGTGGACCTGGTCGAGCCCCGACGGTTCGACAAAAAATGAGATTGACTTCATTATGACGACCAGAAGACAACAGTTCAGTGATGTCTCAGTGATCGCGAGGGTGAAAACTGGTAGCGATCGCCGAATGGTTAGAGGCACACTGAACCTAAATGTTAAGTTGGAGAGGTCTCGTCTAATGAAGTCAACGCTCCGTCCCCCTCGTACTCTAATCCAAAGTCCAGAAACCTTTCACCTCAAGCTACAAAACCGTTTTCAGTGCCTAGAAGATTGCAATGCAGTGGACGATATGAAAGACAAGCTCATGGAAACTGTCCATGCGGTCGGAGCTAAGTTCTGCAAGACGCGCCGCAGAAGAACACAAAAACTCTCCGATCACACTTTTAATCTCATGGCTGTTAGACGGGAAATCAAGCTGCAGTCTTCAGCTGATTTGACAGCGTACAGGCAACTGAACAGACAGATCTCCAAATGTATGCGGCGGGACTTACGCAACTTCAATACAGCTCGTATTGAAGAAATGATCGAGCGGAACCAGGGCTCCAAAGTCTTTGCTAGAGATCTGTCTGCCGGTAAGAGCCAACTGTCGAAGCTGAAGACCGAGTGTGGCAGCGTCGTTTCCGGGACACCTGAGATTTTGAGTGAGATTGAGAGGTTCTATGGGCAGCTGTACACATCATCGTTGGAACCATCATTGCAACCATCATGCAAGTGTGAGTAACGACCCAAGAGCAAGTCTTATCCGACACTATTCCGATGATATTCCGGACGTCAGTCTGAGCGAGATTAGAAAGGCTCTTCAGCACCTTAAAAAGGCCCCAGGCTAGAATGGAATTACACCGGAGCTTCTTAAAGCGGGTGGAAAACCGGTACTTGAAGTCCTTCAGAAGCTCTTTAAATCCGTCCTCCATGGTGGCACTATACCGGAGGCGTGGAGCAGAAGTGCGGTCCTCTTGTTATTCAAGAAAGGCGACAACGCTCTCTTGAAGAACTACAGACCGATTTCCCTTCTGAGCCGCGTCTACGTGCTATTTTCGAGAGTCATTACGAATCGTCTCGCATGCAGACTCGACGGCTTCCAGCCTCCCGAACAAGCCGGTTTCTGAAAAGGCTTTAGCACCATAGACCACATACACCCTTCGGCAAATTGTACAGAAGTCCGAGGAGTACAATTTGCCACTATGTATGGACAAATAGTCCGACGAGGTAAGTCCAACTTCGACCGAGAGGTCAATTGACGAATTCAACTCGACTGGGCAGCGTTCTGGAAATTACTGCACATCTTCTCGTCAGATATACCTCAAAACTTGAAAACGAGACTGTACAACCAGTGCGTGTTGGCAGTGATGACCTATGGAACTGAGACGTGGTCCTTCACTGCTGGCCGTATGAGGAAGCTCAAGGGCGCTCTGCGAGCTATGGAGAGGGCTATGCTCGGGGTTCTTAGAATTGAGGATATCCGCAGTAGAACCAGAGTGACCGACATAGCCCAACGGATTAGTAAGCTGAAGTGGCAATGGGCCAGCCATATAGATCGAAGAACCGACAACCGATGGGAAAAAAGGTTCTCGAGTGGCGGCCTCGTACCGGCGGACGAAGTTTAGGGCGTCCCCCCACTAGATGGAGTGACGATCTGGTAAGACATGCAGGAAGTCGATGGATGCAAGTGGGTCAGGACCGTGCTTTGTGGCATTCCTTGGGAGAGGCCTATGTTCAGCAGTGGACTTGTGAAGGGCTGTAATGATGATGATGATGAAGTAAGAGTGTAAGTTGGTCCCACCCTAGTGCAGGAAGTCGATAGATACTGGTGGCTCAGGACCGTGTTTTGTGGCACTCTTTGTAAGAGGCCTACATAACATAGGTTCTACAGTTACAGAAATGGCCTGTTATAACGTTAATATTGTTAGGACAGTCAGTTGCGTATTGCGTTACATTGCACGAGAATGTTCCCGACGTTTTAAGGGTTGGTGGTCTTTGTCAAGTAATAAAATGTGTAGGCATAAGAAAAGCTAACGATTAGACTATTAATGCAAACAAGAAGCAACCTTATACGTGTACTCACTGTACTTTACACCGTTTTTAACGCGTCTTTTCCGGTACTACTACTACTCCCAAGGTGTAGTCCCAAATTCATGAAAGACAGCTTTGGTCCACCCGATCCCTAAAAAAGGCGACCGCTCAGACCCGTCCAACTACAGGCCTATCGCCATCACCGCCTTGTTCTCCAAAATAATGGAGTCCGTTATAAACTGCCAGCTCATGAGGTACCTTGAGGATCACCAGCTGATTAGTCACCGCCAACACGGTACTCGTCGGGGTCGATCAGCTGGTGATTTCTGGTCTACCTGACTCATAGATGGGCGGAGGTAGTAGAGTCCAAGGGGGAGGCATTGGCCGTTAGTTTGGACATAGCGAAGGCCTTCGATCGGGTCCTGCACAAAGCGCTTCTTTTGAAGCTCCCTTCCTATCGGCTTCTCGAGAAATTGTGCAATTGGATCACCAGTTTCCTTGCTGATCGGAGCATCAAGGTCGTAGTAGACGGTGCATGCTCCGATCACAAACCTATTAACGCTGGTGTTCCACAAGGCTGCATGCTATCACCAACGCTGTTTCTTCTGCATATCAATGATATGTTGCAAACTGGTAACATTCATTGCTATGCAGACGACAGCATTGGTGATGCCTTATACACCTGCCGTGCCAATATTTCTCGGAAAAACGTCGCCGAGTACGGGACAACTTAGGTTGAAGTCGAGTCTTTGCTGAACAAAGTCTCGAATTGGGGCGACTAAATCTAGTCCATTTCAATCCCCAGAAGACAGCGCGTTTACCGCTAAAAAGAACCCTTTGTCGTATCTGCTCAGTTTCAAGGCACCCACCTTGCTGCCTCAGCTAGCGTCGGAATCCTCGGCGTCGACATATCGAATAGTGTGTGTTTTTGTCATTATACAACTGCCTTTTAGAGGCCAATTTAGCCTTCCCTTCCTGAGCTTGGCGTGCTCAGCAGAGCGGTACAGTATTTCAACTTTACAAGGCGCAGGTTCGGCCTCACATGGAATACTGTTCCCATCTCTGGGCTGGGGCTCCCCAGTGCCAGCTCCTTCCACTTGATGATGACCGCATCCAGCCCAGAGGGATTCGAATCGTCGACGACCGAGTTCTTTCTGATTTTCTCGATTCACTGGCGCTGCGTAGGGATGTTGCATCCCTTTCCATTTTCTATCGCATCTACCGCGGGGAGTGCTCTGAGGAATTGCTTAGATTAATTCCAGCCGCCAAATTTCACGAACGCACATCGCGGCAAATCTTCCGATATCATCCACACTATCTGGATGCTTAGTGGTCCACCACTGTGCGTTTTACTAGGAGTTTTCTTCCTCGTACAACATCTCTGTGGAATTGTTTACCACCGGCGATTTTTCCGGACCGATACGACTTAGAGACATTGAAGAAAAAAGCTCACTTCTTTCTAAAAGGCCGGCAACGCACCTGCGATTCCCCTGGTGTTGCAGTTGTTCATGGGCGGCGGTAGTCTCTTACGATCAGGTGAGCCGCATGCTCGTTTGGCACCTCTTCTTTAAAAGAAAAAACGTGTATAAAGCCTTTTCTTCTTTGGATATGTTATCGTAATGATGGAATGGCCTGGATTGGCCTAGAAAATTCTATATTCCTTTTATCGACTATCAAAGCTTGTGCCGGCGATCGGAGATTTAATAATTTCGGGAACGCGAAAGTGATCTCTGCGATTATTAAGGAACCGAAGAAGCTTAGCGATTTTGGACGACGTAATTATATACTTGCTGTATGTGTGGAAAAATACATCCATTTTTCATTCAAATTGGCATTACTCGCCCCGCACGTAACAATTGGTGTCAGAAGCGGAATGTCGATACTGCCACGGGTAGAACAAAAGTGTACTTCACGCACCAGGAGGCAAGCGGAGATCGATGCTGCACGGCGACAGGAAAAGGAAGAGTCGAGGGGCCATACTGCTGACTCCGGACCGATTCCTGCAGCAGTCTTACCCTCAGGGCATTTGACAAAAACATGGCTGCATTATTGGCCACCCTTCAAGCCCATTTGCAGGTCAATCAGGAAATCACTCTTGAGCAACAGGAAGGCGTTCTTCAGGAACTGGCAGCGACTCGTCAAGAGAGAGCCGCCCAGCAAAAATTACAGAACTTTATCAGCCAGCAGTTAGACACAATGCTTCGTGATAAGATAGATGAAAACGGTAGAAAAAGAAATAAAAGAAGTTGCGTTTTAAACTGAAACGCTTGAAGACAGACGCAGCAGCACCGATTGCCACCCTCAGGAATTTTCTGGGGCTGTTCAAAAATTTAAAATCAGTCAGTGTACCTTAGTCCAGGTTCCACCGGCGCTGACATTGGGTAAATTTGAATTACCACGCTTTGACGAGACATCATAATGGGCTGCTTACAAGTATCAGTTTGACATCCTCTCCAAGGGCAGTGAGAAGCAAGCATTTACGGCATTAGCCTTAGCACTAAACCGTAACACCCAGCTTATTCTCGAGCGGGTGCATATAGAATGAAGATCTTTGAGTGTTCTGTTGGAAGCTCTAGAGACGCGGTACGGTGACAAGCATATGGAGCACGCTTATAGAGCTCAGCTACGAGATCACGATCAAGCTGTGCGACGCGACGTGAAATCTTATCAAGTAAGGGAATTGGTAACGGAAGAAAGGAAGCTCTGTTATGCTCCGACATGCTACGCGTGCGTTAAAAATGGGCACATCAGGCTCGATTGCCCGAACGAAAGAGAAAGAGGTTCACAAACTCCAGGATTCAAGTTGAGGAGGAACAGGCTTTTGATGGACAAACGAAAGCCTCTACCATTACGGTCTCACAAGCATGTAATGGAAACCGACGTTAGTACGTCGCAGACGATTGTAAGACCGGAACTGCTGAAGCGAACCATATCGTGAAAGCAGCAATCACTATTTCAGCTACGAACAGTTACTGGTCAACCGGTGCCAGTATTTAGCGACACGGACGTTAAAATGAAGATTAAGGAACGGACGTACTTTTACCGTGTACTGATGGCAGTATGAACGAGGACCGGATCTTAGGACTGGATTTCTTAAAGAATCAGCGGTGCGTTATAGACATCGGTCAAGGGTTACTTGAATTTCCTGATGAAAAAGTGGTTTTAGGAGGATCCAGCCTTGATAAAGTTTACTGTTCAAGGGACATTGCTCTGGTACCAGGGTCTGAGAGTCCTGTAATAGCATCAATCCCAGCTAAAGTTAAGAAGGGGCTGTATGTCAATTCTGAATACAAGGGAAAGCATAGGAATGGAAAAGGCCACAATAATGCAGTCGGAGGAGATCTTGCTCTAAGAACTCCCAGTACAGCATGAAACCGGAGCCTCAGCAAAATTTTATCAGAGATAAACATGTGACTAGTGAGGGGGTGAAGATTCGTTTCAATCGGAGAACAAACACTAATCGATTTGATGTGGGAACTTTTGTAAAGTTGCATAATCATTTCAGGAAATAGGGTAAGAGACCGAAGTTGCAAGCTCGATGAGAAGGACCTTACAAAGTGGTTAAAAGGATTGATGATGACACATACCGCATCAAGAAAGGCAGAGGGAAAACCCAAGAAGTTGGAACACATTGATCGATTAGCACGATATCACGGCACGAGTGATGATCGGAACGATCATATCTAGTTGGTAGGTAGTGTTACTACAATCAGTTGCGTATTCCATTGCACGAAAATGTTCCCGACGTTAAGGGTCAGTGGCAGTGGATATAATAAAATGGGTAGGCATAAAAAAAGATAACGATGATACATCGATCACTAATAAAACGATGCGATGATACTATTATTTCAAGCAAAAAGCAACCTTATGTCTACGTGTGTAAAGTTTTTTCTACTAGTACTCTAAAGTACTTTCCGGTTAAAAGAGTGGAATGACCTGAATTAGCCTAAAAAGTTTTATATTCCTTTTATGAAGTATAAAAGCGTGTGCCGGCCATCGGAGATTTAATAATTTAAATAATTCGGAAGTGAACTCTACTCGAGGAAGCGACTACGAGCAATCTTGACTTAAGAGATCTGCAACTATTAAGGACCTCGCTGAAGAATTTATACGACGTAATTGTTTACTTGCTGTGTGTGTGTGTGTGGAAAAATACATCCATTTTTCATTCTAATCGGCAATTTTACTCACCCCGCGCGTAACAATATAGTTTATAAGTCTAAGGATAAATTAACAATTAACGAAGAGATCGAAACAGTTCTCATAGAATGGTGTCCATTTTTATTCAACAGAACGCGACAGTGGGCACGACCGTAGTGGAGGTGCGCGCGATCGATGCTGACATCGGTCCCAACGGCGCCGTGCGTTACAGGCTCAAGCGAGACGCAGGCGGCGCGTGGCGCGCGTTTGCCGTGCACGCGGCCAGCGGCACGCTGCGCACCGCCGCGCCGCTCGACCGTGACCTGCGCACCACCTACCAGGTACTGCTGACGTCATACGCTACCAGCTACTGCTGAGGTCACGCACCACTAGGTACAGCCGACGTGCACGCGGCCAGCGGCACGCTGCGCACCGCCGCGCCGCTCGACCGTGACCTGCGCACCACCTACCAGGTACTGCTGACGTCATACGCTACCAGCTACTGCTGAGGTCACGCACCACTAGGTACAGCCGACGTGCACGTGGCCAGCACTCTGCGCACCATCGCGCCGCTCGACCGTGACCTGCGCACCACCTACCAGGTACTGCTGATGACATACGCTACCAGGTAGTGCTGACGTCACGCACTACTAGATACAGCCGACGTGCACGCGACCAGCGGCACGCTACGTACCGCTGCGCCGCTCGACCGTGACCTGCGCACCACCAACCAGGTACTGCTGATGTCATACACTACCAAGTACTGCACACATCATACGCTAACAGGTACTGCTGACGTCACGCACTACCTAGGTACAGCTGACGTGCACGCGGCCAGTGTCACGCAGCGCACCGCCTCGCCGCTCGACCGCGAACCACGCACCACCTATCAGGTACTGCTGACGTCATATATTACCAAGTACTGCTGACGTCATACGCTACCAGGTACTGCTGACGTCGTACACTACCAGGTACTGCTGATTTCACGCACTACTAGATACAGCCGACGTCATACGCTACCAGGTACAGCCGAAAACATACGCTACCGATTACTGCCGACGTCATAGACTTCTCTAGATTATTGATTATAAAATAATAAACGAACTTATAGTCCATCTGATGGTGATCTCTGCGATTATTAAGGACCTCACCGAAGAAGCTTAGCGATTTTGGACGACGTAATTATATACTTGATGTGTTTGTGGAAAAATACATTAATTTTTCATTCAAATCGGCATTACTCGCTTCGCACCTAACAATTAGTGTCAGAAGCGGAATGCCGATACTGCCACGGGTAGAACAAAAGTGTACTTCACGCACCAGGAGGCAAGCGGAGATGGATACTGCACGGCAACAGGAACAGGAAGAGTCGAGGGGCCATACTGCTGACTCCGGACCGATTCCTGCAGCAGTCTTACCATCAGGGCCGGCACTTGCCGAAAACATGGCTGCATTATTGGCCACCATTCAAGCCCATTTGCAGGTCAATCAGGAAACCGCTCTTCAGCAACAGGAAAGCGTTCGTTTGGAACTGGCAGCGACTCGTCAAGTGAGAGCCGCCCAGCAAAAATTACAGATTTTTATCAGCCAGAAAAAGACATTCACATGTGCACTAGAATTGCTAAAGCCAACCCAGCTACCACCAGACTACTAGATCAATTATTGTCAAGCTACGATGCCCTCTGATCCGTGATGAATTTTTAGCTTCCGTCATAAAATTCAACAAGAACCACCAATCGGACAAACTTAATTCTAGACACTTGGGTATTGGAGGTGACAAGAAACCTTTATTCGTGACTGAGCATCTCTCTCCAAGTAACAAGGATCTGCATTGGGCCACCAGACTTAAGGCCAAAAAAAGAACTACAAGTTCGTTTGGGTAAGAAGTGGCCGCATTTTTGTGAGAAAGTCGGAGTCAGCTCCTGTTGTTGTTATTAAAAATGTATCCTCGTTACAATACTTAACTGATTAGATTTCTTCTCATTTACTCATAATATCTTGTCTTAAATTGTTATTACCAAAACTGTAGAGGCCTAAATACAAAATTTAATGAATTTTACAGTAACATGTGTATGAATGAGTACGATATTGTTGTAATAACGGAAACTTGGCTACAAAATAATGTTAATGATTTAGAGTTATTTATATCATCATTTCATTTGAAATTACTTTCCACTCCATCAATCATTTACAACCTAAGCCAAATGTCCACAAAGCTAACTATGAGTCTATTAAAAATTAATTGGATAGTGTTGATTGGCTCAATATATTTGCATTATGTGCATATAGTTTTTTATGATGTATTGCGTGCTACTATAATTAAACATGTACCATTAACCACACCTAAAAGTATTAAGTATCCAATTTGGTTTTCTAAAGGTCTTATAAGGAGTATTAAAGAAAAAAGAAAAAAAGAAAATTAAACAACGTGTTAAGAAATATAATAATCCGATGGATAAAATTGCCCTAGACTTGCTAAAACAAAGAACAAAAAAATTTAATGAAACAGTGCTATAATAGTTATTGCAAACGCCTTGAACATGGCATACCCTCAAATCCTAAATATTTTTGGACATTTATAAAGCATAAGCGTAAAAATAGTAGTAATAGTAGAAACTGGAGTGAAACACGCATAAGTGAACTCTTTGCGAAAAATTTCTCATCTATTTATAGTAAAAGTCTGAATCCACAAGTTTGTTACCATAAACGCGATGGTGTCCATTCTTTTTCATCCTCGCTTATGTTGTCGGATAATTTAATTCTCACGAGGTTAAAGAGACTTGACTTAAATAAAGGTCCGGGCCCAGATGGATTACCGCTGTTGTTTATATATCTATGTGCTAAGCAACTATCATTGCCACTTACTTGTATCGTCAACGAATCTCTTAAAACTGGAATATTTCCTATCCACTGGAAAATAGCTAAAATTGTTCCCATTTACAAAGATGGTACTAAGAATAACATCAGAAATTACAGACCCATATCCATTTTATCTATTTTTACTAAAATTTTTGAAATTTTAAACTACCCTTAATGTTTACAATTTACTAAAATTTCAAATTACTGATCATCAACATGGTTTCCTTCGAAATAGGTCCACCACTACTAATTTAATTGCCTTCACCGATTATATTATACAGCATGTGGATCAGGGTTCTCAAATCGATACTATCTGTACTGATTATAGCAAGGCATTTGATAAAGTTGCCATTGAGATACTTTTGACAAAATTAAGTAGTTGTGGTATTGGTGGTACTATTTTGGATTGGTTTAGATCTTATTTAACTCTTCGTGACTGTTATTTAGTTGTCAATGGGAGCTAGTCTAAACCGTTTAAGGTAACCTGGGGTGTTCCTCTAGGGTCACATTTAGGGCCCTTTTTGTTTTTAATTTTGATCAACTCAGTGACAGAATGTTTTTTTTGAACACAGAGGTTTACCTGTTTGCTGATTATTTGAAGTTAGTTAGACCTGTTAGATCATCAACAGACTCCCAGCTTATTCAAGCCTATCTGGATAGATTGATCGAGTGGTGTACTCAAAACAATATTCTTCTAAATGCTATAAAGTGTAATCATATGTCGTTCACTCTTAAACATAGTCATAACACAGTACTCAAACAAGTAGAGTGTATACGGGACCTAGCCGTTTGTTGGACAGTAAACTGTCTTTCGTACCACATATAAACAGCATTATAACGAAGGCGTCCAAAATGTGCGGATTTTTAGCTAGAAAAACCAAACAGTTCAGACATACTCAAACTTTACTACTACTCTTTCACAGCTTAGTTCGGAGTAACCTTGAATATTGTTTTCAAGTTTGGTCTCATTTCTATGAGGTTCATAAGTGCAGAA